>OY986058.1:26348147-26656295 GCA_963920205.1 Stenodema calcarata
GATATGAATAATGACTTCGAGTCTAAATAAACACTTTATCTTAACTGAAAACTAATTTAAAAACAACACATCAGCCTTTTAAAATGCTATACTTAGGGCCGGTTTATCAATTGCATTTGATCGCCGATTAAACTCCAACTATCGCTGAATGACACCGTCGATGTCAAGTTTTCCTTCTTGGCCATTCGTTTGATCTTATAACTAACTTTTAGATGTAGAAATGCCCTGTTAACCTTGTTGAAAGTAAATAAATAACGTAAGGGTTTAATAGTGTTTTGTCTATCTGTTATTTCCATTTTATTAAAATTTAATTCACTGTGTGAAAAAGTGCTCATATGATTCGATAGTCTTCAGTATCGAACATTTTTATTCGATATCTGAGTAGTATCGAATATTTGTTTCGATACTAGTATCGAGTAATGGTATCGAATATTTTGTGGTATCGCCCATCACTGGACGTAGATGTTGTGTTTCTGCCACTTTTCTGTCTTGATCCGTCGTAGTGGACACCAGTTGCACCGCGCAATGTTGGATCAGGGCTGAGCATGTGCGCCTCGCTGTAATTTGAAAATTTGTATCGCGGCACATCACATCGCGGCACATGACATCGAGGCGCGCAGAGGCTGCGCGTGCGGTGCGCGGCCTGCCTCTGCTCAAGTGTATTCCCGGCTTAAGCCATATGATGTTCCAAAGAGCTTGTTAGTATGAAAATGGACCTGTATTTCAACAGTTTGATTCACGATCGGGTTGTGAGGCACAATCTTTGAGCCGTCATTGTGAACGAACGGCTGGTCGTACAAAGCTGCGGATGGTCTTAAAATATTCTACAGAACAAACTCTATCTAAATATGAAATAAAAAACATACCGTTTGATGAGAATTTTTCGAGATATGGAATTTTCAACATTTCAAAATTCGTTTTGAACCCCTTCCCCTTGACCTAGGGTTATGAAAAGTTTCGTGGATCATTGTGGGGCTGGTCCAAACCCAGAAACCAAATTTCGTAATTTTAACTCAACGCTAACTGGGCAAAGTGCCTCGGACGGCGGACGGCGGACGGCGGACGGCGTACGGCGGACGGACGGATTTTTTTTTATTCGATTTTCTGAATCTACGTATCTTGAAACGTAAACCAACAAATTTTGAGGGGGGGTTAAAATTTTTTTTTCTTTGGGCGATTCCAATGGTTCATTATCGAAGATAATAAACCAAAATAGAAAGAATTAGACATTTGAATGAATTTGAATTAGAAATTTTTTGAAAATTTGTTGCATGTTTTGTTGGGGATTGTGCAAATTTTTGTTGTTGAGAATCATTACAATAATTGTAATTATTGGTGTCGAAGAGAAAGTGGAAAGAGAAAGTTTGCAAAAGGTAAAACGCACGTTTTTATACCAAAAATCGCGAATAACTCGAGAACCGTTGGGAAAAGTGACAAAGTGCGCTACCCTCATTCGAAAGCCCATAAAATTTCCTATCGATCCTTAGATATACGCCACTCTACGACAATTTTTCTGACCACCGTTCAACTTTGATGATTTCGGAAATTAGCCAAATCAGTAGATGTGGAATTTATTCACGTACTTTTGGCTGTACATTAGTCGAATCGATTGAGATTTAGTTCAAAATTATTGAGCATATTCTAGACAACCTAGCGGACATTTTAAGACCAACCGCACCAATTTCCATCAATTTTGGCGGCAGTTATTGTTGAATATACAAAAATCCCATAACTCCTTTATTTTACCTGTTAGGAAGCTCATTTTGATCTCAAATTGAACAGTTTTCAAAGCTTAATACAACTGAAAAAGAAAATCTGAAAAAGCTTCAATTTTGGAGGAGTTATGACCATTTAAAATTCCTAAAAATTACTATTTCCCCCTAATTGGGGGGGGAAATGGGGGGAGGGAGAAAAAAGGTTCATAAGGCACTCCCTTGGAGCATAACAAACGTGTGTGCAAAATTTCAGCTCGATCCGATTTGTCTGCTGGGCTGTAGCCCCGTCAATGAACAACAACAACAACGACAACAACGACAACAAGAAGAAGAACACGAAAAACGTGAAAAATAGTGGTTTTAAAACTGTTATACCCCCGACACCTGATGTTCCCGAGAGCTGAAATTTGGTTTACGTCCTCACGTGCCCCTGGAGAGTTGGTGTACAAAAAATCAACTCTCGAGACACTCAGGGGACCGAGCTACAGTAGGTTGAAAACCCCAACTTGTTCCGTCGCGTAATCAGTGTCTCAGTCGCTTCGGTTTTCAGGGCTTCGGTTTTCTTGGCGGGCGGGACGCTCCCGCGTCCCTAGATATAGAAATACTCCGAAAGGAAACATGTCTTCGCCAGCTCAACTACTAATGTCACGTAGGCTTAATTGTACCCTACCCATAAATAAAAAACTCTTAAAACCGAAAGTAGAAGACTTGGGTCATCATATGACAGTCCACTTCAAACGGCAAGAAAGTTCCAAAAACCATTATGACATAGGAACTCGTGAATTAGGTATTTTGCGTTCTGGTGATCAAATTCATTTTAAGCATACTCCTAGTGGTCAATGGATTCCGGGAACGGTTATCAAAACAGCTGGACCCAGGTCATATATAGTAAGAGATCAGGAGGGAGTTGAATATCGCAGGAATAGGATCCATCTAATGGATAAGCCATCGCCGGTAATCAAGGAAAAGAAGACGGATTCCTCTTTCAATTATTTCAAATTCCCCAGTTCCTATCCAAATTCTCCCCAACGAAAAGTCCCTGATGTGTCCAATTCCCCCAGTTCTAATGATTTAACTGATGATTCGAAAAGGGTAGATGCTCATGCTTCAAAAGAGGCAATGGGGAATGTAAGTAGTTGGGGTAGAGTGCTCAAACAACCCAAACGGTTCACTTTTTCAGATTTTAAAAAATGAGCACATCATAATCAGTCCTGATAGGTACATGGTATGGTTAATAATAACTAACATAAAAAAATAATAATAAAAAAAGAGCATGTTGCATTAAGTATAAATAATTAATAATAAAATTATAAATAATAATGTGAAAATTATAAATAATAATATCTAACTAATAAACTAATTACTTACCTGAAGGGTTATGATTATTATAGAATTAGATGGCAGTGGTTGTGCTGCGACACAGTCACCACTGGCTTCATGTGTGAGAATATATATATATTGTGTCATGGTCGAATGTAATGGGTAGTCAGTCAGTCAGTCATTATAAAAGTCATTACAAAGTTTTGTATCTTTATTCACCTTATACCATAACCGGTGAACCGGTGTGTCAAGAATTTGCAGAGTTTTGGCATCACTATTTCGTTTTACTTTGCTTTACTAGCGAATTTTCAAACAAAAGGATGTTACTATTGCAATGGGCTCATCAAGTTACAAGTCAACTCTCATTGTGTTATCCATTCTATCCTACGACGAAATGCCTAGTCCAAATTATCAAGTTACGTGTGCAATGCCAAGGTCAGTTTATCCTTGAAGAATAGATGAATATTTCGCGACTCGGTCGTTTTAGCGAATTTTCGAAGAAAAGGAAGCTATTGTTCTCGGTCCAAAATTTTTAAAACTCGAATTTCCGAAAGATTTTTGCGCCAAAATCCGTTTCAGACCATCCTGAATTCACTGCCAAAAGACACAAAAAATCATATGTATATATTTAGTGGAGGTTGTTGTGACTAGGAAACAGTAGATTGCGGGTAAGGATGACCAACACTAGTCGTTGTTATCATTCGGGTTTATTACGACGTTTCGATCGTGGAACACGATCCTAATCATGTATCCTACAAACAAAAATATGGGAGAGTTATTTATGAATTGAATAAAGGTTTAAATAGAAATGGTGACTTACAGACTAGTTATAAACTTACATGATAATTGTCCGATTGTCCGATAGCGACACAGTAATGTTTGACAAGTAATGCATGAGATGGATGGATGTTGTTGGGATGGATATTATAAAGTTACGGTGTGGAGGTTTTTATAGGTACTTGTGTTATTGAGAAATGGCGTACATCTTAAAAACTCATAACTCCATGAACTACAAAAGAGACGTCAATAGATTAGCCACAACATACCATAGACTTTTAAAATGAACCATCCCACTCACGATCCAATTCATCCACCATTCTCAATAACACAAGTACCTATAAAAACCTCCACACCGTAACTTTATAATATCCATCCCAACAACATCCATCCATCTCATGCATTACTTGTCAAACATTACTGTGTCGCTATCGGACAACCGGACAATTATCATGTAAGTTTATAACTAGTCTGTAAGTCACCATTTCTATTTAAACCTTTATTCAATTCATAAATAACTCTCCCATATTTTTGTTTGTAGGACACATGATTAGGATCGTGTTCCACGATCGAAACGTCGTAATAAACCCGAATGATAACATCGACTAGTGTTGGTCATCCTTACCCGCAATGTATATATTTATGTATTTATGTATTTATGTATGTGTCATTCCAGACGATAACTCTCGATAGAATTGAGATAAAAAGTTCAAATTTGCACACAAAATCTGTCTTGGCAATCGACAGGCTAAGTTCGAAGATGGGCAGAATCGGGCCACTCTGAGGGGGGTGTAGGGGAGTTTTAAGGGGGGGGGGGAAATTACCCATGAAGTCCAAATTTGAAACAGTCTGACATGTGACACCTCATTTTAAAGGTTTTTTCATGCTGAACACGATGGTGAAGTCAGAATTGCGATATCTCATTTCATTTCCAAACTGGAGCTCTGAAGGTGAAAAAACGTGGTTGTTACTTAGAGATTCTCCACGGTTCATCTGCTCTAATCTGATAACGGAATGAGATATCGCAATTCTGAATTCACCATCGTGTTCATCGCTGAAAAAGCTATATACTGAGGGGAGTTTTGGGGATTTGGGGGGGGGGGGGGAGGAGCATCATCTACCCATTAATTCCCAAAATGAAACAGTCTGACAAGTGACACCTCAATTTAAAGGTTTTTTTAGGCTGAACACGATGTTGGGGTTTTTGGGAATTTGGGGGGGGGGGGGGATTACCCATTAATTCTCTAACTGAAACAGTCAGACATGTGACACCTCGTTTTAAAGTTTTTTTCATGCTGAACACGATGGTGAAGTCAGATTTGCGATATCTTATTCCGTTCTCAAACTGGAGCAATTTGAAGATAAGGAAACGTTGATTTTCTTGAGATGTTCTGTTCGGTTCTCGTCTAATCTGATAACGGAATGAGATATCGATATTCTAACTTCATCATCGTGTTCAGCGTTGAAAAATCTATAAACTGGGGTTTAGGAGTCAAGGAGTTATTTTTTTCTTATGCTGAACACGATGGTGAAGTCAGAATTGCGATATCTCATTCCGTTCTCAAACTGGAGCACGTTGAAGGTGAAGAAACGTGGTTGTTATTGAGACGTTCTTCACAGTTCATCTGCTCTAATCTGATAACGGAATGAGATATCGCAATTCTGACTTCATCATCGTGTTCAGCGTTGAAAAATCCATAAACTGAGGTGTTACTCTGCACGAAATGGAGACAATATTTTTTACCTACGTATCCAACAAATCTCTTCTGGATTTCAAAACATTTTTTATTCCCCTATCCCAACCTAAATTTAAAATGAGATGTTCCAAACATCACATTTTACATAAAAGCGGTTATTTCTTCGAAAATTCGCTCTTATAGCCATGCTGCATGACTGGAACTTTTTATTATTCCCATACGAAGGATCGACTATTGTTTTTCTAAGTAAGTCCCTACCTACCGGTACCAATGAAGAAAAACCCTTAAATTCTGAAAGTTTAGTGAAAAGATAAAAGAAGAGAATGATGAACGAACCGACAATTATTTTCTACAAGACTGGGTAGTGTTTACACGGAAATCACATGTGAGAGAATACCTCAAGCGCGAGTACGGGCGTCCTGCTGTGGCCAGCGACTATTCGAGGGTTAAATTTAAATTGTGGGTGAATGTGGAGGAAGGTGAGAAAGAGGAACGCAGCAGGTGTGGGTGGTTGATGAGGAGGGGGGGGGGGCAGTCTCATTATCCTTATGCTCTCTCACTCCCTCTCCACCCCTCGCCGGAACTGCTTAAATTTAAATTGTGGGTGAATGTGGAGGTGGTTGAGAAAGAGTAGAGGGGGCAGGTGTGGGTGGTTGATGAGGGGGAGGCGGGATTTCCGACGTAGGTAGGTAGAATTACAAACCCCAGAATGAGTTTTTTGGTTTATTATCTTCGATAATGAACCATTGGAATCGCCCAAAGAAAAAAATTTTTTAACCCCCCCTCAAAATTTGTTGGTTTACGTTTCAAGATACGTAGATTCAGAAAATCGAATAAAAAAAAATCCGTCCGTCCGCCATACGCCGTACGCCGTACACCGTACGCCGTACGCCGTCCGTGGCACTTTGCGCAGTTAGCGTTGAGCTAAAATTACGAAATTTGGTTTCTGGGTTTGGACCAGCCCCACAATGATCCTCGAAACTTTTCATAACCCTAGGTCAAGGGGAAGGGGTTCAAAACGAAATTTAAAATTTCGACGATGTCATATCTCAAAATATTCAACTGAACCGTGTAATTTTTAGTTCACTTTTGAATGACCTGAAACATTACGAATCTTTTAAGACCAATTGGATTTTTGTGCGACCAGCCGTTCGTTCACAGTGACCGCGCAAAGGTTCAGGAAAAACACTAAACTTTCGCGTCGAAAACGGTCGTCATGTGGGTCAACCGCCAGACGCCCAGAATAAAACTACCTTTTTTCATCTTCCCGGTAAACTAAAGTCTAGAAATTTTAACCGTGAGTCGGGGATAGACCACATTGCAATATTCACTCGGTTTATCATCTGTAAAATTGTTTAAATAATACCTTTTTGTAATAATACAAATTAAATTTTGATGATGAGCTATTGACTTGAAATTTTACAAATAGGTCAGAACAGGATCACAATGCAATATTCACTCGGTTTCTTGTCTGTAAAATTGTTTAAATAATACCTATTTGTTTAAACAAATTAAATTTTGATGATGAGCTAGATACTTGAAATTTTAAATATAGGTCAGAAATGGATCACAATGCAATATTCACTCGGTTTCTTGTCTGTAAAATTGTTTGAATAATTCCTATTTGTTTAAACAAATTAAATTTTGATGATGAGCTAGATACTTGAAATTTTAAATATAGGTCAGAAATAGATGACATTTCAATATTCACTCGGTTTGTATGACATGGTATGAGTATGGTAAGGTATATTATTGTATGTATGATTAAGTACAGTATGGTAAGATAGAAAAGAAATTCGTATGGTATGGTATGAGTACGGTGAGAATATGGTATGGTGCCGATTTGCAACACAGTATACCAGACAGAAGGGTGATCTGCACAAGGAAGATAATAAACCGTTGTGTCAAGAATTTGCAGTTTTTTTTTTATTCGATTTTCTGAATCTACGTATCTTGGAACGTAAACCAACAAATTCTGAGGGGGGGTTAAATTTTTTTTTTCTGTGGGCGATTCCAATGGTTCATTATCGAAGATAATAAACCAAAATGATACAATGGAGATAATTTTTTTTCATACCCTACGAAACTTTCAAAGTCTGCCAAAAGTAAACTTGACTTATTTTAAACAAGATCATTTTATGGATCTCTTCAGTAATGTTCCTGTAGAGGATTAAACCAAAATCAGCTGCTACTACCTGCAACTTTTTGTTTCTTAACAGTTACTGTTTCAGGGCTGCAAAACGGTGTTTCACCTATGGCGTAATTACACTGCTGAACTACCTATATAATATAATATATTATAATAAAACTACCTACCTATATAATAAAACTATATTATAGTTTTAATATAATATAATACATATTTACATATTATATTATAATACATATTATGTAAAGTCGCATTACCAAGTATATTACAATATTTGCAACAGCAATAACATTAAATGTTTGTTTTGTTTGCATCGACCTCTTCCATTTCCAACAAGCATTACCTTTTAATGAAATTCTGATTGATACATTATGGATGAATATTATGGGGTCGATTTTAGACCCCATGTTTATAGAAATTGTTTGTTCAGCATAAAATTTCCTAAAAGAATCCGTAGGTATTCAGAAAATATCGCTCCAATAAAATCCGACCACTATGCGCCGCCAGAAGGCAAGAGAAGAAAGACAGCGCATGGCCTCCGAACCTCGCAGCGAGCCAGGTTAGAGCGTTTAAAGCAATCTTTTCAATATTTCCAATGTTAGGTCTCGGAAATATTTCAGTACTCTAGGTTTTTTGATATTAAATGAAGAAAACAGTGCAGCTGCAATCAATAGCAGAATTTACGATATAAATATTTCCATAGACGCAGTTTCACTTTTTAGTACTATTCCCCTCACACTCATCACTACTGTCATTAAAAATCAATGGAACAATACCAAAGCCAGAAATCCCAAACTCAACTACAAAACATTCACAGAACTTTTAGATTTCATTCTAACTAGTAATTACTTATTATATCAAAATACATTTTACCAACAAATACTGGGAATCCCCATGGGTTCTCCAGTCTCACCTATCATTGCCGATCTAGTTTTAGATGAAATTTACAGAACAATTATTCCTAAATTTGGCGACAAAATCAAATGGCTAAAAAAGTATGTAGATGATTCAGCACTCATTATAGACCAGTCAGCGATAGACCCCTAACTCCACGAACTCAATAACTATTGTAAGCCACACATGAAATTCACATTCGAAACTGAAGAAAACAACCAACTACCCTTTTTAGATCTCAAAATAATAAGACAAGACAATGGTAACATTATCACAGACTATTACCAAAAACCCACTTATTCTGGACGCATCATCAATTATCATTCCCACCAACCTTATCAATACAAATACAATACGGCCAAATATGTATTCCAACGTAGACTGAACCTATCCGATCCACAATTCCACCCCAGAATTATTAATGAATGCAAAACAATATTACTTGCCAATGGTTATCCTCTAAAACTCACAAGAAAACTTATTTTCCTCACACAGCAACTCACTACTACTACACAACCTCCAAACACAAACCAACCGCTACCGACCCATCAACCCCCAAACCAATCTACTACCTTTGCTTCATTAAGATACATTGGATCCGCATCACTAGTCATTAAGAGAAAACTTAACACCTACTGTAGCAATGCTTTATTGTTGTCTCGTATGTGACCTTTGATTCTTTCAGTACCTAATTGTCTTGTTTCAGCTATATATATAGAGTCACAGTCTTGGCAATTGGCAGAATAAACTACATAGCTGGTTTCTTCTTTTTTTATCGGGTCTTTAAGTTGGCTGAAGAGTTTTTTGTTGCTATTGACTGGGTGATTATAAAAGGAGATTTTTGTATTTGGGCTGTTACACAACAGCTCCAATCCTGATGATTTTACCTACGCCACAGCCTTTGCCAAACACTCAGCCACACTTGAACACAACCCACATATCAAAGATTGGAAAATTAAATGCATTGAGCCCAACTTTGAAAAAAGAAAAATCAAAGAAATGGCGTACATCTTAAAAACTCATAACTCCATGAACTACAAAAGAGACGTCAACAGATTAGCCACAACATACCATAGACTTTTAAAATGAACCATCCAATTCATCCTCCATTCTCAATAACACAATTACCTATAAAAACCTCCACACCGTAACTTTATAAAATCCATCCCAACAACATCCATCCATCTCATGCATTACTTGTCAAACATTACTGTGTCGCTATCGGACAATTGTCATGTAAGTTCATAACTAGTTTGTAAGTCACCATTTCTATTTAACCCTTTATTCCATTCATATAATAACTCTCCCATATTTTTGTTTGCAGGATACATGATTAGGATCGTGTTCCACGATCGAAAGGTCGTAATAAAACCGAATGATAACAACGACTAGTGTTGGTCATCCTTACCCGCAATCTACTGTTTCCTAGTCAAAACAACCTCCACTATTTATAGTTAGATCTCGTCAATCTAACAAAGCCTTACAATCGAATTCTGTGTTCCCTGATTTCTAATGAAACTATCTCGTGTAAAGTTGTCAAATCTTCATTGAGTTTTGGACACCAGCGGTTATTGTAGCGAGATAATAATTAAGATTTCCACGCATAGCAGGAGCTGCTCCAAAAGACGGTCGATGGCGGCAGTTGCAGTGCACTCTGCTCAATTAACCCCATTGATGCAGGAAGCTGTTGGTAGAGAAACGGGTGAAGAGGCCGCTCAACGTCGGCTGATCATCTCATTCAAACCTGTTCCCGTCGCTCCCGTGATAATGTGACTTCAAACGAGAAGCCCGTTACAAATTGTCACCTTCGGTGCCGAGGTAAAGACAACAGGAAACGCCCTGAAATCCACTCTAACAAGAAAACGCGTCTCTTCGCGGATTTCTCTATATAAAATCTCCTTTGGCCTCTGAATAATTCATAAAGCCGTCTCCGAGCGAAAAGGGTGGTCATCCCGCCAACAGGGTGTTCCTTGTTCAGCAAGAGCTTCCAACCCAGACGCGATATGTATTATACATGGTCAATATGGTCGAGAGGGTCTAAAAATTCCAACTTTGGAGTCACCACAGCTGTTTTTATTTCTTTTTTTCCCCGCTTTACTTGTAAAATAAATAAAGAAGCCCCCGACATTACAGAGACGAGGAGAGTCGGTAGTTGGTAAAACAAGGACTACCGTGTTAGCGTACGTGACACACGACGACATCACTATACCGACTTCCTTTCGAGAACTTGCCTGATTCCTCCTCCTTATATAAGTACCCACCATTACAACCGCGTACATAACTCCTGTACCTACCTGTCCCAGCCAGCGAGCACATCCTTTTCGGATCAGGTTCGGTACTTTTCCACTGAAAGCCCATGCACCCGTGTAACGATATTATTAAGTGTTCCGCTAAGAAGAATTGAGAAAGAAGCCGAGCCCTGGCATCGCCGATAGAAAGCTGGGTCGGTAGACTTGTTTATTTGTACCGCCGACTGAGGAAAAGTATCGTGGCAAGAACACTGAACCGAGTTGACGGTCTCAATTTGGAATGTGCGCTCTTCGGAAGGTGAAATCGCCAAAGGTCATCAAACATGACCAGGGTTACCAATCTTACCCTCACATGTGACAACCTCTTTTTGAAACAACAACCATATTAAGACTGTTGTTCGATTGTTTTAGCAACTGGGGTATCATGATATGCACACTTATTAAATCCCTTGATCAAGTTACTTGACCACGCTGATTCCATTACTGGCAGACGAAACCCGTACGTAGCATAGAATAACATCCCTTAAGAAAACCTTACAGAAATAGCTTCAGAAAAAATGCAAAATTTTCCAAATTACGACTACAAGAAAAACGGACGGCACAATACGCTGTCAAAATTTTGAAATACCATTTTGAGTACCGTTATTTCCCAGCACCCCAGTTATAAGCCCAACGCAAGTAATACTTCTAGTTTTACTTCAGATGGCGCTACAGTCCCGGTGGAACCCTGGCCTCCACAACTGTCCTTCTCCATAAATCCCGATCCGCAGCAACGGTTCTCCATCTTCTGACATTCAGAATCCTGAGGTCCTTCTCAACGTCATCTAGCCAACGTAAGCGGGGTCTTCCTATGTGCCTTCTGCCTCCCGGCTTCTCGTACATCATCCTTTTTGGAGTTCTCGTTTGGGGCATACGTTCAACGTGTCCCAGCCAGCGGAGCCTGTAACTTTTGGTGACCGCAACCAGGTCAGGTTCTTGATACAGGTGGAGCAGCTCGGCATTTGTCCGAATTCGCCATCTTCCTCCTCTGAAAGCCGGCAAGTATTACGCAAGTAATAGTAAGCTAAACAAACATTAGACGCGAGTGGAGAGGATTCAAGGAGAGTAGGGCTAGTCCTCACTTCACAAACAGAGCGGCCCTTCAGACCGCTC
This sequence comes from Stenodema calcarata, assembly GCA_963920205.1. Classification (NCBI taxonomy): domain Eukaryota; kingdom Metazoa; phylum Arthropoda; class Insecta; order Hemiptera; family Miridae; genus Stenodema; species Stenodema calcarata. The sequence goes on from OY986058.1 coordinate 26,360,101, forward strand.
TCCCTACCCTGACCCGGTGAAAGGGAAGCGGAGGAGATGATAATAAAAACCTCAATGTCATAAAATTGTACTCAGCTCTCAAACAGTCTGAAACTATCATTCCATCTACCTTCATAATTCCTTGTGAAAAGAAAAAAAAAAAAGCGTTAGGGTTTTAGTTGTGAAATGAACCTAACGATGGTATGTCCTTTTCGGGGATATAAACCTCTGGGAGATCAGGGTATACAACGCTTGTCAGAGTGCCTTTACTTAGCGACTGGCTCTACATAGCGGATTTACCAAATTGACGCGCGTCATATCGATCCTGATATTTTCTCTTGTCTAAAACTGGTGTGAAATTGCCGGTTTTTAGTTTTAGTCAAGCTGAAGTGATCTCTGTTACATAATATATTCAGAAAATCATTTAAAAATTCATAATAATCTCACTCTACTTGAATTCAGCAGCATGCATCGGTGTTGGTAGTGAACGATAAAAAACTATTTGAATGGTAGATGACGGTATTCAAGCGCTCTCCTGTTATAAAACCTGCCTCAAGTCAGGCCTGAGGATTCCAACTGCCGTGTGATTAAAATTCCACGATGAAGCAGACGTGAAGAAGATCGACCCGCTAGATCGGCCAGACAGGAGGAAATAGTGAATCAACCACTGAACTGTTGGTAACATAATTGATGGAAGAACCAAACGTTCAATTTCATCAATTCGGACGTAAATGTACTCGACGATAGTGCGATTTATGATAGATGAAACGTACCTGCTTTTCAAGAAAAATCGCTCACTTTTACAGTAGATGAGTCATTGAACCGTTCGCAAACTGGACAGTCGTTTGGTATTAACTAGTGCCATCTCTTACGGATTTCCACTTATTCACGCATTATTATTCGACTGGCCTCAACGAGGCCTACGTTTCAGATAGTATTGGGTGGACCGAGAAAAGAAACAACTGAAGCCGAAGGCCGCAGGGCGTTCCTTCAAAGATTGAGCGGTAAGAGCTCCAGTGGCCTCTTTCGACCATGTTATTACACAAGATCTGATCCTCCTCTCTCTATCGCCCTCTTGTGGCCACAAATGGACGATTTTCTTGGTTAATTTAACCCTCTCCCACCTTCTATCACAATAACTCTATTTGTGAGCTGAATGAGGTTCGCCATTAGGCTCCGGACATCTCGCGTTTTCCCTTCCAATCTTATTTAACCGGTTTGTCTTTGATTACTCCTTGGAAAGTAGATTTATCTCTGATTTAGTTCAAACGGTCTACGCACACTTCATTTCAACAGAATTCTTGACTGTCCATGTATGTTTGCCTCCAGTTTACAATGAAGAACGAGCGTAAACTGTTCAAGTTATTCCACCTCAAACTACTCTTCAGAGGCATTGGATGAAAAACTCGAAAATTTCTTTTTGCGGACCAGCAGTTGATAATGTCATGTTCATCAAAGGGTTAAATCACCTTCAGGGCGCAGAAAAAAGAAGTGTTTGGAAAACATACTTTCATATCTATGCAAATTAAGAAGAAAAAAAATCCCCAGTCATGCAGCATGACTATAAGAGCCAATTTTCTTAGAAATAATTGGTTTTATGTAAAATGTCCACATTAAAGAACATGATGTCCATGAAGAATATCTAAAGTATCAACCACGTTTCTTCATCTTCAAAGTGCTCCAGTTTGAGAGCGGAAATAGATATAGCAATTCTGACTTCCCCATCTTATTCAGCGTGTGAAAACCTTAAAAATGAGGTGTCAGTTGACATCGTTTCATTTTTGGAATTTATGGGTGAACCTCCCACCCCCAACGCTGCGATATCGCATTCCGCCATCAGATTAGAGCAGACTAACCATGAAGAATATATCAAGGTTCAACCACGTTTCTTCATCTTCAAAGTACTAAAGTCTGAGAACCAAATAAGATATCGCAATAATTGGAATATTGGATTTTGCATCCATAAATGTACGATCGCCCGAGGTATCTCTTCGGCTTAGTAACCATCATTTTACTCGTAATTATGCACTTTTGAGCAGTCGGGAAGGTATCGCCCATACTAGAACACATAATGCAGAGCTGATTGAACTAGCGACGTGTATATAAAAACTCCCACAAAATCTTTTAATTTTTGACCATAAGTGGTCAACATGTGCAGGTCAGTCAACGTACCATCTATCATAATACCCAGGTATTTGTATTCCCGAAAAGAAGGTTATCAAAACCGTTATCAAAACATTCAATGTGCTCGATGAAAGCCAGTTTCAACCAGAGTTCAACAGCTCTTGCATTGTTCCAAAACACCGGTATAGGCGAATTTATAAAATTTACTCAGAGAGGATACGGCTGGTAGCGAATTCTGATAAATCAGGAATAACGAGGGTCCCAAAGTGCTGCACTGTGGTACTCCATAATCTACTCAGCGGGTGGCACCCATGCAATCATCTACTGATACAAACTGGCGCCAATGAGATAAACAGGAGGCAAACCAATTCAGGCTTGTACAATCCAGGCGAATACCAATCTCCTCAAGTCCACTAAAAAGTACATCCCTAGCGATGGACTCAAAACACTGACAGATCCAGACATACTAAATTGAATTTAGTAAATTCTTAGCGTCTAGTAGACGCCGTCTACTGTAACCAACATGACAACCAAGTGATCACAAAACAAGTGGCATTGTTTACTACATCTATTAATAACATAAATTAGATTAAATTATGTTAGCATTTAAGTTACATTCACGAATAGTACGGTAACGCTGATGTCAGCAACCGAGGGTATATAAGCGAGCTCCCTTCGGCTCCAGCTCAGTTCCGATCCATCCGTCACTCGTGTAGTTACTCCGTGTCACGCTCTGTACTCAAAGTGCTAATAAAGTCTCTGGTAAATTTCGAAAGTCTTTTTTAAAAACCAAGTGTTACAAACTTGAAATATAAGTGGCGCAGTCTCCCGGACAATTTTCGTGACAAAGTGCGAAAACGACCCGTTTACCCAACCAAACTTTTCGACCAAACTTTTCGATCCAAGTTCGACTCGAGACATTTTCATTCGCGAGCTTGCAGTGAGCTCGATTCGTGTGTGGAAAGTCATCTAGTGTCAAACCCGTGATTCAACGTAGTATAGCGGCTGTAGTGCAGTGTGCTCACTCCGCGAAAGGATACGTTTGGACGCTTGGACCCGGAACTCCTGAACCTTCGAAAGGGGATGCCCTGCGTACTGGTCTGGTGAGTGATTCAACGGTTAGCTTGTGCCTATACCCTGCTATCTCTCTTAGAATCTACTCCCGACAGTGCCCCCCGATCGAGATTCAGTAAATCTTGCTGCCCCCGCAAGATAGAGTTTGCTGCCCTGTCAAACTCTGTCGTCCTGCCCTGCGACGACCCCTAGATTAAGAAGAAACAGAACAATTAAACAAGAAACTTAACAAGAAGTTAAGTAGAAAACTAACAAAAAGTACGCAAGTAAAGCTACTCAAGACAATCGTAATATTATAGAACCCTTTTGTTTTGCTTTTATTCGTTTAAAAGGCTACCAGAGCCGTCCACCGGAAGACCTAATCTCTCTCCCTCCGAGAAAGATAAGACCAAGCCGAAGACCTTGCTTGATCAGCACTTGCCCCCACACCTAGTAAGCGACACGTGAGGAACACAGCTGTCGTAATACGTCATCAATTCATCCGTACGAACAGCATTCAACATTCCGAAAGATCCGAAAGATCGTAAATCCCGACCCTCGCTTAGGGAGTTATTCCCCGTCATTCCGCGAAGACTCCTAGACCCCATTCCGGAAATCCCCAGTTCCGAGATGGCCTATGCAGGAGACGCAACCGACGGCGCAGGAGCGCAACTTCCTCCGACTCCAACCCCAGCAACCCCGCAACTGGTATTCTTTCAGCCTTCAGCCGAGAACAGTATTAAACGGGAATACCTAGACATGATTCCCATTTTTAGAGGAGAAAAATTATTATTAACGAAATTTTTAGAAATCACCGATCACTTGTACAATCAGTTTTATGACACAGCAAATCCTAGTAGCTTTAATAATTTTGTTTTGTTTGCATCGATTCGAGCAAAAATTCAAGGTCCAGCCTTAGACCTAATTTTAGGTTATGGCTGTTCCAATTATTTAGAATTAAGATCTGCTTTATTGGAAACATACAGCGATCATAGGGATTTGCAAACTATTTTGATAGAATTTGGCAGACTGGAACAAAAGCAAGGCGAGACATGCTATCAATTTCACACTAGGGTAGTGTCACTAGTGAATGACGCGGTTGCTTTCATACAAACCAGGGAAAGGGATAATAGGAAGGAAATCCTAACGGATTTAGTAAAATCGTTAGGACTGCGAGTAGTCTTAACGGGTTTACAGGATTCAATAGGTAGCTTGATTCGAGCTAGGAACCCCTCGTCACTAGGAGAAGTGTTAAACATCCTCACGAATGAGATGCAATATCACAAGAAAATTGCGAAACCTCCACCAACCAACATTCCTCCAAGACGACCCTTGCACCAACAATTTGTGCCCAGAACACCTAATCCACAACCCAGAGCGTTCCAACCATTCCAACCTAAAGGCCCATCAACCTTCCAGAACTCAAATCAACAAACCTTTTCCCAACCGTCAGGAAACCAATTCCCTCAGAAACAAAATTCCTTTGGTTCTCGTCCCCCCTATCCGCAGAATAGTGGAACTAACAGGACGCACAATTATCCCCGTCCGATGAGCATGTCTACAAGGCAAACAAATTTCAACAACGTGGAAATTGATGACATGACGGAGACGAACGAACGAACTCCGGATCAAATAATGATGTACGATAGTGAAGGTTATGCTTATACCCTAACACCTGTTCCCATCGACAACACGTACGAACCTCCCAATGACGAAAGTCAACTTCCAAAGCTACAAAATCTTGCGATTTCAGATGTGACAGTGCCTTCAGCGACCCCAACCTATTCACCTGATTCTTTTTTAGGATCACAGGAGGGTCAGTGAACCCTCAACTGAAACCCACTATCACACATAATACTACCAACACGGCTAACATAACACTACCAGTAATCGACTTTTATAACATTAGTAATAGTTTACCATTTATTATTATGCCAAGGTTTAATTTGAAAATATTAATAGACACAGGCTCCTCAAGAAGTTTCATAAATCCCCAAGTAGCTGAAGCCTATTTCTCGAGAAAAATAGAAAATGACCCATGCAAGGTTAGAACAGCACATGGAACCTCATTAGTACAGAAAAAGACCCATGTACCATGCGCTGAACTATTTAACGAGAGGAATTTGACTCTGCCTTTCAGCCTTTTCAAGTTTCACGATTTTTATGATATGTTAATTGGTTTAGATAACTTGAAGTTAGTAAAAGCAAACGTTGATGTAGGGGAAAACATATTAAGAACCCAACACATTGCCCTGCCTTTATTTTATCGAGAAACCGACGACCTGGATGACCTATCTAAAACTGAATCATTTTTAGTAGAGGCTAGGACCATCCAACAAATTCACGTGAAAGTAAAGGGAGTACAAAATGGAACTGCAATCATTTGCGGACAAAAGTTCCAAGGCGTAGAACTGCCCCAATGTGTAACTAACGTCGATAATTGCTATGCACATGTTCAAGTTATTAACCCCGATGAGACACCCATAAGAATTCACCTGAACACAACATTTCATGCTGAACCTATTTCTGATAGTCTATTTATGGAAGATAATCAAAAAATAAACTCACATACCCCAGTGCAATCCCGTAGACAGTTGGATATCACAAAATTTAGACTTAACCATTTAAACACAGAAGAGCGTGCAGCTATTCAAAAATTGCTGTACGAGTACCGAGATCTCTTCCATGATGATGACAGCCCTCTAACTTTCACTCACCAAGTCAAGCATCACATCAGTACCAGCTCACCATCAGAACCCATTTATGTCAAGCCATATCGCTACCCTCACGTGCTTAGGCACGAGGTACAACAGCAAATAGAGTCAATGTTAGCACAAAAAATAATTCAACCTTCTGAATCCCCGTATAACGCCCCTTTGTGGATTGTCCCTAAGCGATCAGACGCTTCGGGTAAACAAAAATATAGAATAGTAATTGACTTTAGAAAGCTGAACGAGCGTACTGTTGATGATAAATACCCCTTACCGAATATTTCAGATTTACTGGATAAATTGGGTAGATGCCGTTTCTTCTCCTCCCTTGATTTAAAATCAGGCTATTACCAAGTGGAACTCGATCAGGACTCAATTCCAAAAACTGCTTTCTCCACCGAAACTGGACATTATGAATTCCGTAAAATGGCCATGGGATTGAAAAACTCCCCGGCAACATTCCAAAGATTAATGAACAACGTCCTGCGAGGTCTGCACGGAGAAATATGTGTGGTTTACCTCGATGATATTTTGATATTCAGCCCCAGCTTAACAGATCATCTTATCAGGCTACGGCAAGTATTTGAACGACTCCGAAAAGCCAACCTCAAGTTACAACCTGATAAGACTGAGTTTCTTCGAAAGGAGATTGCTTACCTCGGTCATGTTGTAACTCCTGAGGGTGTCAAGCCGAACCCCGACAAAATCACGGCCGTTCAAAACTTCCCGATACCAAAAACTAGAACTGAAATCAAAAGATTTCTAGGACTATTGGGATACTATAGGAAATTCATCGACAAATTTGCAACCATTACAAAACCCCTTACAGCTGCTCTAAAGAAAGGTGCCACCATTAACGTTAATGACCCCGAATATAGGTCGTGTTTTGAGTATTGCAAAACGTTGCTCTGCAACGATCCTATTTTGCAATACCCAGATTTTGAAAAACCTTTCAGTGTCACCACGGATGCAAGCGATGTTGCAATAGGATCGGTGCTTTCGCAGAATCACAACGGAGTTGACCTCCCGATTGCGTACGCAAGTCGTACTCTATGCGATTCGGAGAAAAGATACTCGACAATTGAGAAAGAACTACTTGCTGTAGTGGAAGCGCTAAAAACCTTTAGACCATATTTATGGGGAGTAAAGTTCACGCTTTACACTGATCACCGACCCCTTCAATGGCTATTTGGATTACGTGATCCAAATTCCAAATTGTATCGATGGCGTCTAAAATTGAGCGACTACAACTTCGAGATAAAATACAAACCGGGCTCTGCCAATAAAGTAGCTGATGCTCTCTCTCGAATAGAATCTCATGAGCTCAATAATACTGATGATGTCACTACACCAAGTCCTCTACCAATTAGCTTAGAAGACTGGAGTGAAGACTCAACTTCTGAAGAGTCCGCAGCAATGCGAGCAATCATTGATGACATCATCCGGGCGCAACAATCTGCAATCAATGTTGAACCACGATCACCATCAGTAGTAGTTACTTTGGACGAAACAGAAGTCCCACTTGATATCGACGAATTCCTAAACGAAACAGCCCACTCGTTAGGTTTGAACCCCAACATAGATCCAGTTGAAACCAGCAGGAATCCTTCACCATTAAACGTTGAACCAATAGTGAATTCTAGATCAGTTGTACCGAACTCCCCACAACCTGGTCCATCCCAGCCTGCCGCTGATGATTCATCATCCTTAACTACCGTACATTCTAATGCAGACGGAAATGTAACGGTAACCATTCCAATAAGAGACGTAGCTGTAAATCATGGCATGAACCAAATTATTCTCAAACAAGTTGCATTAATCCCAAAGAAAGTAAAGTTAGAGAGCCCATTTCGCAACAGGAAACGGATGTCGGTAGAAGTCTCGAAAGACTCATTTCAAGCCGATGTAATCAAGTTTGTTAAGGAATACGTTAGGCCAAAAATTAAATACCACGTCTACTTCCAAAACGACAATGACGGAACTATTTATCAGAAATTCGCTACAACCCTAGCGGGTACTTTTAAAGAATCCAACATACACATGACGAAATGTACAAAATTCCTGGAAGATGTTGAGGACGAGGAAAACAGAAATGAAATCATACGAAGTTACCACATAGGAAAAACCAACCATCGTGGAATTACGGAAACTAACGCACAAATCACCCGACGATACTACTGGCCAAATCAACTACAATGGATACAGAAACTGGTAAACCAATGTGAAGTCTGTCAACAAACGAAATACGACCGAATCCCACTCAAAATCAAGTATAGAATCACCCCCACACCAAACAGACCTTTTCACACTCTACATATCGATAAGATCACCCTTGAAAACACCAAATTCTTGTCAATTTTTGATCCCTTTTCGAAGTATGCTCAGGTTTATTTAGTTAAAAGTAACTCAGCCCTGGACACGGTAAAAGCCCTGATGCTCTTTTTCGCACATCATGGTGTGCCAGAAGTAATAATTTCGGACAATGGGGCCGAGTTAACTTCATCATTAGTTAAGGAATTCCTGACATCCCATAAAATAGACATTCACTACATTTCATCCCAACACCCTGACTCGAATGGCCCGGTAGAGAGATTTCATTCCACCCTGGTTGACCACATCAAAATTCTAAATTGTAGGGACGAATTCAAAAAGGACGACATAGACACGAAAGTGCGCTACGCCGTACTGGCTTATAACAATTCGATCCATTCTGTTACTTCACTATCACCCTTCGAAATAATTCAAGGCCATATCTCTAATGACCCTCTATTTCGAGTAAATCTTGAGGCTCGCCTAGCAAATGACTATACCTCAAAACACCGGGAAAAGATGGTCGCCCTCTATCGCGATGTTCATGAGGCTATTGCCCAAACTAAAGACAAAGTCATTGGAGCTAGGAATGAAGGCCGCGAAGATCCACCAGATCCTCCCTCTACAATATTCGTCAAATCCAAACAACTTCAGAGTAAAACCCGGCCAACATATACCAAAGAAACATTACAATCTGTTAACCCTGCCACCGCTACTGCCAACATTGTACCTCGTCATGGGAACACTCAGACGAAAATCCATTTTGCTAATGTGAAACGACCTCGTAAATTACCGCCATCTAGCGCATCTAGCGTATCCAGTTATTCCCCATCTAGTGAATCATCTGGTAACTAAAATCAAGCGTGTTCATTTTTACAGCGTCAGCTTGGGCCTCCTCGCGATAGTGCGGTGTGCCCAAATAACGAATATCACTACCAACTTAGGAATCGTCCCCATACGACTTGGACTGGCTAAGCAGACTGACTTCTTCCATACCATAGTACACTATTACAGAACAGGCGGATTAATTCAAGAAATCAAGACACTACGTAACCACTACGAAGACATCATCAAAATTATTGATGACGATAAAGCGGTAAGAGACGCAGTACACTCCAGATCACAACTTATAGAACACATGATGAAATTAGCAGAAAATAAAATCCAAGAATCAATTCTCCCCAAACGTCAACGTCGAGGTCTCATCGATGGCTTAGGTTCAGTTGTAAAATTTATTACAGGAAATCTGGATGCTGCAGATGGTCGAAAGTACGATAGTATTTTACAACACCTTGCGAAAAATCAATTAAATCTAGCAGACCAGATTAAACAACAATATTCCATCAACTACGATTTGATAAATCAGCTGAATCGCACACTAAGCGAAATAGATTACAATCATGATATCTTAGCCAAAGAAATGACTAGGCTCAAACAAATTAGCTCCTTAGAAACTCATATTAGGCAAGTAGATGCTGCTTTAGAACACAACCAAAACCTTTTGCAATTACTGTTAGACATCATACAGGATATTGACAACTCGATTACATTTTGTAAGTTAGGGAAACTCCATCCCAGTATTATCAGGCCCCAGGCTTTGTACGAATCATTACGTGACTTGACTAAATACTACCATGACCGTTTGCCAAACTTTGACGGTGATTCCCTTTGGGAACTCCAGACACACATTAGAGTACGATGCTTCATTGGAGTTGAGGAGATAATATACTTTCTTGATGTCCCCATCCTGAAAAATGAGAACTTTGACCTAATCTTACTGCAATCCGTACCCACTGTGTACCAGGAAAAATATGTTACCATTATACCAGCAGCTCGCCTCGCCTTAAAATCATTATCATCTGATAAAGTCATTCTCTTAAAAAGCAATTGTGAACCAGGTCCTCATTTTGCGCTTTGTCCTAACAGTCTGGAACTGATTGGCGATAATAAATGTGAACACGACATTGTGTTAAGAGGACTCAATGACCAATGTGATATTATCTATCTGGAGATCAACCAGACGCATATTGAGTTCATTGAGGAAGCAAGGCAGTATATACTAATTTTCCCCCATGAAGACCAATTAAAGATCACGACCCAAAACCATGTGGAGTATCGTAGTGTTCAAGGAATATTCATGCTATCCCCCGACAACAGCACAGTTCAAATTCATGATCAAACTCTTGTTGTCCCCTCTACATCCACTTCGTATACCCCAACATTAGTTCTGCATATGAACGTCTTCTGGAATGTCACTAAGCGGCCATCAGCCGAAATCAAATTGAAAAATTTAAATCTTTTGTCAAATCCAGCCCGTCCTGTTGTACCGCCTACCGATGTCATACTTCAATTAGCAACCCCTAGCATTTGGACTATAGTTCTGTATGTTTTAATATTGTTAATGATCGCTAACGCGGCCTATCGTTATGTCAAACACTCAAAAACACTGACTGTAAACCAGTAGGCAACTTTCTGAATTATATACTTTCATTGAACTTGTATCGAAATCATATTGTAGCGTATGCTGTGTTATGCTATGAAATGTTATGCTATGTTTTAGTTATGCTCTGTTATTATAACATTAACATGTTATGCTATGTTTTATGTTATGCTATGTTATTATAACCGATGTCTCTGCGATATGCTTTATTGTTTATGATATTCTTGTGTTTTACGATCGTAATTATCTTTGTATTGACGGATTGTTCTTTTATGAACTTTGTAAACTTTTATAAAACTTTTGTAAACTTTGTAAACTTTTTCGATCTTCTGGTGAATATCGAAAAAGTCCTTATGGAAAGGAGGAGTTACATTCACGAATAGTACGGTAACGCTGATGTCAGCAACCGAGGGTATATAAGCGAGCTCCCTTCGGCTCCAGCTCAGTTCCGATCCATCCGTCACTCGTGTAGTTACTCCGTGTCACGCTCTGTACTCAAAGTGCTAATAAAGTCTCTGGTAAATTTCGAAAGTCTTTTTTAAAAACCAAGTGTTACAAACTTGAAATATAAGTTTTATATACTTATAAATCAATTATATAGTAACTTTATATAGTTAGAGTATAAATCAAGAGCTTTCCAACGAATGGAAAACGATTTTTGTCCGATGAAAATGAAAGAAGTTTCATTTCCCTAGCAACTACTCGGTTGTACGTGAAAATCATCGTTAAAATTTCGTGACATTTATCGGCTAGTTAGTCCAAGTCCTTACTCAGGCTGTAGCGGAAGGTCCGGTGAATCAAAGGGCGAGCGGAGCCAGATGAAAAAAAAAAAAAAAAAGAAAAAAGAAAAGAAACGTTGTTTCATGAGATCTCAAATAAACTCCTTCGAGCCGCAAATGTATTGCATAAGGTAACAGAATCCGTATCGGTAGCGAATTTGAGGCATTTACGATCCTACTCGACGGCTGACTCAGGGCCGGTCGAGTTCGTTTCAAAAGGCGTAAGGAGACGCTTTGGACAGTTTTATTGATACGTTCGTAACAACAACACAATAACCTCCTACTTTGTCCAGTTCAAACCATCGAGGCTCAAACATCGAGCTTGCCGTCAAACGACAAGGCCGACTCGAGAACCGCCCCCGGCTTGCATGATGAAAAATAAATTTACCTAAATGGATCCATCAATCAAATAAATTGAACCAACTGTCATCCGCGCAATATAGAAAAATGATGATCCAACGTGCCGATTCCGCCCCGATTGAATTTTTACAACCAACCAGCTCCCCGCAGGTCTTGAGTATTTTTCTTTTGTACTGTGGAATGTTCTTGGCTATTGGAAACCAACTCTTCGCTCGGTCTGTGTACGCTGCATTTTCTCTCAATAATGATTGTTCTCCATTTTCATTATGAAAATAGTCCCTATGTGCCGTTTGTATGAACCCTTCTCGGATCGAAAACGGAGGATTTTTTTATTACGTGAGATCCAGCGAATTTGAAATACAAGGATCATTTTGTATTTATTAATAAATATTAATAATTTACACTACTTGATAATAGTTATTAATATTTAATGATAATTCATAATAATAATTAATCTATCATTCAGTAATTGAGACAGAAGGATGATCTGTACAAAGAAGATAATAAACCGTTGTGTCAAGAATGTGCAGAGTTTTTGTAATAATAAAAATTAAATTTTGATGATGAGCTGATTGAGCTAAAACTGGGCCAAGTGCCGCGGACTTGCATAGCTCTTGCCCGCTTGCCTCAATGGTAAAGTCATCCATTACGCCAATGAAGCGAAATATCTTGGGATGACGTTAGATTTTTTTTTTTTTTTTTTTTTTTTTTGTTAAATGCATTTATTAATCATAATATCACATGAAGCTTTTCATAATTACAATAAATGATAACTTGTACAAAATAAAACATCTTCTCTTAAATTAAATGCTTCTCCCCTCTTTGAGGTGATAGACCTCGTGCTGAGGGGAGGAGTACCTCCATCCTGTATTCCTGCTTCGATGGTATTATTATGTTATTAGTAATTTACTTTTGAATTTAAAATATTATTTATTAAATGTTGTAGACCATTTGTAGGGTTAATTCTTCATAATGACATGAATTCCTTAATAGCTCTTTTAGGTGTAACTTAAATTTACTGACAGTTTCCATATTTTTAATTTCGTTAGGCAGTGCATTGAACATTTTAACTCCTTTGTACACATATTGGTTCTGACCTACCGTAGTTAATTTGAGTGGAAGTTTTAAGTTTATATCGTTACTAAATCTTGTTCTTCCGTGTTCAACTCTGTTTATTTTCTTTTCACTCCATTCTTTGTAGACTTTAGTAACTGTTTGATAGGTTATCAGATTTTGTACCGTCATAACTTTAAATATTTCGAAGAGTTTCACAGTCGAAAAAGATCTAGGTTTCTTTAGCAATATCTTGATAAGAAGTTTTTGACAAATAAACACCATTTCCATTAGACTCTTTGAACAGCTTCCCCATCCTATTATCCCGTATATCAGTACAGATTGAATTAGTGAAAAATAGAAACCCCTTAAATATTTTAGTGATAGAAATCCTCGGACCTCTTTACAAATAGCAATTAGCTTTCTTAATCTATTTATCATATGGTTCACATGTTTTTCCCATGATTGGCATTGATCAGTGATTATTCCTAAATATTTGGTGGATTCAACTTGAGAGATGATAGGGCAGTTACATGTTGTTATAGTTTTACAATTTTCAGTATGACATTTTATTGATCCAATATTTGGCACCATTATTCTTTTATTACTATATGCGATGAAGTTTGACTTCTCAAAATTAAATTTCATCCCAGCACCGTGGAGCCAACTCACTACCTTCTGTAAATTTCCTGTTGTAATTTCAACTACTTCCGGCCAATGTTTTCCCGTAACGATCATAGCGGTATCATCCGCGAATGATAATATTTCTCCTTTTATATTTAGATTCAAAAGTTTATTCATATATGTGATGAATAGGATAGGCCCTAAAACAGTCCCCTGGGGTATGCCATGCACGCACTCTGCCGGATTACTTAGTACATTCTCAATTTTCACTTGCTGTATTCTGTTAGACAGGTAGCTATTAACCCAAGCCACCAAACCACAGTGGGCACCTGTCTCCAGTAAAGCTTGTACTACTTTGGCATGTGCTACTGTATCAAACGCCTTGGTCAGGTCCATATAAACAGTTAAAACTTTATCTCCCTTATCAAGGGCGTCAGATACACGAGTTGTTAAAAATGCAATAGTGCATCTCAATCCTCAGTGCTTCTCTTATTACGGAACCCATATTGTCTGTCATTTAATTTTTTTGTAGATTCTAAGTAATTTACTAAATATTTTTTTACCAATTTCTCTATTATTTTTGCAAATACTGAAAGTAGTGATATCGGCCTATAGTTGTTTACATCTTTTGGGTTTCCCTTTTTATGCAATGGAATTAGAATGGCTTTTTTATAATTATCAGGGAATGTACAGGTCTCTATACTTACGTTTATGATATGCTGTAATGGTTTTGTTATGTAGGGTTTAATTTTCTTTATTGTTTCTACTGAAATTGAATCATATCCTGGAGCTGAGCCCCCTTTTAACTCGCTTATTATCTTTCCCACATCATCCTCTGTTATCACCATAAATGGTTCAGTACTTACAGGAATGCTAGGTCGTTCCGAGTTGCAGTTTTTTCACTTACCGACTCAGATACCCCTTTACCCACTGTGGCAAAGTAGCTATTAAATGAATTGGCTACCAATAACGGGTCCTGTTCCACTGTTAATAATTTACCATCTTGTTCTATACTAACTGTATAATTTTTATTTTGTTTTCTACCTGTACTTTTATTAATTATATCCCAAACTCTTTTTGGATTACCCTCAGCCTTTTGTATCTCTTTTCCGTAGTATTCATTCTTGGTTTTTTGTATTAGCTGCTTTAATTTTTTCTTATAGTTTTCCAAATTTCTAGCCAACCTAGAGTTAAACGGAGTTTTTCTTAACTTCAAACTCATTTTTTCTTTATTTCTAATCGACACCAGCAGGCCTTTCGTCATCCATGGTTTCAACTTTGTCGACTTGTGAGGACTAATTGACTCCCTTTCAGAAACCTTATTTATGTGCGTTATGATGGTATTTTCAAAAATTTCTGCACATTTATTTACATCGCGTTCTAAGTATACACTCTGCCACAGTTCATTCTTCATGTTTTCAATCAGTTGTTCATAATTTATTAGTTTCCTGTTTTTTATTTTTCCATCTACTTTGCTCGTTGTTGCTAAATTAATTTTTATTATTGTACTGAAATGATCCGTTACTGACGTCTGCCAAACTGAAGACATCATTTCGCACGTATTGCTGGATTTTTGAGTGAATATATGATCGATTGTACTTTTGCTATCCTGTGATACTCGCGTGTAGTCTGTGATACATGGCACGAATCCGTGTACAGCTAGCAGATTTAAATATTGCATTTTGACTGTGTCTGAATTATTAGCTCCTATATTGATGTTCACATCACCCGCTATAATTGTCAGAAAGTTACTTGCTGTTTTATGTTTCCCTAATTCTTCATCCAATTGCTTTAAAAAATTTTCCATCTCCTGTATTTTGTCAACAGGTGAGCGGTAAATACCATAAATCCTAATTTTTTGCCCATTCCATTCAGATTCGATCTTTACACAGGTAGAGTGAGGTAACCTAATTTCTTCAGTAGTTACATTTTTGCAGTTATTATTTAAGAAAATTACAACTCCTGCAAAAATTGGTTTGAATATGCGTCACTAGCTCAGGCATGGTCTATGAATTATTAATAATATTATATTATACTATTAATATAATATTAATTTAAGTATATTATACTTAAATGATGAGTGAAACCTTCATTTTGCGGGCAGATGTAGGTGGTTGATGAGAGTTGGCGGGAGTTGTCTAAAATCTGTCGCTCTCCCTCCCCCCCCCCCTCCACTATACGCAACAAATACTTAAATTTAAATGATGGGTGAATGTGATTGTAGAGGTGGGTGAGGAAGAGCAAAGCGGGTCGATGAGGGGGAGGCGGGAGTTGTTGCTTAATTCTTACGCTCTCCCTCCCCCTCATCCATCCCCAGCCACAACTACTGTAATCGTTACACCCCCTCTCAACTCTCCCGGAACAACTACTGTAATCTCTACACCCCCCTCTCCACTCTCCCCCCACAACTACTGTAATGGTTACACCCCCTCTCCACTCCCCCGCCACAACTAGGTACTGTAATCGTTACGGCACCACCCACGCGTAGGTACGAGTACATAACATTTATATTGTGGGTGCATGTAGAGGTGGCGTAGAAAGAGAACTCCACGACTCCCTGTTCGCCACTCCCATCGCAGTTCCACGAATATTACGAACTCAACGTAATCTTGAAGATTTTCCAAAAAGCGCTACAACTTCATATCGACTCGAGGTGTTTATTTGAGTTCGAATGGACCTTCAAGAAGAGCAACTGTCGACTCAAATACATCGAGAAAAAGAAAAACAACGGTTCATTATCTTCTTTGTATAGATCACCCTTCTGTCTAGATCACAAGGTCTAAATGTCTGGATCCTAAATGTTAGATTAATTATTATTATCAATTATCACTAATCATTAACAATTTTATCAAGTACCTAGTAAAAATTATTATAATTTATTGTTAGGTATTAATAATTCGTATTTATTATTAATAATAATTATTATTAATTGTGATTAATTAATACGATATAATTCTGGGGTTTTTAATACTACGTCGGTAATAATTTTTCTATAAAAGAAGTACCTACCAACAAACATTCGAAATTACCTTCATTTCCGTAGCACGAAACGCACCTCAGAACAACAAACTCGACATCACTTATCCCATATGATGTTCCAAAGAGCTTGTTAGTATGAAAATGGACCTGTATTTCAACAGTTTGATTCACGATCGTGTTGTGAGGCACAATCTTTGAGCCGTCATTGTGAACGAACGGCTGGTCGTACAAAGCTGCGGATGGTCTTAAAAAATTCTACGGAACAAACTCTATCTAAATATGAAATAAAAAACTCTGCAAATTCTTGACACAACGGTTTATTATCTTCCTTGTGCAGATCACCCTTCTGTCTCTACCAGACTGTGTTGCAAATCGGCACCATACCATAATATGAATATTATTCTCACCGTACTCATACCATACCATACGAATTTCTTTTCTATCATACCATACTGTACTAAATCATACATACAATAATATACCATTCCATACTCATACCATGTCATACAAACCGAGTGAATATTGAAATGTCATCCATTTGAATGAATGAATGAATGAATGAATAACATGTTTATTGTTTCGAAGCATAAACAATACAGTTTCTAATAACTATTTACAAACAGGTATGTAGGTACATAATGAACATATAACTAAACATGGAGTGCTTTGAGCCTTCAAGGCTCGTCAGCAGGAGTCCCGTTAATAAATATTTAACCTGATCCATAATATTAACAACAAAGGTTGAGGAAGGAACCTGGCAAGTTTCTAAATATTTCATTTGTTTAATTTCTCTTTAAATTCAAGGAATTTTTCATTTTATGATATTTATTGGTTGTTATTATTTTTCAATTATCCACTTTAACTATAATTAAATTCCGACACAAGGTACTCCCTGTACCGCCACGCATTTCTGACGTATCTGCAGAGCGCCCGGACCATTCAGAGCGTCCAAGAATTCCTGTCTTGATAGGGTCAGTCGCCCGAAGCACCCCAACCTAGCGTATGCCAGAATCGGACACACCGCCACGAAATGTTCCACCGTTTCATTCACTGCCAGGTTGCATAGTGAACACAGATAACTACTGCGGCTTCGCAACCATGGCTGCCAGTTCACATTCAGCAGCTCGCCCCGGCACCTAGCTATGATCGTGGAGTCGTAAGGGCATTTGTTCTCTAGATAGCTCACGCTCCAGTCGAGCTGCTTGTAGAGCAGGTGGTACTGGGCGTTCTCCGCTCTTTCCCTGAGAGATTGTAGGAAGACGGCCCTTTGTCTGTCCAAGACGCTCGCCATCAATTTTCCAAAGTGCGTCGGGTCGAAGAAAGCAGCAGTTGGTAGTAACGGCGATGTCTCCGAGATCATTTCACTCCAAACTTTCGCCCAGCCTATATTCCGCCTAATCACTTCCAGTGCTGTCGCTCGGGTATAGCGGCCATCCGGCTGCTGTAGAACTTTCCGTATGTAGTTTCCATTTATCTGTAAGGTATGGAGGAAAACAGGCTCCTGTTTGGTCTCATTGTAGACGATGTAGTTGGGCGAATTCCTTGGTATCCGTAGCAGTTTTTTCAAAAATAACCTCTTAACCTTCTCTACTGCCTCGAACCTCTCACAGCCCCAATACTGAGCACCATACCCAACCGTTGCCATTATTACCGAAGTAAAAACACGCATCTTGACCTCAGCTGGAATATCTGATGCCGAAAACAAATAGTGCCAAACCGAGTTGACTGCAGCACGAGCCACCCTAGCTTTCTCATCCAGATGGTTTTCCAGTCGCAGATTGTAAGAAAGAGAGACTCCCAAATACCTGTACGCCTTAACCACGTGGATCGGTTGACCTCCCAGTGACCATTTCTCGTTCCTTGCCAGTTTGCCCCCATTCTTCTTGAACACCACAATGTTAGACTTGGACAAGTTGATCTCTAAATTCCACCGCCTCACGTACTCCTCCAGCCGGCCAATCATACCCTGCAAGGCCACAGGCGAATCCGCAATCAACACCACATCATCAGCAAACATCAGTGCGTTGATCCGTTTGCCCCCAATCGACACACCACTCTCGAGAGTTTCCTCAAGGTCGTTCAAAAACATTGCAAACAGAGTGGGGCTGAGAGGGCAGCCCTGCTTGACCCCCGAAGAGGTACTAAACGAGTCCGAGACGTGTCCAGACACCAATATCCTCGCTGTAGTATCTGTGTAGAGCTGGGAGACTGCCGCCACGAACTTCGACGACACGCCCAGTGTAAGAAGCTTGTAAATTAGCGCATGTCTCTGGATACTGTCGAAGGCGGCCTTTAGGTCCACAAAGAAGCAATAGGTCTTTTTCCGTTGAGCAATCCGGATTTGGACAATATTAGTCAGGGTGAACAAATTATCGAAGGTGGAATACCCCCTCCGGAATCCTGCCTGTCCCTCGCAAAGGATACTACTGTGTTCAGCCCAACCTGCCAACCTCGTCGCCAACATCCCCGAGTATATTTTGAGATCTGTGTCCAGACAAGAAATACCTCGGAAATTTGAAGGATCTGACCGATCTCCTTTCTTATGGATAGGGAACACTAGGGCTCTGCGAAAGCTATCTGGCAGCCGTCCACCGCTATAGAAAAAGTTCAGGTTTTTCAGAAGCTCACACAAGAGTTCATCAGGAGCGTTAACATAAAATTCGAACGGGATTCGGTCCTCTCCGGGGGCCTTGTTCTTCTTTGTGGATGCCAAATAGTTTCGCATTTCAACCAGGGAAAAATCTTTGTCAAGCTCATCAACCTCAATGAAAGGCGGGGCGTAGGAGACTAATGCTGACAACGTAGGCGGGCTGTACAAATCGGCGAAGTGAGTCCTCCACTCATGAATGTCAATTCGTGCTGTGGTGACTTCTTCGCGCAGCCTAAATTCTCTCGCCAGACTCCAGAACTGCTTACCATCAGCAACCTCCTGAAACTTCCTAGCCATATCCAGGCGATAAGTCCTCTTTTTTTGAACACATAGCTTTCTGTAGCTCCGTTGCGCCTCAAGGTACTGAACATTCACGAAATTGGAGTTCATTTTTTGGCTTAGTCTCAGTAACCCAAACACTTTTTTGCGAGACCTCAGACACTCAAAATCAAACCAAGGCTTACGGAAGGATATAGGGCACACTCCAGCCCTCAGATTTGCGCATTCAATTATAATTTTCTTAATTGATTCCTGCTTCATGAACCGACCCCTCTCCAGAGTGATCATGTAATCCCTTACCTTGCTCTTGAACTGCTTATCGTCATTATGTGTCCATTTAATAGAGGACATCCATTTCTGACCTATATTTAAAATTTCAAGTCCGTAGCTCATCATCAAAATTTAATTTGTTTAAACAAATAGGTATTATTTAAACAGTTTTATAGACGAGAAACCGAGTGATCCAGTTCTGACCTATTTTTAAAATTTCAAGTCAATAGCTCATCATCAAAATTTAATTTGTATTATTACAAGAAGGTATTATTTAAACAATTTTACAGATGAGAAACCGAGTGAATATTGCAATGTGGTCTATCCCCGACTCACGGTTAAAATTTCTAGACTGTAGTTTACCGGGAAGATGAAAAAAGGTAGTTTTATTCTGGGCGTCTGGAGGTTCACCCACCTAACGGGCGTTTTCGACGCGAAGTTTAGTGTTTTTCCTTTGCGTGCTCACTGTGAACGAACGGCTGGTCGCACCAAAATCCAATTGGTCTTAAAAGATTCGTAATTTTTCAGGTCATTCAAAAGTGAACTAAACATTGCACGGTTCAGTCAAATATTTGGAGATATGACATTATCGAAATTTTAAATTTCATTTTGAACCCCTTCCCCTTGACCTAGGGTTATGAAAAGTTTCAAGGACCATTGTGGGGCTGGTCCAAACCCAGAAACCGAATTTCGTAATTTTAACTCAACGCTAACTGGGCAAAGTGGCGCGGACGGCGCACAGTGGTCCAAACAGGGAAAAAACCCCGAAAATGAAAGTTACCCAAACCTAATTTTTTCTTTGTTTTTGAATATTCAGATACTTGTGGAACAACGGAACGGAAGGTATTGTTTCACAAAATCACAATTTTAATTATTGCATACCATTAAAGTAGTAGTTTCCAAAAGATTGCGGAAAGTAGCGTGTTCTCACCAGCCTAAAAAAATATTTCTACTTGGTGTAAATTAACAGTAAAAAAATTTTTCAGACCTTAGATATGTTTTATGTGTATGTGTGAGTTTAAGAAGTAAAAGTATTTCCATTTCATCAATAATTAAGGAAGAAAATTAATTTCGAAAACTATGCCCCAAAAACCATAGTTTCTGTACATTTGTTGGTCTGTAAAAAAGAAGCGTTACGTCCGCAACGGGTTTATATTGAAGTGTAGAAGGTAAAGACACTGTGGTATAAATTTCATCGCCGGAAACGGCCGGATCTGGTATTTAGAAGATCAAGAGTGCGGAGGTTGATGGCAGGTCAGACTGAGGTATAGGAGAAAGGTAAACAGAAGGTTTGTTCAAACGTGATTTCATTATCCTGGCCGATCGCGCGTTCATTCCTATCTTAGTTCACTGTTAACAGCCACTCAGAAACGTGAGAAAAAATGAATAGTTTAGCGATTCCATATCGTGTGTTGTGCGAAATGTACTTCCTTCCAATGACTGAACGGTCTCAGTGGTTACAAACCCGGTTTCCAGAGTTACATGGGGAGAAGTTGACACAACTTAATGATGAACTGCGAAGAAGATTCCAATCTAACGTTGATAAGAAGATGAGAGAGGAAACCCACAATAAGGCACGTTTTTTAAAAAAAATAGCGATTGGTTACAAAGGGAGTTTCATGTTAATTTTTCAGAACCTCAGCCAACAACTCCTATGGAAGTTGACCGTGGTGGTAGGCCTATGAAAAGCTTTGGTGAGTGTGGGAAGAAGGCTAAACAGTATAAGATACGAGAACTTCAAGATTGTTACCTACCCTCAAGATTTAATAAATGCGGTATCCTCACATACTGAGGAACAGAAGAACTTCTAGGAAGATGTCTCGCGTTGCTACAAATGAAGATGTATTTCACCTTATCCTAGTTACTAGTGACCCATTTATCACTCACCTTCGGCCGGTGTATAAATACAAAAAGAAACGGGAGTTGACAAATGAAGTTTCTAATTTACTTTTGAATATAGACAGTACTTAGGACAAACTTATCTATGTGACAAAAACAATTGTAATATTAATAAATCTGTTTTTTCTTGGGCCTCATTGCGCTGATTTTGATTTAATTCGATTAAGTACTTCAAAAAACATAGACACGAGAGATTTCATGCCGCTGACACAATATCTTAATTAGTTATTCGGTTTTTTTCCCATTTTTGGCCTTTTCAGACCACTGTGCGGCGTACGGCGGACGGACGGATTTTGGTTTATTATCTTTGATAATGAACCATTGGAATCGCCCAAAGAAAAAAAAATTCTAACGCCCCCTCAAAATTTGTTGGTTTACGTTTCAAGATACGTAGATTCAGAAAATCGAATAAAAAAACTCTGCAAATTCTTGACACAACGGTTCATTATCTTCTTTGTACAGATCACCCTTCTGTCTAGATCATTAGGTCTAAATGTCTAGATCCTAAATGTTAGAATAATTATTATTATGAATTATCACTAATTATTAATAATTTTATCAAGTACCTAGTGAAAATGATTATAATTTATTGTTAGGTATTAATCATTTGTATTTATTATTAATAATTATCATGATTAATTAATACGATATAATTCTGGGGTTTTTAATACTACGTCGGTAATAATTTTTCTATAAAAGAAGTACCTACCAACAAACATTCGAAATTACCTACATTTCCGTAGCACGAAACGCACCTCAGAACAACAAACTCCACATCACTTAACCCATATGATGTTCCAAAGAGCTTGTTAGTATGAAAATGGACCTGTATTTCAACAGTTTGATTCACGATCCTGTAGTGAGGCACAACCTTTGAGCTGTCATTGTGAACGAACGGCTGGTCGTACAAAGCTGCGGATGGTCTTAAAAAATTCTACGGAACAAACTCTATCTAAATATGAAATAAAAAACTCTGCAAATTCTTGACACAACGGTTTATTATCTTCCTTGTGCAGATCACCCTTCTGTCTATACCAGACTGTGTTGCAAATCGGCACCATACCATATTCTCAGCGTACTCATACCATACCATACGAATTTCTTTCCTATCATATCATATTGTACTATACCAAATCATACATACAATAATATACCATACCATATTCATACCATGTCATACAAACCGAGTGAATATTGAAATGTCATCCATTTCTGACCTATATTTAAAATTTCATGTATCTAGCTCATCATCAAAATTTAATTTGTTTAAACAAATAGGTATTATTTAAACAATTTTACAGACAAGAAACCGAGTGAATATTGCATTGTGATCCAGTTCTGAACTATTTTTAAAATTTCAAGTCAATAGCTCATCATCAAAATTTAATTTGTATTATTACAAAAAGGTATTATTTAAACAATTTTACAGATGAGAAACCGAGTGAATATTGCAATGTGGTCCATCCCCGACTCACGGTTAAAATTTCTAGACTGTAGTTTACCGGGAAGATGAAAAAAGGTAGTTTTATTCTGGGCGTCTGGCGGTTGACCCACATGACGACCGTTTTCGACGCGAAAGTTTAGTGTTTTTCCTAAACCTTTGCGCGCTAACTGTGAACGAACGGCTGGTCGCACAAAAATCCAATTGGTCTTAAAAGATTCGTAATTTTTCAGGTCATTCAAAAGCGAACTAAAAATTACACCGTTTCATGAGAACTTTTAGAGATATGACATTGTCGAAATTTCAAAGTTCGTTTTGAACCCCTTCCCCTTGACCTAGGGTTATGAAAAGTTTCGAGGATCATTGTGGGGCTGGTCCAAACCCAGAAACCAAATTTCGTAATTTTAGCTCAACGCTAACTGGGCAAAGTGCCACGGACGGCGTACGGCGTACGGCGTACGGACGGATTTTGGTTTATTATCTTCGATAATGAACCATTGGAATCGCCAAAGAAAAAGTTTTTTTAACCCCCCCTCAAAATTTGTTGGTTTACGTTTCAAGATACGTAGATTCAGAAAATCGAATAAAAAAAAATCCGTCCGTCCGCCGTACGCCGTACGCCGTACGCCGTCCGCCGTACGCCGTACGCCGTCCGCCGTACGCCGTCCGCCGTCCGCGCCACTTTGCCCAGTTAGCGTTGAGCTAAAATTACGAAATTTCGTTTCTGGGTTTGGACCAGCCCCACAATGATCCTCGAAACTTTTCATAACCCTAGGTCAAGGGGAAGGGGTTCAAAACGAATTTTGAAATTTTGAAAATTCCATATCTCGAAAAATTCATATAGAACGATATGTTTTTTATTTCATATTTAGATAGAGCTTGTTCCGTAGAATTTTTTAAGACCATCCGCAGCTTTGTACGACCAGCCGTTCGTTCACAATGACGGCTCAAAGATTGTGCCTCACAACACGATCGTGACTCAAACTGTTGAAATACAGGTCCATTTTCATACTAACAAGCTCTTTGAAACATCATATGTCGAGTTTGTTGTTCTGAGGTGCGTTTCGTGCTACTGAAATGAAGGTAATTTCGAATGTTTGTTGGTAGGTACTTCTTTTATAGAAAAATTATTACCGACGTAGTATTAAAAACCCCAGAATTATATCGTATTAATTAATATTAATTAATAATAATTATTATAAATAATAAATACAAATTATTAATACCCAACAATGAATTATAATAATTTTCACTAGGTACTTGATAAAATTGTTAATAATTAGTGATACCTAATTGATAATAATAATTAATCTAAAATTTAGGATCTAGACATTTAGACCTAGTGATCTAGACAGAAGGGTGATCTGTACAAAGAAGATAATGAACCGTTGTGTCAAGAATTTGCAGAGTTTTTATTTCCTGTTTAGATAGAGTTTGTTCCGTAGAATTTTTTAAGACCATCCGCAGCTTTGTACGACCAGCCGGTCGTTCACAATGACGGCTACAGGATTGTGCCTCACAACACGATCTTGACTCAAACTGTTGAAATACAGGTCCATTTTCATACTAACAAGCTCTTTGGAACATCATATGGCTTAAGTGATGTCGAGTTTGTTGTTCTGAGGTGCGTTTCGTGCTACTGAAATGAAGGTAATTTCGAATGTTTGTTGGTAGGTACTTCTTTTATAGAAAAATTATTACCGACGTAGTATTAAAAACCCCAGAATTATATCGTATTAATTGATCATAATTAATAATAATTATTATTAATAATAAATACGAATTATTAATACCTAACAATAAATTATAATAATTTTCACTAGGTACTTGATAAAATTGTTAATAATTAGTGATAATTGATAATAATAATTAATCTAAGATTTAGGATATAGACATTCAGACCTAGTGATCTAGACAGAAGGGTGATCTGTACAAAGAAGATAATGAACCGTTGTGTCAAGAATTTGCAGAGTTTTTTGGTTTATTATCTTCGATAATGAACCATTGGAATCGCCCAAAGAAAAAAAAAATTTTAACCCCCCCTCAAAATTTGTTGGTTTACGTTTCAAGATGCGTAGATTCAGAAAATCGAATAAAAAAAAATCCGTCCGTCCGCCGTACGCCGTACGCCGTCCGCCGTCCGCGCCACTTTGCCCAGTTAGCGTTGATCTAAAATTACGAAATTTGGTTTCTGGGTTTGGACCAGCCCCACAATGATCTTTGAAACTTTTCATAACCCTAGGTCAAGGGGAAGGGGTTCAAAACGAATTTTGAAATTTTGAAAATTCCATATCTCGAAAAATTCATATAGAACGATATGTTTTTTATTTCATATTTAGATAGAGCTTGTTCCGTAGAATTTTTTAAGACCATCCGCAGCTTTGTACGACCAGCCGTTCGTTCACAATGACGGCTCAAAGATTGTACCTCACAACACGACCGTGACTCAAACTGTTGAAATACAAGTCCATTTTCATACTAACAAGCTCTTTGGAACATCATATGGCTTAAGTGATGTCGAGTTTGTTGTTCTGAGGTGCGTTTCGTGCTACTGAAATGAAGGTAATTTCGAATGTTTGTTGGTAGGTACTTCTTTTATAGAAAAATTATTACCGACGTAGTATTAAAAACCCCAGAATTATATCGTATTAATTAATCATAATTAATAATAATAATTATTAATAATGAATACAAATTATTGATACCTAACAATAAATTATAATAATTTTCTCTAGGTACTTGATGAAATTGTTAATAATTAGTGATAATTGATAATAATAATTAATCTAACATTTAGGATCTTGACATTTAGACCTAGTGATCTAGACAGAAGGGTGATCTGCACAAGGAAGATAATAAACCGTTGTGTCAAGAATTTGCAGAGTTTTTTTATTCGATTTTCTGAATCTACGTATCTTGAAACGTAAACCAACAAATTTTGAGGGGGGGTTAAAAATTTTTTTTCTTTGGGCGATTCCAATGGTTCATTATCGAAGATAATAAACCAAAACATACCGTTCTATATGAATTTTTCGAGAAATAAAATTTCCAAAATTTCAAAATTCGTTTTGAACTCCTTCCCCTTGACCTAGGGTTATGAAAAGTTTCGAGGACCATTGTGGGGTTGGTCGAAACCCATAAAAAAAATTTCGTAATTTTAACTCAGCGCTAACTGGGCAAAGTGGCGTGGACGGCGGACGGACGGATTTTTTTTTATTCGATTTTCTGAATCTACGTATCTTGAAACGTAAATCAACAAATTTTGAGGGGGGGTTAAAATTTTTTTTTCTTTGGGCGATTCCAATGGTTCATTATCGAAGATAATAAACCAAAACTCTGCAAATTCTTGACACAACGGTTCATTATCTTCTTTGTACAGATCACCCTTCTGTCTAGATCACTAGGTATGAATAGCTCAAGTCGCCGTTTCTCCTCACATCGTCACTTAAGCATTTCCTTTCAACTTAGTGAGGACTATGAATTCCGCCCTTAGGGCTTTGCTTAAGCATTTCCTTCGGCCGTATTCATAGACCGAAAGTCAAATCGTTACTTTACTTTCAGCCCCATTTTCGCACCGAAATCAGAGTTAGCTCGGAACCTACCTTAAGCATTTCGTTAACTGAAGTCATCGTGATTAGTATAGATACGGAGATCTCCGTTGTTACATTCGTTTGTTACTTTCATTTCATTTCGCATTTTCATTTCATTATGGAGTATCAACACATTTTCGAGTATGATGAGTGGGATGAGTTCGACGACCAGGATGATCGTATGACGATAGTTCGAAGGCCCCGAAGGTATGTAAACACCTGGCGAAGTGGTTTTTTGGTTTATTTTTTGGTATTTTTGGTTTCGATAATGAACCATTGGAATCGCCCAAAGAGAAAATTTTTTTAACCCCCCCTCAAAATTTGTTGGTTTACGTTTCAAGATACGTAGATTCAGAAAATCGAATAAAAAAAAATCCGTCCGTCCGCCGTACGCCGTCCGCGCCACTTTGCCCAGTTAGCGTTGAGTTAAAATTACGAAATTTTTTTTATGGGTTTCGACCAACCCCACAATGGTCCTCGAAACTTTTCAGAACCCTAGGTCAAGGGGAAGGGGTTCAAAACAAATTTTGAAAATTTGAAAATCTCATATCTCGCAAAATTCATATAGAACGGTATGTTTTTTATTTCATATTTAGATAGATTTTGTTCCGTAGAATGTTTTAAGACCATCCGCAGCTTTGTACGACCAGCCGTTCGTTCACAATGACGGCTCAAATATTGTGCCTCACAACACGATCGTGACTCAAACTGTTGAAATACAGGTCCATTTTCATACTAACAAGCTCTTTGGAACATCATATGGCTTAAGTGATGTCGAGTTTGTTGTTCTGAGGTTCGTTTCGTGCTACTGAAATGAAGGTCATTTCGAATGTTTGTTGGTAGGTACTTCTTTTATAGAAAAATTATTACCGACGTAGTATTAAAAACCCCAGAATTATATCGTATTAATTGATCATAATTAATAATAATTATTATTAATAATAAATACGAATTATTAATACCTAACAATAAATTATAATAATTTTCACTAGGTACTTGATAAAATTGTTAATAATTAGTGATAATTGATAATAATAATTAATCTAACATTTAGGATATAGACATTCAGACCTAGTGATCTATACAGAAGGGTGATCTGTACAAAGAAGATAATGAACCGTTGTGTCAAGAATTTGCAGAGTTTTTTTTCAATTGTTTTCCAACCTTTATTGGAAAACAATCAATTGTTTTCCATGCTTTTGTGTGTTTCTTTTTTATACTTATAGAAAGTTCAAATATATGTAGGTATTTTTAATGAGGCAGATACAACGAAGTGAAATATTTTGATCTATTATAGGTACATACGGGATGCACAGAACCCTATGGAAATGTTGGACGACGAGCAATTCAGGGGAAGATTCCGTTTTCGGAAGGATACCGTGATTGATCATTACCTATCATTACCCATGGTCGCCAAATAACAGAGGCTTTCCCTTACACAAGTTCTGGTAGGGTTGTGGTTTTATGCCATATCTTCATATGCCGGGAAAAAATATTCATGTTGGGTTATGATTGTTTCCCTCATGCTAGCCCTACATTTTGAGAATAATGTAAGATAAATTATTTAGTTTTTAAATAGAAAAATGTTGAAAAATTCCTGTAAATAAACTTTTGTAAATAACTTGTATGATTCATTAAGTAGGTACCCAATTTTCAAATACAGAACAAATTGAGTTGATGCAATTCAAAACAAGAACACAATGTAACGCTTGGTTTATTATAATTCAACTGGTATAACTAGGAACCTACAAGTATATAATATACTTACTTGTGTGGAGAAGGTTATCGACCATATTCCGATATATATATGTGGGATGTAGAGGATCTCGAGGTTCGGTCACAATTAAAGACGTGTTTCCCAACGATTCGACTATTTATTCAGTCATTTACAAGGGCTACGACAGAAAAGATAGCACAATCCGGACTTAATAAAACTATTGCCTTAATTTGTATGGATGGGTACATGTAGCTGATATGCTAGGCGATTTTGTGTTCGTACTTACAGAGTGCAGGCTTCTTCCAAGTCGGAAAAATGCACCATTTAAATAGCTCACTTAGGTTTAAGAGAATTACTAGAAGACGGGTAAAGCACATGTGCCTCTGGATTCCACTATACAACTAAAGACTACACTGATATTTGGAGGATAACGGTATATATGACCTAACGGTAGGTACATGAAACTGGCGGGGGTTGGGCAGAAAGGTACTGTTTGTAGATATGTAGGTAGGTATACTAATGACTGGGTGAAGGGTTTACACTGGTTCTCATAGGATTTTTCTTAAAACTAGTATGAATGGCATTACTGTATACTTTGCTCAAATTCTTTACATCTGATCTCTTATTAACTACTGATTCTTTGGTTCGTTCTATCAATATCATCTCCCTGATCTCCCTCTTAAATTTATTGCTTTCATATCCAACTATTTTCGTGTCATCAAATGTGAAATTGTGGCTTACTCTCCTGGCATGGGATCTTAAAGCTGTGGTATCTGTGGAATTTGGATGTTTCGTGAGAGTATTAACACTATTTTTGTGAGCATTCAGTCTCAACTTAAGGAGGCTACGTCGAGGCTTATTAATATGTAACCTT
The DNA here is from genome assembly GCA_963920205.1 of Stenodema calcarata. Taxonomy (NCBI): domain Eukaryota; kingdom Metazoa; phylum Arthropoda; class Insecta; order Hemiptera; family Miridae; genus Stenodema; species Stenodema calcarata. The sequence continues at coordinate 26,389,233 of OY986058.1, forward strand.
CTGGCATTCTTACATGTGATATTTTATTTTTAAAATCTAATGAGTCCCTAACCAGTCCCTAATGAGTCCCAGAAGGTTACATATTAATAAGCCTCGACGTAGCCTCTCTCTTCACAAATTTACCATTAATGTCTCAGATATACCATCATCTAACATTGAATCGTCCATCCGTCCCGTAAATAGACAACCATGTTAATATTCCACCCTCCCCTATATCAAAAACATGTATGAAAAGATTAATAAAATATTATCTGCTACTAATGATTCATCCAAAATTTCATTAAAAACTCAATAAATTCCACAACTCAATAAATTCAACAACCTCAATAAATTCCACTTCTCAAACACCAAGTCTCAAAACCAATGAAATCAGATTTGCTATACCAAATGCCTTGTCAATGTGGGAAAACATTCATAGGCCACTCCCACTCCCACCTCAAGTTGAGACTGAATGCTCACAAAAATAGTGTTGATACTCTCACGAAACATCCAAATTCCACAGCTTTAGTTGGCCTAACTAGTAATTCTCCTAAACCTAAGTGAGCTATGTAAATGGTGCATTTTGCCGACTTGGAAGAAGCCTGCACTCTGTAAGTAAGAACACAAAATCGCCTAGCATATTAGCTACATGTACCCATCCATACAAATTAAGCCAATAGTTTTATTAAGTCCGGATTGTGCTATCTTTTCTGTCGTAGCCCTTGTAAATGACTGAATAAATAGTCGAAACGTAGGAAAACACGTCTTTAATTGTGACCGAACCTCGAGATCCTCTACATCCCACATAATAATATTATTATGTTTACATATTAGCATATTATTAGCATATTATGCTTACTTGCATACTTATATACTTACTTATATATACTTACTTGCATAATAATAATAATATATTATATGCTTCACATATTATGAAGTTTGTAATGAAGTATAATGCTGGTAATATAGTAATAAAGTATAGTTATATGGTATAATAACAAGGTATAATTACAGTTTTCAGTTAAGTAATTACATTTCTGATTCCTTCTCTAACCTATTTATTTTTTATGAGTATTTTTTTTTTTTTTTCTGATTGACAAAGTTCCTCTTCATAGCGGATTTGATTTTGGAAGAGCTCATTTTTCAGTTCTTCCGCCTTCACTCATGCTCCATGAATTGTTGGTTTTGTTTGATGCGAACCTCGAAGTCATCCATGCTGGATTTCTTTCCTGCAACAGTTTATTAAATTACCACTGAGAACTATGTTATTTTTTGTTTAAAAGTACACTAAATTTTTTTAAATCTATAATGTGAATGAATGAGTGAGTGAATTGAATCGAATTTGCAATGGGTCCAACATTTTAGGAATGACGCTAAACAGGCGAATTTTAGAAGAAATATCTGGGTTTATGCAACATGACATGTTACATAAACCCAGATATTTCTTCTAAAATTCGCCATTATGATCTTTATAATCTTCGCCATATCATTATGATCTTTATGATAATGATTATTATCTTCACCTCAATGATAATTATCATTATGATCTGAGTGTAGAACCGTAGGTCTACCGTTTGTTGTTAATGTTGTACCTAGTGGTCTTTCGTCGAATATGATTGTGATGTTTGATATGATTGTGATGTTTGGAATATCTTATTCAAATATGACCAAAATTCAAAAAATATGTAGCCTTCCAAAGAACTCAAAACATTCCCAAAAAATGTGTCAATAGAAAATTGAACAACGAATCCGAATATACCCCCATATTGCGGTCTAGAATGCTTCCTTCCAGGTTATTTAATGAAAAATGTCCAGGAAATCACGATTTTTTATTGATTTTGGTTTATTATCTTCGATAATGAACCATTGGAATCGCCCAAAGAAAAAAAAATTTTAACCCCCCCTCAAAATTTGTTGGTTTACGTTTCAAGATACGTAGATTCAGAAAATCGAATAAAAAAAAATCCGTCCGTCCGCCGTACGCCGTACGCCGTACGCCGTACGCCGTCCGCCGTCCGCCGTCCGCCGTCCGCCGTCCGAGGCACTTTACCCAGTTAGCGTTGAGTTAAAATTACGAAATTTGGTTTCTGGGTTTGGACCAGCCCCACAATGATCCACGAAACTTTTCATAACCCTAGGTCAAGGGGAAGGGGTTCAAAACGAATTTTGAAATTTTGAAAATTCCATATCTCGAAAAATTCCCATCAAACGGTATGTTATTTATTTCATATGTAGATAGAGGTTGTTCCGTAGAATTTTTTAAGACCATCCGCAGCTTTGTACGACCAGCCGTTCGTTCACAATGACGGCTCAAAGATTGTGCCTCACAACCCGATCGTGAATCAAACTGTTGAAATACAGGTCCATTTTCATACTTACAAGCTCTTTGGAACATCATATGGCTTAAGTGATGTCGAGTTTGTTGTTCTGAGGTGCGTTTCGTGCTACGGAAATGAAGGTAATTTCGAATGTTTGTTGGTAGGTACTTCTTTTATAGAAAAATTATTACCGACGTAGTATTAAAAACCCCAGAATTATATCGTATTAATTAATCATAATTAATAATAATTATTATTAATAATAAATACGAATTATCAATACCTAACAATAAATTATAATAATTTTCACTAGGTACTTGATAAAATGATTAATAATTAGTGATAATTCATAATAATAATTAATCTAACATTTAGGATCTAGACATTTAGACCTAGTGATCTAGACAGAAGGGTGATCTGTACAAAGAAGATAATGAACCGTTGTGTCAAGAATTTGCAGAGTTTTTTTCTTATCTTCGGACGCTTTACGCATGATATAGAAGAAAAGTGACAGTTCTTATTTTTATCCATAACGTTAGACTTGTCTGCATAGAATGGAACCAACCACAACTTTACAGGCTCAAAACCCTACTCCTCAGTTACCCTTTCGTTTTATTGAAACATTACTAGAATAAAATTTATTCCATTTAATGGAAGATAAATGTATCATATTCGACGAAAGACCACTAGGTACAACGTTAACAACAAACGGTAGACCTACGGTTCTACAGTCAGATCATAATGATAATTATCATTGAGGTGAAGATAATAATCATTATCATAAAGATCATAATGATAATGATTAATTTTACGCTATTTCATTACATCTTTCATTACATTATATGAGGAAAACATCTTAACCAAGCAATTTCGCCTGGACGTGACCGGTCGAAAAACAAATGGAAACGTCCTGTTAATCATTATTATCACCTAAATGATAATAAAAAGATGATGAATGCTGAACTTACTTGGCAGCGTTGTCCTGTCGAGCAGTTGAACTCTTCGGCTATCTTTTCCCATGCCTTCTTTTTTTCATCACAGACACGGCATCGCCCTTTTTGTTTTCCACTTCTCCCCTATATTTTAAAACCAGGGTCGAGAAAGCCAAATATGTTTAAAATCGAGAATAACAAACGGTTTGAAATCGAGGTGACGACGAGTTGAAGACTGGTAATGCTCGGGGCTGAAGGAGTGGCGACGGATTTGAGAAAACCCATGATTTCATCTCTTGAGTACAGTTCGACGACCCCACAATCACTATTAGAGAGTTCCTAAGGGGATAATAAGTTTGAACTGTCCAAATTGAACTCTTTTCAATGTCACAAACCTATAAAATCACGTACAAAATATAAACACAATTGCAACCTTCTGACTGGTTACCCACCGTCGGAGCTGCCAACTTCAGGTTCAACAACAGTATTTAGAAAAATAATTTTTCTAAATACTGATGTTGAACCTGAAGTTCTGTTAATTATTATGACTTTAGCAAAGATTTTTCTTAACTTACGAAAGTTAAGTTTTTTTTTTGCTAAAGTAAAGATTTTTCTTGACTTCCGGAAGTCAACGACTATGAATTAGAAATCAGACTAAGCATTTCCTTTAGATATTTCTTTACTTTCGGAAGTAAAGTATGGTTTTTACTTTAGGCAGGACTATGAATTCCGCCCTAAATGTCTAGATCCAAAATGTTAGATTAATTATTATTATCAATTATCACTAATTATTAACAATTTTATCAAGTACCTAGTGAAAATGATTATAATTTATTGTTAGGTATTAATAATTTGTATTTATTATTAATAATAATTATTATTAATTATGATTAATTAATACGATATAATTCTGGGGTTTTTAATACTACGTCGGTAATAATTTTTCTATAAAAGAAGTACCTACCAAAAAACATTCGAAATTACCTTCATTTCCGTAGCACGAAACGCACCTCAGAACAACAAACTCGACATCACTTCAGCCATATGATGTTCCAAAGAGCTTGTTAGTATGAAAATGGACCTGTATTTCAACAGTTTGATTCACGATCGTGTTGTGAGGCACAATCTTTGAGCCGTCATTGTGAACGAACGGCTGGTCGTACAAAGCTGCGGATGGTCTTAAAAAATTCTACGGAACAAACTCTATCTAAATATGAAATAAAAAAACATACCGTTTGTTGTAATTTGCAGAGTTAGGCGCTGGATGAAAAAGACGAGGTAGGTTTTAAATCGTGCAAGCTAATATGTTGGATTGAACAAATCATATGAAATGTTGGATGTCCTATCTAACACCGTTCTATATGAATTTTTCGAGATATGAAATTTTCAAAATTTCAAAATTCGTTTTGAACCCCTTCCCCTTGACCTAGGGTTATGAAAAGTTTCAAGGATCATTGTGGGGCTGGTCCAAACCCAGAAACCAAATTTCGTAATTTTAGCTCAACGTTAACTGGGCAAATTGGCGCGGACGGCGGAGGCGTACGGCGTACGGCGGACGGACGGATTTTTTTTTTATTCGATTTTCTGAATCTACGTATCTTGAAACGTAAACCAACAAATTTTGAGAGGGGGTTAAAAAAAGTTTTTCTTTGGGCGATTCCGATGGTTCATTATCGAAGATAATAAACCAAAACATACCGTTCTATATGAATTTTTCGAGATATGAAATTTTCAAAATTTCATAATTCGTTTTGAACCCCTTCCCCTTGACCTAGGGTTATGAACAGTTTCGAGGACCATTGTGGGGTTGGTCGAAACCCATATAAAAAATTTCGTAATTTTAACTCAACGCTAACTGGGCACAGTGGCGCGGACGGCGTACGGCGGACGGCGTACGGCGAACGGCGAACGGCGTACGGCGAACGGCGTACGGCGAACGGCGGACGGACTGATTTTTGGTTTATTATCTTCGATAATGAACCATTGGAATCGCCCAAAGAAAAAATTTTTTTAACCCCCCCTGAAAATTTGTTGGTTTACGTTTCAAGATACGTAGATTCAGAAAATCGAATAAAAACTCTGCAAATTCTTGACACAACGGTTCATTATCTTCTTTGTACAGATCAGCCTTCTGTCTAGATCACTAGGTCTAAATGTCTAGATCCTAAATGTTAGATTAATTATTATTATCAATTATCACTAATTATTAACAATTTTATCAAGTACCTAGTGAAAATTATTATAATTTATTGTTAGGTATTAATAATTCGTATTTATTATTAATAATAATTATTATTAATTATGATCAATTAATACGATATAATTCTGGGGTTTTTAATACTACGTCGGTAATAATTTTTCTATAAAAGAAGTACCTACCAACAAACATTCGAAATTACCTTCATTTCAGTAGCACGAAACGCACCTCAGAACAACAAACTCGACATCATTTAAGCCAAAGAGCTTGTTAGTATGAAAATGGACCTGTATTTCAACAGTTTGAGTCACGATCGTGTTGTGAGGCACAATCTTTGAGCCGTCATTGTGAACGAACGGCTGGTCGTACAGAGCTGCGGATGGTCTTAAAAAATTCTACGGAACAAACTCTATCTAAATATGAAATAAAAAACATACCGTTCTATATGAATTTTTCGAGATATGAGATTTTCAAATTTTCAAAATTTGTTTTGAACCCCTTCCCCTTGACCTAGGGTTCTGAAAAGTTTCGAGGACCATTGTGGGGTTGGTCGAAACCCATAAAAAAAAATTTCGTAATTTTAACTCAACGCTAACTGGGCAAAGTGGCGCGGACGGCGTACGGCGGACGGCGTACGGCGTACGGCGGACGGACGGATTTTTTTTTTATTCGATTTTCTGAATCTACGTATCTTGAAACGTAAACCAACAAATTTTGAGGGGGGGTTAAAAAAATTTTTTCTTTGGGCGATTCCAATGGTTCATTATCGAAGATAATAAACCAAAAAAATCCGTCCGTCCGCCGTACGCCGTCCGCCGTGGTCCTCGAAACTTTTCATAACCCTAGGTCATGGGGAAGGGGTTCAAAACGAATTTTGAAATTTTGAAAATTTCATATCTCGAAAAATTCATATAGAACGGTATGTTTTTTATTTCATATTTAGATAGAGTTTGTTCCGTAGAATTTTTTAAGACCATTCGCAGCTTTGTACGACCAGCCGTTCGTTCACAATGACGGCTCAAAGATTGTGCCTCACAACACGATCGTGAATCAAACTGTTGAAATACAGGTCCATTTTCATACTAACATGCTCTTTGGAACATCATATGGCTTAAGTGATGTCGAGTTTGTTGTTCTGAGGTGCGTTTCGTGCTACGGAAATGAAGGTAATTTCGAATGTTTGTTGGTAGGTACTTCTTTTATAGAAAAATTATTACCGACGTAGTATTAAAAACCCCAGAATTATATCGTATTAATTAATCTTAATTAATAATAATTATTATTAATAATAAATACGAATTATTAATACCTAACAATAAATTATAATAATTTTCACTAGGTACCTACTTGATAAAATTGTTAATAATTAGTGATAATTGATAATAATAATTAATCTAACATTTAGGATCTAGACATTTAGACCTAGTGATCTAGACAGAAGGGTGATCTGTACAAAGAAGATAATGAACCGTTGTGTCAAGAATTTGCAGAGTTTTTTTATTCGATTTCCTGAATCTACGTATCTTGTAACGTAAACCTACAAATTTTGCGGGGGGGTTACAATTTGTTTTTTTATTTGGTCGATTCCAATGGTTCATTATTGAAGGTAATAAACCAAAAATCAGCGCGCCGCATAACAACATCAATCCCCGCGAGAGGGCGATGAGCTGAAAACGGAGAACCAGAGCAAGCGATCCATCACGCCCACAATTTATCAACATTTCATTAGTTGCCCTGAAGATTGACGTACAAATGAATCGAATCCTCAAATCTACACTGAGCCGACGAAGTAGAAAGGAAAAAAGGAAAGAAGTTTCAATAGAGTGGTCGGTGCCTTGGACTGATTGTGGAGAGAGATCCATAGTTATTTTGAGGTGTGAAAGAACCGCCCAACGTATTTGAATGTAATCCGAGGTCCCTTTTATTGTTCGTAACTTTTACGCATCGACAAGTCAAATCGTGAACTGTCTGTAGAAATATAATATATATTATTATTCAATATAATATAATATATTATATTCAAGGAAATTCTTTAAAACCGTATCAGCAGTCGATTTCACCTCATAGAGCCCGATTTATGGGCGCAGCAACCCAAGTAAGTGGCGGGAAATGTCTATTCTAGAAACCAGGGACTACCTAAAATACTCGTGGAGAGGCTGCTTTTTGATGCACTGAAAAACCTGAACCCTATTGATGAACTGAAGAAAAATTGATGGGGCTAAATAAATACTCGATTCTTCAAATTTCTCGTTTATTATTTTCAACTCTATCGATCAAGTACCTACTACAAAATTTCGAAGTTCCTAAAGTGCCAACGATAATATCGTCACAATATGACGCGAACAGAAATATTCTCCCTAAGGATGTTGCAATCCCTTCCAATTCTGACCCCCTCGTCGCCCAAGGAAGCTTCGATGTGGATAATGCTATCATTGACTTCCTTACAAAAATTGATGTTTCATTCTAAGTTATTTCATACTACTTATGTAATTCTGAAGTACAAACCCAATAAATAAATAGATAATTGAAGGAAAAAATTCGATTTTTGGGAAAAATTTGTGGTTTTAGGAAGAAAGGGACGATGTAAAAGACACATACCTAGTCCTTATTATTCCGAGCCTGAGCGGTCAATTGTGTTGGCGCGACTACAAGACATTTGGCATTTTTGCCGGCAGGCCAATGTTGTTCATACCTAAATACCTTAAGACACTGTAAAACTAATCCATGCATAAACCCTTATGCCAATATTTCGTCAAAATCAAAGACTCCACCCCCATCACAATCCCCGCCGGTGTTCCCCAGGGATCTGTCCTTTCCCCCCTTCTTTTCAACATATATATATATGTCCCATGTGTTCCTCAACATCCCAAAAAAGTCTTCATCGCCGGTTTTGCCCACCCCCACCCAAAGCCTGCAACCGACTCCAAAACGCCGCACACCTCATTATTTCCCGCCTGGAACAGTGGAAAATTAAAGTAAATGCCGCCAAGACAGAAGGTATTATCTTCAGCTATAAGCGAAACCTGCCATCCAAAATAACTATTCGTTTAAATCCCATTCAGCTGTCCCCCTCAGTAAAATACCTCGTCCTCCACCACGACAAAAGACTCACCTGGCAACAACACACCAAAGAAATAAACAAAACCGCCCGCAGAAAACTTGGTCGTTACTTCCACCTATTCAAATCCAATTCACTCTCCACAGACGCCAAACTACTCACGTACAAATCACTAATCCGCTCATCCATCACATACGCTTCCCAAATATGGCACACAGCAGCAACCACATCATTACACAAGTTACAAATTACGCAAAATAAATGCATTCGACTCGCCACCCACTCACCACGCCGCACAAACATCAACACATTACACAAGAAATTTGGAATAGATACACTTGAAACCTTCATCACCAAACAGAAACACAAATTCACAGACAAACTACGAACACACCAAAACTCCCTCCTCCACCACATTAACATAAATCACAAACCCCGATGGGGACAAAACACACGGGTGCGGATTTGAGTTATCCCATACCAGACTATCCCTAAGCCAACTCTGTATACATTTTGTAAACTCTGTAAATATGTTGATAGCCCTTAGATTCTGTAAATTTGTAAATAGCCTTTAAATTCTGTACATATGTAAATAGCTTTAGTTTTTTAAGACCCCACCATCACCCAAAGAGTTTTAAATGGTTTCCCTTTTCTATTGCGAAAATTCACTCTCCCCACCCCCTTACGCTAAGACACAAAATACAATACTATTTAAGACGACGAGACATTTAAGGCTAATATATGAATAATGTCGGCCTGCCATATTATGTACCTTAAGACACTTAAATTTAAACCAATGTATGTACCTTTATGCCAATAAAATCTTATCAATCAATCAATTATGCCAATATAATATTTTTGAATTGAATTGCGAAGCCACTCTGTAACGCAGGGAGTCCTGGGTTCGATTCCTGGGCTGGTAATGAGGTTGGCCAGGTCTGGGGGTCAACGCATTGGGCTTATTTCGAGATATTGTAAGAAGTGGAGGTACGGGTTCCTTTGTGAGGAGGATTTGATTGAATCCATCAAAGTGGTCCTTGTGGCGTTTTCTAGTCAGACGTGGGGGTGGACGCAGCTCATGCATCGTATTGATGAGAGGGTTAGGATGATCTGAAGCTTCATTGTACCAGTACATTTACTTTGCGGCGTATGGGCCATTATATAAATTCTTCAATGCAAGCATTAACCGGGATTCACAACCAATCTATAGGCGCCACTGTTGTTCGTCGAAGGTTACTGATATTATTATACAAGTGAAGTGATGCAGCTTGCTATAGTTGGTATACGGAATTGGTTGGACAACAATGCGCGACCGAACCACCGCTCTGAAAACCCGCTCGCGTCTATTTGCCCACGTAATCGACCGAACCTCCAGCCTCGGCCTTATTTTTCCTTTATACAGCGTTAAATTATTCCTTCAAGACGCTCGGGCGAGGCTCCGAGGCGCAGAAGAGATTTCCCCGTCTCGACACCAATATGGAGATAATTGGAGTCATTATAACGTTATGATGATGTAAAATACTGAATTCGACCCGTTGGGAGGGGGAGTTCGCATTAGCCGGGTTGAGTGGTTTGTCCATGGTCCGTGCAATCTCTTGTGTATGAAATTGCTTGGGCTATTGGCGTAGGATACCGTTGGCTAAGGGGCCATGAAAACGCCGTCTGCATAAACTTCTCTTATCTGACACACTTCAGAAACCCTACTCATAGATAATATTATGCATAGTCGCATACACAAGTGCTCGGTGAACATTTCGCATAATCGTGGCGAGAGATGAGTAATGTTGTTTTCAACAATTATATAATGAAATAAACCAAAATTAACTGTCATGCAGCATATTCCCTAACTTTGAAATAAATACAGAGTGAGTCAGTTTTCGACATAACATTGAAAAATACCTCGGTTGCGTGAAAAAGTGGCTCAGCTGTGTTACAGAGTTTACAGCTTTTGGTTTCTTATCATCGATGATGAACCATTGGAATCGCCTAAAGAAAAAAACTTATTAACCCCATCTCAAAATTTGTTGGTTTACGTTTCAAGATACGTAGATTGAGAAAATCGAATTAAAAAAAAACTCTGCAAATTCTTGACACAACGGTTCATTATCTTCTTTGTACAGATCACCCTTCTGTCTAGATCAATAGGTCTAAATGTCTAGATCCTAAATGTCAGATTAATTATTATTATGAATTATCACTAATTATTAATAATTTTATCAAGTACCTAGTGAAAATTATTATAATTTATTGTTAGGTATTATTCATTCGTATTTAATATTAATTATGATTAATTAATACGATATAATTCTGGGGTTTTTAATACCACGTCGGTAATAATTTTTCTATAAAAGAAGTACCTACCAACAAACATTCGAAATTACCTTCATTTCCGTAGCACGAAACGCACCTCAGAACAACAAACTCGACATCACTTAACCCATATGATGTTCCAAAGAGCTTGTTAGTATGAAAATGGACCTGTATTTCAACAGTTTGTAATGAAAAGTTTCGAGGACCATTGTGGGGTTGGTCGAACCCCATAAAAAAAATTTCGTAATTTTAACTCAACGCTAACTGGGCAAAGTGGCGCGGACGGCGGACGGCGTACGGCGGACGGACGGATTTTTGGTTTATTATCTTCGATAATGAACCATTGGAATCGCCCAAAGAAAAAAATTTTTTAACCCCCCCTCAAAATTTGTTGGTTTACGTTTCAAGATACGTAGATTCAGAAAATCGAATAAAAAAAAATCCGTCCGTCCGCCGTACGCCGTACGCCGTACGCCGTCCGCGCCACTTTGCCCAGTTAGCGTTGAGCTAAAATTACGAAATTCGGTTTCTGGGTTTGGACCAGCCCCACAATGATCCTCGAAACTTTTCATAACCCTAGGTCAAGGGGAAGGGGTTCAAAACGAAATTTAAAATTTCGACGATGTCTTATCTCCAAATATTTAACCTGAAAAATTACGAATCTTTTAAGACCAATTGGATTTTTGTGCGACCAGCCGTTCGTTCACAGTGACCGCGCAAAGTTTTAGGAAAAACACTAAACTTTCGCGTCGAAAACGGCCGTTATCTGACCCAACCCCCAGACGCTCAGAATAAAACTACCTTTTTACATCTTCCCGGTAAACTACAGTCTAGAAATTTTAACCGTGAGTCGGGGATAGACCACATTGCAATATTCACTCGGTTTCCCATCTGTAAAATTGTTTAAATAATACCTTTTTGTAATAATACAAATTAAATTTTGATGATGAGCTATTGACTTGAAATTTTAAAAATAGTTCAGAACTGGATCGCAATGCAATATTCACTCGGTTTCTTGTCTGTAAAATTGTTTAAATAATACCTATTTGTTTAAACAAATTAAATTTTGATGATGAGCTAGATACTTGAAATTTTAAATATAGGTCAGAAATGGATGACATTTCATTATTCACTCGGTTTGTATGACATGGTATGAGTATGGTATGGTATATTATTGTATGTATGATTTGGTATAATACAGTATGGTATGATAGGAAAGAAATTCGTGGTATGGTATGGTATGAGTACGGTGAGAATATGGTATGGTGCCGATTTGCAATACAGTCTGGTATAGACAGAAGGGTGATCTGCACAAGGTAGATAATAAACCGTTGTGTCAAGAATTTGCAGAGTTTTTTTTATTCGATTTTCTGAATCTACGTACTTATCTTGAAACGTAAACCAACAAATTTTACCCCCCCTCAAAATTTGTTGGTTTACGTTTCAAGATAAGTACGTAGATTCAGAAAATCGAATAAAAAAAACTCTGCAAATTCTTGACACAACGGTTTATTATCTACCTTGTGCAGATCACCCTTCTGTCTATACCAGACTGTATTGCAAATCGGCACCATACCATATTCAAGACTGTGTTGCAAATCGGCAACATACCATATTCTCACCGTACTCACCAGTAGAGTCAATATGTATGTTCTGGGACAACATGTTTGAACATGCTCGTCTGTCGCAGCCCTTCAACCCGACCGTTGAAGTCTCTTCCCCCCCCCCCCCCCCGCCCATCTAACCTGCCCACCGGATCCTTATCTGTTGTCATGGTAACCACCTCCCTCAACACTTAATGAGTTCTGTAACCCCCCCCCCCCCACTCAACCCTAATGACTTCCTCTCCACCCCCTCCGCAGTGCACCCCCTCCCCTCAGCCCATCTAACCTGCCCACCTGATCCTTCTCTGTTGTCATGGTAACCACCCCCCTCGACCCTTAATGAGTTCTGCCCCCCCCCCCCCCTCACCATAATGACTTCCTCCCTCACCCCCTCCGCAGTGCACCCCCTCCACCCCTCCCTCGCCCAACCTGCCCACCTGATCCTTATCTGTTGTCGTGGTAACCCCCCCCCCGTCACTATAACCTTCCCCTCGACTTCCTCCCCCTTCACCACTGACTCATCCTCCCCCCCCTCACCGTCACCAAGACATTTACCCTTGAAACCCCTCTCCCCGCCCCCTCCTACCATTCATTTCATTCAATATACCAAGTGTGGGTACTTTTCAGGTTCAGGACATTGTGTAGAAGTCGTTTTTGAGCAGTACAAAATTTTTTGAAAAACTCAAATTTGGATACCCGATTTTGGAAAATCCAAAAATACACCGAGTGTGGGTACTTTTCATGCTCGATGTATTTGAGTTACTCAAATACATCGAGAGAACGAAAAAAAGTTGACTTCATATCGACTCGAGGTGTTTATTTGAGTTCGAATGGACCTTCAAGAAGAGCAATTGTCGACTCAAATACATCGTGAAAACGAAAAAAAGTAGAATTCATATCGACTCGAGGTGTTTATTTGAGTTCGGATGGACCTTCAAGAAGAGCAATTGTCGACTCAAATATATCGAGAAAACGAAAAAAGTAGACTTCATATCGACTCGGGGTGTTTATTTGAATTCGAATAGACCTTCAAGAAGAGCAATTGTCGACTCAAATACATCGAGAAAACGAAAAAAAGTTGACTTCATATCGACTCAAGGTGTTTATTTGAGTTCGAATGGACCTTCAGGAAGACCAATTGTCCACTGTAATACATCGTGAAAACGAAAAAAAGTAGAATTCATATCGACTCGAGGTGTTTATTTGAGTTCGAATGGACCTTCAAGAAGAGCAATTGTCAACTCAAATACATCGAGATAACGAAAAAAAGTTGACTTCATATCGACTCGAGGTGTTTATTTGAGTTCGAATGGATCTTCAAGAAGAGCAATTGTCGACTCAAATCCATCGTGAAAACGAAAAAAAGTAGAATTCATATCGACTCGCGGTGTTTATTTGAGTTCGAATGGACCTTCAAGAAGAGCAATTGTCGACTCAACTACATCGAGAAAACGAAATAAGTCGACTTCATATCGACTCAAGGTGTTTATTTGAGTTCGAATGGACCTTCAAGAAGAGCAATTGTCGACTCAAATACATCGTGAAAACGAAAAAAAGTAGAATTCATATCGACTCCAGGTGTTTATTTGAGTTAGAATGGACCTTCAAGAAGAGCAATTGTCGACTCAAATATAGCGAGAAAACGAAAAAAGTAGACTTCATATCGACTCGGGGTGTTTATTTGAGTTCGAATAGACGTTCAAGAATAGCAATTGTCGACTCAAATACATCGAGAAAACGAAAAAAAGTTGACTTCATATCGATTCGAGGTGTTTATTTGAGTTCGAATGGACCTTCAAGAAGAGCAATTGTCGACCTTAATCCATCGTGAAAACGAAAAAAAGTAGAATTCATATCGACTCGAGGTGTTTATTTGAGTTCGAATGGACCTTCAAGAAGAGCAATTGTCGACTCAACTACATCGAGAAAACGAAAAAGTCGACTTCATATCGACTCGAGGTGTTTATTTGAGTTCGAATGGACCTTCAAGAAGAGCAATTGTCGAGTCAAATACATCGTGAAAACGAAAAAAAGTATAATTCATATCGACTCGAGGTGTTTATTTGAGTTCGAATGGACCTTCAAGAAGAGCAATTTTCGACTCAAATATATCGAGAAAACGAAAAAAGTAGACTTCATATCGACTCGAGGTGTTTATTTGAGTTCGAATGGACCTTCAAGAAGGGCAATTGTCGACTCAAATACTTCGTGAAAACGAAAAAAAGTTGACTTCATATCGACTCGAGGTGTTTATTTGAGTTCGAATGGACCTTCAAGAAGGGCAATTGTCGACTCAAATACTTCGTGAAAACGAAAAAAAGTTGACTTCATATCGACTCGAGGTCTTTATTTGAGTTCGAATGGACCTTCAAGAAGAGCAATTGTCGACTCAAATACTTCGTGAAAACGAAAAAAAGTTGACTTCATATCGACTCGAGGTGTTTATTTGAGTTCGAATGGACCTTCAAGAAGAGCAATTGTCGACTCAAATACTTCGTGAAAACGAAAAAAAGTTGACTTCATATCGACTCGAGGTGTTTATTTGAGTTCGAATGGACCTTCAAGAAGGGCAATTGTCGACTCAAATACTTCGTGAAAACGAAAAAAAGTTGACTTCATGTCGACTCGAGGTGTTTATTTGAGTTCGAATAGACCTTCAAGAAGGGCAATTGTCGACTCAAATACTTCGTGAAAACGAAAAAAAGTTGACTTCATATCGACTCGAGGTGTTTATTTGAGTTCGAATGGACCTTCAAGAAGAGCAATTGTCGACTTAAATACATCGAGAAAACGAAAAAAAGTTGACTTCATATCGACTCGAGGTGTTTACTTGAGTTCGAATAGACCTTCAAGAAGAGCAATTGTCGACTCAAATACATCGAGAAAACGAAAAAAAGTTGACTTCATATCGACTCAAGGTGTTTATTTGAGTTCTAATGGACCTTCAGGAAGACCAATTGTCCACTGTAATACATCGTGAAAACGAAAAAAAGTAGAATTCATATCGACTCGAGGTGTTTATTTGAGTTCGAATGGACCTTCAAGAAGAGCAATTGTCAACTCAAATACATCGAGAGAACGAAAAAAAGTTGACTTCATATCGACTCGAGGTGTTTATTTGAGTTCGAATGGACCTTCAAGAAGAGCAATTGTCGACTTAAATCCATCGTGAAAACGAAAAAAAGTAGAATTCATATCGACTCGAGGTGTTTATTTGAGTTCGAATGGACCTTCAAGAAGAGCAATTGTCGACTCAACTACATCGAGAAAACGAAAAAGTCGACTTCATATCGACTCGAGGTGTTTATTTCAGTTCGAATGGACCTTCAAGAAGAGCAATTGTCGAGTCAAATACATCGTGAAAACGAAAAAAAGTATAATTCATATCGACTCGAGGTGTTTATTTGAGTTCGAATGGACCTTCAAGAAGAGCAATTTTCGACTCAAATATATCGAGAAAACGAAAAAAGTAGACTTCATATCGACTCGAGGTGTTTATTTGAGTTCGAATGGACCTTCAAGAAGGGCAATTGTCGACTCAAATACTTCGTGAAAACGAAAAAAAGTTGACTTCATATCGACTCGAGGTGTTTATTTGAGTTCGAATGGACCTTCAAGAAGGGCAATTGTCGACTCAAATACTTCGTGAAAACGAAAAAAAGTTGACTTCATATCGACTCGAGGTCTTTATTTGAGTTCGAATGGACCTTCAAGAAGAGCAATTGTCGACTCAAATACTTCGTGAAAACGAAAAAAAGTTGACTTCATATCGACTCGAGGTGTTTATTTGAGTTCGAATGGACCTTCAAGAAGAGCAATTGTCGACTCAAATACTTCGTGAAAACGAAAAAAAGTTGACTTCATATCGACTCGAGGTCTTTATTTGAGTTCGAATGGACCTTCAAGAAGAGCAATTGTCGACTACAATACTTCGTGAAAACGAAAAAAAGTTGACTTCATATCGACTCGAGGTGTTTATTTGAGTTCGAATGGACCTTCAAGAAGAGCAATTGTCGACTCAAATACTTCGTGAAAACGAAAAAAAGTTGACTTCATATCGACTCGAGGTGTTTATTTGAGTTCGAATGGACCTTCAAGAAGGGCAATTGTCGACTCAAATACTTCGTGAAAACGAAGAAAAGTCGACTTCATGTCGACTCGAGGTGTTTATTTGAGTTCGAATGGACCTTCAAGAAGAGCAATTGTCGACTACAATACTTCGTGAAAACGAAAAAAAGTTGACTTCATATCGACTCGAGGTGTGTATTTGAGTTCGAATGGACCTTCAAGAAGAGCAATTGTCGACTCAAATACTTCGTGAAAACGAAAAAAAGTTGACTTCATATCGACTCGAGGTGTTTATTTGAGTTCGAATGGACCTTCAAGAAGAGCAATTGTCGACTCAAATACTTCGTGAAAACGAAAAAAAGTTGACTTCACATCGACTCGAGGTGTTTATTTGAGTTCGAATGGACCTTCAAGAAGAGCAATTGTCGACTCAAATACTTCGTGAAAACGAAAAAAAGTTGACTTCATGTCGACTCGAGGTGTTTATTTGAGTTCGAATGGACCTTCAAGAAGAGCAATTGTCGACTACAATACTTCGTGAAAACGAAAAAAAGTTGACTTCATATCGACTCGAGGTGTTTATTTGAGTTCGAATGGACCTTCAAGAAGAGCAATTGTCGACTCAAATACTTCGTGAAAACGAAAAAAAGTTGACTTCATATCGACTCGAGGTGTTTATTTGAGTTAAAATGGACCTTCAAGAAGAGCAATTGTCGACTCAAATACTTCGTGAAAACGAAAAAAAGTTGACTTCATATCGACTCGAGGTGTTTATTTGAGTTCGAATGGACCTTCAAGAAGAGCAATTGTCGACTCAAATACTTCGTGAAAACGAAAAAAAGTTGACTTCATATCGACTCGAGGTGTTTATTTGAGTTCGAATGGACCTTCAAGAAGAGCAATTGTCGACTCAAATACTTCGTGAAAACGAAAAAAAGTTGACTTCATATCGACTCGAGGTGTTTATTTGAGTTCGAATGGACCTTCAAGAAGAGCAATTGTCGACTCAAATACTTCGTGAAAACGAAAAAAAGTTGACTTCATATCGACTCGAGGTGTTTATTTGAGTTCGAATGGACCTTCAAGAAGAGCAATTGTCGACTCAAATACTTCGTGAAAACGAAAAAAAGTTGACTTCATATCGACTCGAGGTCTTTATCTGAGTTCGAATGGACCTTCAAGAAGAGCAATTGTCGACTCAAATACTTCGTGAAAACGAAAAAAGTTGACTTCATATCGACTCGAGGTGTTTATTTGAGTTCGAATGGACCTTCAAGAAGAGCAATTGTCGACTCAAATACTTCGTGAAAACGAAAAAAAGTTGACTTCATGTCGACTCGATTTGTTTATTTGAGGTCGAATGGACCTTCAAGAAGAGCAATTGTCGACTACAATACTTCGTGAAAACGAAAAAAAGTTGACTTCCTATCGACTCGAGGTTTTTATTTGAGTTCGAATGGACCTTCAAGAAGAGCAATTGTCGACTCAAATACTTCGTGAAAACGAAAAAAAGTTGACTTCATATCGACTCGAGGTGTTTATTTGAGTTCGAATGGACCTTCAAGAAGAGCAATTGTCGACTCAAATACTTCGTGAAAAAGGAAAAAAAGGTTGACTTCATATCGACTCGACGTGTTTATTTGCGATCGAATGGACCTTCAAGAAGGGCAATTGTCGACTCAAATACTTCGTGAAAACGAAAAAAAGTTGAATTCATATCGACTCGAGGTGTTTATTTGAGTTCGAATGGACCTTCAAGAAGAGCAATTGTCGACTCAAATACTTCGTGAAAACGAAAAAAAGTTGACTTCATATCGACTCGAGGTGTTTATTTGAGTTCGAATGGACCTTCAAGAAGAGCAATTGTCGACTCAAATACTTCGTGAAAACGAAAAAAAGTTGACTTCATATCGACTCGAGGTGTTTATTTGAGTTCGAATGGACCTTCAAGGAGGGCAATTGTCGACTCAAATACTTCGTGAAAACGAAAAAAAGTTGACTTCATATCGACTCGAGGTGTTTATTTGAGTTCGAATGGACCTTCAAGAAGAGCAATTGTCGACTCAAATACTTCGTGAAAACGAAAAAAAGTTGACTTCATATCGACTCGAGGTGTTTATTTGAGTTCGAATGGACCTTCAAGAAGGGCAATTGTCGACTCAAATACTTCGTGAAAACGAAAAAAAGTTGACTTCATATCGACTCGAGGTGTTTATTTGAGTTCGAATGGACCTTCAAGAAGAGCAATTGTCGACTACAATACTTCGTGAAAACGAAAAAAAAGTTGACTTCATATCGACTCGAGGTGTTTATTTGAGTTCGAATGGACCTTCAAGAAGAGCAATTGTCGACTCAAATACTTCGTGAAAACGAAAAAAAGTTGACTTCATATCGACTCGAGGTGTTTATTTGAGTTCGAATGGACCTTCAAGAAGAGCAATTGTCGACTACAATACTTCGTGAAAACGAAAAAAAGTTGACTTCATATCGACTCGAGGTGTTTATTTGAGTTCGAATGGACCTTCAAGAAGAGCAATTGTCGACTCAAATACTTCGTGAAAACGAAAAAAAGTTGACTTCATATCGACTCGAGGTGTTTATTTGAGTTAAAATGGACCTTCAAGAAGAGCAATTGTGACTCAAATACTTCGTGAAAACGAAAAAAAGTTGACTTCATATCGACTCGAGGTGTTTATTTGAGTTCGAATGGACCTTCAAGAAGAGCAATTGTCGACTCAAATACTTCGTGAAAACGAAATAAAGTTGACTTCATATCGACTCGAGGGGTTTATTTGATTTCGAATGAACCTTCAAAAAGAGCAATTGTCGACTCAAATACTTCGTGAAAACGAAAAAAAGTTGACTTCATATCGACTCGAGGTGTTTATTTGAGTTCGAATGGACCTTCAAGAAGAGCAATTGTCGACTCAAATACTTCGTGAAAACGAAAAAAAGTTGACTTCATATCGACTCGAGGTGTTTATTTGAGTTCGAATGGACCTTCAAGAAGGGCAATTGTCGACTCAAATACTTCGTGAAAACGAAAAAAAGTTGACTTCATATCGACTCGAGGTGTTTATTTGAGTTCGAATGGACCTTCAAGAAGAGCAATTGTCGACTTAAATACTTCGTGAAAACGAAAGAAAGTTGACTTCATATCGACTCGAGGTGTTTATTTGAGTTCGAATGGACCTTCAAGAAGGGCAATTGTCGACTCAAATACTTCGTGAAAACGAAAAAAAGTTGACTTCATATCGACTCGAGGTGTTTATTTGAGTTCGAATGGTCCTTCAAGAAGAGCAATTGTCGACTCAAATACTTCGTGAAAACGAAAAAAAGTTGACTTCATATCGACTCGACGTGTTTATTTGAGTTAAAATGGAAATTCAAGAAGAGCAATTGTCGACTCAAATACTTCGTGAAAACGAAAAAAAGCTGACGTCATATCGGCTCGAGGTGTTTATTTGAGTTCGAATGGACCTTCAAGAAGAGCAATTGTCGACTCAAATACTTCGTGAAAACGAAAAAAAGTTGACGTCATATCGACTCGAGGTGTTTATTTGAGTTCGAATGGTCCTTCAAGAAGAGCAATTGTCGACTCAAATAATTCGTGAAAACGATAAAAGTTGACTTCATATCGACTCGAGGTGTTTATTTGAGTTAAAATGGAAATTCAAGAAGACCAATTGTCGACTCAAATACTTTGTGAAAACGAAAAAAAGTTGACTTCATATCGACTCGAGGTGTTTATTTGAGTTCGAATAGACCTTCAAGAAGGGCAATTGTCGACTCAAATACTTCGTGAAAACGAAAAAAAGTTGACTGCATATCGACTCGAGGTGTTTATTTGAGTTCGAATGGACCTTCAAGAAGAGCAATTGTCGACTCAAATACTTCGTGAAAACGAAAAAATTAATACGATATAATTCTGGGGTTTTTAAAAAGTTGACTTCATATCGACTCGAGGTGTTTATTTGAGTTCGAATGGACCTTCAAGAAGAGCAATTGTCGACTCAAATACTTCGTGAAAACGAAAAAAAGTTGACTTCATGTCGACTCGAGGTGTTTATTTGAGTTCGAATGGACCTTCAAGAAGGGCAATTGTCGACTCAAATACTTTGTGAAAACGAAAAAAAGTTGACTTCATATCGACTCGAGGTGTTTATTTGAGTTCGAATGGACCTTCAAGAAGGGCAATTGTCGACTCAAATACTTCGTGAAAACGAAAAAAAGTTGACTTCATATCGACTCGAGGTGTTTATTTGAGTTCGAATGGACCTTCAAGAAGGGCAATTGTCGACTCAAATACTTCGTGAAAACGAAAAAAAGTTGACTTCATATCGACTCGAGGTGTTTATTTGAGTTAAAATGCACCTTCAAGAAGAGCAATTGTCAACTCAAATACTTCGTGAAAACGAAAAAAAGTTGACTTCATATCGACTCGAGGTGTTTATTTGAGTTCGAATGGACCTTCAAGAAGAGCAATTGTCGACTACAATACTTCGTGAAAACGAAAAAAAGTTGACTTCATATCGACTCGAGGTGTTTATTTGAGTTCGAATGGACCTTCAAGAAGAGCAATTGTCGACTCAAATACTTCGTGAAAACGAAAAAAAGTTGACTTCATATCGACTCGAGGTGTTTATTTGAGTTAAAATGGACCTTCAAGAAGAGCAATTGTGACTCAAATACTTCGTGAAAACGAAAAAAAGTTGACGTCATATCGGCTCGAGGTGTTTATTTGAGTTCGAATGGACCTTCAAGAATAGCAATTGTCGACTCAAATACCTACTTCGTGAAAACGAAAAAAAGTTGACTTCATATCGACTCGAGGGGTTTATTTGATTTCGAATGAACCTTCAAAAAGAGCAATTGTCGACTCAAATACTTCGTGAAAACGAAAAAAAGTTGACTTCATATCGACTCGAGGTGTTTATTTGAGTTCGAATGGACCTTCAAGAAGAGCAATTGTCGACTCAAATACTTCGTGAAAACGAAAAAAAGTTGACTTCATATCGACTCGAGGTGTTTATTTGAGTTCGAATGGACCTTCAAGAAGGGCAATTGTCGACTCAAATACTTCGTGAAAACGAAAAAAAGTTGACTTCATATCGACTCGAGGTGTTTATTTGAGTTCGAATGGACCTTCAAGAAGAGCAATTGTCGACTTAAATACTTCGTGAAAACGAAAGAAAGTTGACTTCATATCGACTCGAGGTGTTTATTTGAGTTCGAATGGACCTTCAAGAAGGGCAATTGTCGACTCAAATACTTCGTGAAAACGAAAAAAAGTTGACTTCATATCGACTCGAGGTGTTTATTTGAGTTCGAATGGTCCTTCAAGAAGAGCCATTGTCGACTCAAATACTTCGTGAAAACGAAAAAAAGTTGACTTCATATCGACTCGACGTGTTTATTTGAGTTAAAATGGAAATTCAAGAAGAGCAATTGTCGACTCAAATACTTCGTGAAAACGAAAAAAAGCTGACGTCATATCGGCTCGAGGTGTTTATTTGAGTTCGAATGGACCTTCAAGAAGAGCAATTGTCGACTCAAATACTTCGTGAAAACGAAAAAAAGTTGACGTCATATCGACTCGAGGTGTTTATTTGAGTTCGAATGGTCCTTCAAGAAGAGCAATTGTCGACTCAAATAATTCGTGAAAACGAAAAAAAGTTGACTTCATATCGACTCGAGGTGTTTATTTGAGTTAAAATGGAAATTCAAGAAGAGCAATTGTCGACTCAAATACTTCGTGAAAACGAAAAAAAGGTGACTTCATATCGACTCGACGTGTTTATTTGAGTTAAAATGGAAATTCAAGAAGAGCAATTGTCGACTCAAATAATTCGTGAAAACGAAAAAAAGTTGACTTCATATCGACTCGAGGGGTTTATTTGAGTTCGAATGGACCTTCAAGAAGAGCAATTGTCGACTCAAATACTTCGTGAAAACGAAAAAAAGTTGACTTCATGTCGACTCGAGGTGTTTATTTGAGTTCGAATGGACCTTCAAGAAGGGCAATTGTCGACTCAAATACTTCGTGAAAACGAAAAAAAGTTGACTTCATATCGACTCGAGGTGTTTATTTGAGTTCGAATGGACCTTCAAGAAGGGCAATTATCGACTCAAATACTTCGTGAAAACGAAAGAAAGTTGACTTCATATCGACTCGAGGTGTTTATTAGAGTTCGAATAGACCTTCAACAAGAGCAATTGTCGACTCAAATACTTCGTGAAAACGAAAAAAAGTTGACTTCATATCGACTCGAGGTGTTTATTTGAGTTCGAATGGACCTTCAAGAAGAGCAATTGTCGACTCAAATACTTCGTGAAAACGAAAAAAAGTTGACTTCATATCGACTCGAGGTGTTTATTTGAGTTCGAATGGACCTTCAAGAAGGGCAATTGTCGACTCAAATACTTCGTGAAAACGAAAAAAAGTTGACTTCATATCGACTCGAGGTGTTTATTTGAGTTCGAATGGACCTTCAAGAAGGGCAATTGTCGACTCAAATACTTCGTGAAAACGAAAAAAAGTTGACTTCATATCGACTCGAGGTGTTTATTTGAGTTAAAATGGACCTTCAAGAAGAGCAATTGTCAACTCAAATACTTCGTGTAAACGAAAAAAAGTTGACTTCATATCGACTCGAGGTGTTTATTTGAGTTCGAATGGACCTTCAAGAAGAGCAATTGTCGACTCAAATACTTCGTGAAAACGAAAAAAAGTTGACTTCATATCGACTCGAGGTGTTTATTTGAGTTAAAATGGACCTTCAAGAAGAGCAATTGTCGACTCAAATACTTCGTGAAAACGAAAAAAAGTTGACGTCATATCGGCTCGAGGTGTTTATTTGAGTTCGAATGGACCTTCAAGAAGAGCAATTGTCGACTCAAATACTTCGTGAAAACGAAAAAAATTTGACTTCATATCGACCCGAGGTGTTTATTTGAGTTCGAATGGACCTTCAAGAAGGGCAATTGTCGACTCAAATACTTCGTGAAAACGAAAATCAGTTGACTTCATATCGACTCGAGGTGTTTATTTGAGTTCGAATGGACCTTCAAGAAGAGCAATTGTCGACTCAAATACTTCGTGAAAACGAAAAAAAGTTGACTTCATGTCGACTCGAGATGTTTATTTGAGTTCGAATGGACCTTCAAGAAGAGCAATTGTCGACTCAAATACTTCGTGAAAACGAAAAAAAGTTGACTTCATATCGACTCGAGGGGTTTATTTGAGTTAAAATGGACCTTCAAGAAGAGCAATTGTCAACTCAAATACTTTTTGAAAACGAAAAAAAGTTGACTTCATATCGACTCGAGGTGTTTATTTGAGTTCGAATGGACCTTCAAGAAGAGCAATTGTCGACTCAAATACTTCGTGAAAACGAAAAAAAGTTGACTTCATATCGACTCGAGGTGTTTATTTGAGTTAAAATGGACCTTCAAGAAGAGCAATTGTCGACTCAAATACTTCGTGAAAACGAAAAAAAGTTGACGTCATATCGGCTCGAGGTGTTTATTTGAGTTCGAATGGACCTTCAAGAAGAGCAATTGTCGACTCAAATACTTCGTGAAAACGAAAAAAAGTTGACTTCATGTCGACTCGAGATGTTTATTTGAGTTCGAATGGACCTTCAAGAAGAGCAATTGTCGACTAATATACTTCTTGAAAACGAAAAAAAGTTGACTTCATATCGACTCGAGGTGTTTATTTGAGTTCGAATGGACCTTCAAGAAGAGCAATTGTCGACTCAAATACTTCGTGAAAACGAAAAAAAGTTGACTTCATATCGACTCGAGGTCTTTATTTGAGTTCGAATGGACCTTCAAGAAGAGCAATTGTCGACTCAAATACTTCGTGAAAACGAAAAAAAGTTGACTTCATATCGACTCGAGGTGTTTATTTGAGTTCGAATGGACCTTCAAGAAGGGCAATTGTCGTCTCAAATACTTCGTGAAAACGAAAAAAAGTTGACTTCATATCGACTCGAGGTGTTTATTTGAGTTCGAATGGACCTTCAAGAAGAGCTATTGTCGACTCAAATACTTCGTGAAAACGAAAAAAAGTTGATTTCATATCGACTCGAGGTGTTTATTTGAGTTCGAATGGACCTTCAAGAAGAGCAATTGTTGACTCAAATACTTCGTGAAAACGAAAAAAAGTTGACTTCATATCGACTCGAGGTGTTTATTTGAGTTCGAATGGACCTTCAAGAAGAGCAATTGTCGACTCAAATACTTCGTGAAAACGAAAAAAAGTTGATTTCATATCGACTCGAGGTGTTTATTTGAGTTCGAATGGACCTTCAAGAAGAGCAATTGTTGACTCAAATACTTCGTGAAAACGAAAAAAAGTTGACTTCATATCGACTCGAGGTGTTTATTTGAGTTCGAATGGACCTTCAAGAAGAGCAATTGTCGACTCAAATACTTCGTGAAAACGAAAAAAAGTTGACTTCATATCGATTCGAGGTGTTTATTTAAGTTCGAATGGACCTTCAAGAAGAGCAATTGTCGACTCAAATACATCGTGAAACGAAAACAAGTAGAATTCAAATCGACTCGAGGTGTTTATTTGCGTTCGAATGGACTTTCAAGAAGAGCAATTGTTGACTCAAATACATCGAGAAAACGAAATAAGTCGACTTCATATCGACTCGAGGTGTTTATTTGAGTTCGAATGGACCTTCAAGAAGAGCAATTGTCGACTCAAATACTTCGTGAAAACGAAAAAAAGTTGACTTCATGTCGACTCGAGGTGTTTATTTGAGTTCGAATGGACCTTCAAGAAGGGCAATTGTCGACTCAAATACTTCGTGAAAACGAAAAAAAGTTGACTTCATATCGACTCGAGGTGTTTATTTGAGTTCGAATGGACCTTCAAGAAGGGCAATTATCGACTCAAATACTTCGTGAAAACGAAAGAAAGTTGACTTCATATCGACTCGAGGTGTTTATTAGAGTTCGAATAGACCTTCAAGAAGAGCAATTGTCGACTCAAATACTTCGTGAAAACGAAAAAAAGTTGACTTCATATCGACTCGAGGTGTTTATTTGAGTTCGAATGGACCTTCAAGAAGGGCAATTGTCGACTCAAATACTTCGTGAAAACGAAAAAAAGTTGACTTCATATCGACTCGAGGTGTTTATTTGAGTTAAAATGGACCTTCAAGAAGAGCAATTGTCAACTCAAATACTTCGTGAAAACGAAAAAATGTTGACTTCATATCGACTCGAGGTGTTTATTTGAGTTCGAATGGACCTTCAAGAAGAGCAATTGTCGACTCAAATACTTCGTGAAAACGAAAAAAAGTTGACTTCATATCGACTCGAGGTGTTTATTTGAGTTAAAATGGACCTTCAAGAAGAGCAATTGTCGACTCAAATACTTCGTGAAAACGAAAAAAAGTTGACGTCATATCGGCTCGAGGTGTTTATTTGAGTTCGAATGGACCTTCAAGAAGAGCAATTGTCGACTCAAATACTTCGTGAAAACGAAAAAAAGTTGACTTCATATCGACTCGAGGTGTTTATTTGAGTTCGAATGGACCTTCAAGAAGGGCAATTGTCGTCTCAAATACTTCGTGAAAACGAAAAAAAGTTGACTTCATATCGACTCGAGGTGTTTATTTGAGTTCGAATGGACCTTCAAGAAGAGCAATTGTCGACTGAAATACTTCGTGAAAACGAAAAAAAGTTGACTTCATATCGACTCGAGGTGTTTATTTGAGTTCGAATGGACCTTCAAGAAGAGCAATTGTCGACTCAAATACTTCGTGAAAAAGGAAAAAAAGTTGACTTCATATCGACTCGACGTGTTTATTTGCGATCGAATGGACCTTCAAGAAGGGCAATTGTCGACTCAAATACTTCGTGAAAACGAAAAAAAGTTGACTTCATATCGACTCGAGGTGTTTATTTGAGTTCGAATGGACCTTCAAGAAGAGCAATTGTCGACTCAAATACTTCGTGAAAACGAAAAAAAGTTGACTTCATATCGACTCGAGGTGTTTATTTGAGTTCGAATGGACCTTCAAGAAGAGCAATTGTCGACTCAAATACTTCGTGAAAACGAAAAAAAGTTGACTTCATGTCGACTCGAGGTGTTTATTTGAGTTCGAATGGACCTTCAAGAAGAGCAATTGTCGACTACAATACTTCGTGAAAACGAAAAAAAGTTGACTTCATATCGACTCGAGGTGTTTATTTGAGTTCGAATGGACCTTCAAGAAGAGCAATTGTCGACTCAAATACTTCGTGAAAACGAAAAAAAGTTGACTTCATATCGACTCGAGGTGTTTATTTGAGTCAAAATGGACCTTCAAGAAGAGCAATTGTCGACTCAAATACTTCGTGAAAACGAAAAAAAGTTGACTTCATATCGACTCGAGGTGTTTATTTGAGTTCGAATGGACCTTCAAGAAGAGCAATTGTCGACTCAAATACTTCGTGAAAACGAAAAAAAGTTGACTTCATATCGACTCGAGGTGTTTATTTGAGTTCGAATGGACCTTCAAGAAGAGCAATTGTCGACTCAAATACTGCGTGAAAACGAAAAAAAGTTGACTTCATATCGACTCGAGGTGTTTATTTGAGTTCGAATGGACCTTCAAGAAGAGCAATTGTCGACTCAAATACTTCGTGAAAACGAAAAAAAGTTGACTTCATATCGACTCGAGGTGTTTATTTGAGTTCGAATGGACCTTCAAGAAGAGCAATTGTCGACTCAAATACTTCGTGAAAACGAAAAAAAGTTGACTTCATATCGACTCGAGGTCTTTATCTGAGTTCGAATGGACCTTCAAGAAGAGCAATTGTCGACTCAAATACTTCGTGAAAACGAAAAAAGTTGACTTCATATCGACTCGAGGTGTTTATTTGAGTTCGAATGGACCTTCAAGAAGAGCAATTGTCGACTCAAATACTTCGTGAAAACGAAAAAAAGTTGACTTCATGTCGACTCGATTTGTTTATTTGAGGTCGAATGGACCTTCAAGAAGAGCAATTGTCGACTACAATACTTCGTGAAAACGAAAAAAAGTTGACTTCCTATCGACTCGAGGTTTTTATTTGAGTTCGAATGGACCTTCAAGAAGAGCAATTGTCGACTCAAATACTTCGTGAAAACGAAAAAAAGTTGACTTCATATCGACTCGAGGTGTTTATTTGAGTTCGAATGGACCTTCAAGAAGAGCAATTGTCGACTCAAATACTTCGTGAAAAAGGAAAAAAAGGTTGACTTCATATCGACTCGACGTGTTTATTTGCGATCGAATGGACCTTCAAGAAGGGCAATTGTCGACTCAAATACTTCGTGAAAACGAAAAAAAGTTGAATTCATATCGACTCGAGGTGTTTATTTGAGTTCGAATGGACCTTCAAGAAGAGCAATTGTCGACTCAAATACTTCGTGAAAACGAAAAAAAGTTGACTTCATATCGACTCGAGGTGTTTATTTGAGTTCGAATGGACCTTCAAGAAGAGCAATTGTCGACTCAAATACTTCGTGAAAACGAAAAAAAGTTGACTTCATATCGACTCGAGGTGTTTATTTGAGTTCGAATGGACCTTCAAGGAGGGCAATTGTCGACTCAAATACTTCGTGAAAACGAAAAAAAGTTGACTTCATATCGACTCGAGGTGTTTATTTGAGTTCGAATGGACCTTCAAGAAGAGCAATTGTCGACTCAAATACTTCGTGAAAACGAAAAAAAGTTGACTTCATATCGATTCGAGGTGTTTATTTGAGTTCGAATGGACCTTCAAGAAGGGCAATTGTCGACTCAAATACTTCGTGAAAACGAAAAAAAGTTGACTTCATATCGACTCGAGGTGTTTATTTGAGTTCGAATGGACCTTCAAGAAGAGCAATTGTCGACTACAATTCTTCGTGAAAACGAAAAAAAAGTTGACTTCATATCGACTCGAGGTGTTTATTTGAGTTCGAATGGACCTTCAAGAAGAGCAATTGTCGACTCAAATACTTCGTAAAAACGAAAAAAAGTTGACTTCATATCGACTCGAGGTGTTTATTTGCGATCGAATGGACCTTCAAGAAGGGCAATTGTCGACTCAAATACTTCGTGAAAACGAAAAAAAGTTGAATTCATATCGACTCGAGGTGTTTATTTGAGTTCGAATGGACCTTCAAGAAGAGCAATTGTCGACTTAAATACTTCGTGAAAACGAAAGAAAGTTGACTTCATATCGACTCGAGGTGTTTATTTGAGTTCGAATGGACCTTCAAGAAGGGCAATTGTCGACTCAAATACTTCGTGAAAACGAAAAAAAGTTGACTTCATATCGACTCGAGGTGTTTATTTGAGTTCGAATGGTCCTTCAAGAAGAGCAATTGTCGACTCAAATACTTCGTGAAAACGAAAAAAAGTTGACTTCATATCGACTCGACGTGTTTATTTGAGTTAAAATGGAAATTCAAGAAGAGCAATTGTCGACTCAAATACTTCGTGAAAACGAAAAAAAGCTGACGTCATATCGGCTCGAGGTGTTTATTTGAGTTCGAATGGACCTTCAAGAAGAGCAATTGTCGACTCAAATACTTCGTGAAAACGAAAAAAAGTTGACGTCATATCGACTCGAGGTGTTTATTTGAGTTCGAATGGTCCTTCAAGAAGAGCAATTGTCGACTCAAATAATTCGTGAAAACGAAAAAAAGTTGACTTCATATCGACTCGAGGTGTTTATTTGAGTTAAAATGGAAATTCAAGAAGAGCAATTGTCGACTCAAATACTTCGTGAAAACGAAAAAAAGGTGACTTCATATCGACTCGACGTGTTTATTTGAGTTAAAATGGAAATTCAAGAAGAGCAATTGTCGACTCAAATAATTCGTGAAAACGAAAAAAAGTTGACTTCATATCGACTCGAGGGGTTTATTTGAGTTCGAATGAACCTTCAAGAAGAGCAATTGTCGACTCAAATACTTTGTGAAAACGAAAAAAAGTTGACTTCATATCGACTCGAGGTGTTTATTTGAGTTCGAATAGACCTTCAAGAAGGGCAATTGTCGACTCAAATACTTCGTGAAAACGAAAAAAAGTTGACTTCATATCGACTCGAGGTGTTTATTTGAGTTCGAATGGACCTTCAAGAAGAGCAATTGTCGACTCAAATACTTCGTGAAAACGAAAAAATTAATACGATATAATTCTGGGGTTTTTAAAAAGTTGACTTCATATCGACTCGAGGTGTTTATTTGAGTTCGAATGGACCTTCAAGAAGAGCAATTGTCGACTCAAATACTTCGTGAAAACGAAAAAAAGTTGACTTCATGTCGACTCGAGGTGTTTATTTGAGTTCGAATGGACCTTCAAGAAGGGCAATTGTCGACTCAAATACTTCGTGAAAACGAAAAAAAGTTGACTTCATATCGACTCGAGGTGTTTATTTGAGTTCGAATGGACCTTCAAGAAGGGCAATTATCGACTCAAATACTTCGTGAAAACGAAAGAAAGTTGACTTCATATCGACTCGAGGTGTTTATTAGAGTTCGAATAGACCTTCAAGAAGAGCAATTGTCGACTCAAATACTTCGTGAAAACGAAAAAAAGTTGACTTCATATCGACTCGAGGTGTTTATTTGAGTTCGAATGGACCTTCAAGAAGAGCAATTGTCGACTCAAATACTTCGTGAAAACGAAAAAAAGTTGACTTCATATCGACTCGAGGTGTTTATTTGAGTTCGAATGGACCTTCAAGAAGGGCAATTGTCGACTCAAATACTTCGTGAAAACGAAAAAAAGTTGACTTCATATCGACTCGAGGTGTTTATTTGAGTTCGAATGGACCTTCAAGAAGGGCAATTGTCGACTCAAATACTTCGTGAAAACGAAAAAAAGTTGACTTCATATCGACTCGAGGTGTTTATTTGAGTTAAAATGCACCTTCAAGAAGAGCAATTGTCAACTCAAATGCTTCGTGAAAACGAAAAAAAGTTGACTTCATATCGACTCGAGGTGTTTATTTGAGTTCGAATGGACCTTCAAGAAGAGCAATTGTCGACTACAATACTTCGTGAAAACGAAAAAAAGTTGACTTCATATCGACTCGAGGTGTTTATTTGAGTTCGAATGGACCTTCAAGAAGAGCAATTGTCGACTCAAATACTTCGTGAAAACGAAAAAAAGTTGACTTCATATCGACTCGAGGTGTTTATTTGAGTTAAAATGGACCTTCAAGAAGAGCAATTGTGACTCAAATACTTCGTGAAAACGAAAAAAAGTTGACGTCATATCGGCTCGAGGTGTTTATTTGAGTTCGAATGGACCTTCAAGAATAGCAATTGTCGACTCAAATGCTTCGTGAAAAAGAAAAAAAATTGACTTCATATCGACTCGAGGGGTTTATTTGATTTCGAATGAACCTTCAAAAAGAGCAATTGTCGACTCAAATACTTCGTGAAAACGAAAAAAAGTTGACTTCATATCGACTCGAGGTGTTTATTTGAGTTCGAATGGACCTTCAAGAAGAGCAATTGTCGACTCAAATACTTCGTGAAAACGAAAAAAAGTTGACTTCATATCGACTCCAGGTGTTTATTTGAGTTCGAATGGACCTTCAAGAAGGGCAATTGTCGACTCAAATACTTCGTGAAAACGAAAAAAAGTTGACTTCATATCGACTCGAGGTGTTTATTTGAGTTCGAATGGACCTTCAAGAAGAGCAATTGTCGACTTAAATACTTCGTGAAAACGAAAGAAAGTTGACTTCATATCGACTCGAGGTGTTTATTTGAGTTCGAATGGACCTTCAAGAAGGGCAATTGTCGACTCAAATACTTCGTGAAAACGAAAAAAAGTTGACTTCATATCGACTCGAGGTGTTTATTTGAGTTCGAATGGTCCTTCAAGAAGAGCAATTGTCGACTCAAATACTTCGTGAAAACGAAAAAAAGTTGACTTCATATCGACTCGACGTGTTTATTTGAGTTAAAATGGAAATTCAAGAAGAGCAATTGTCGACTCAAATACTTCGTGAAAACGAAAAAAAGCTGACGTCATATCGGCTCGAGGTGTTTATTTGAGTTCGAATGGACCTTCAAGAAGAGCAATTGTCGACTCAAATACTTCGTGAAAACGAAAAAAAGTTGACGTCATATCGACTCGAGGTGTTTATTTGAGTTCGAATGGTCCTTCAAGAAGAGCAATTGTCGACTCAAATAATTCGTGAAAACGAAAAAAAGTTGACTTCATATCGACTCGAGGTGTTTATTTGAGTTAAAATGGAAATTCAAGAAGAGCAATTGTCGACTCAAATACTTCGTGAAAACGAAAAAAAGGTGACTTCATATCGACTCGACGTGTTTATTTGAGTTAAAATGGAAATTCAAGAAGAGCAATTGTCGACTCAAATACTTCGTGAAAACGAAAAAATTAATACGATATAATTCTGGGGTTTTTAAAAAGTTGACTTCATATCGACTCGAGGTGTTTATTTGAGTTCGAATGGACCTTCAAGAAGAGCAATTGTCGACTCAAATACTTCGTGAAAACGAAAAAAAGTTGACTTCATGTCGACTCGAGGTGTTTATTTGAGTTCGAATGGACCTTCAAGAAGGGCAATTGTCGACTCAAATACTTCGTGAAAACGAAAAAAAGTTGACTTCATATCGACTCGAGGTGTTTATTTGAGTTCGAATGGACCTTCAAGAAGGGCAATTATCGACTCAAATACTTCGTGAAAACGAAAGAAAGTTGACTTCATATCGACTCGAGGTGTTTATTAGAGTTCGAATAGACCTTCAAGAAGAGCAATTGTCGACTCAAATACTTCGTGAAAACGAAAAAAAGTTGACTTCAAATCGACTCGAGGTGTTTATTTGAGTTCGAATGGACCTTCAAGAAGAGCAATTGTCGACTCAAATACTTCGTGAAAACGAAAAAACGTTGACTTCATATCGACTCGAGGTGTTTATTTGAGTTCGAATGGACCTTCAAGAAGGGCAATTGTCGACTCAAATACTTCGTGAAAACGAAAAAAAGTTGACTTCATATCGACTCGAGGTGTTTATTTGAGTTCGAATGGACCTTCAAGAAGGGCAATTGTCGACTCAAATACTTCGTGAAAACGAAAAAAAGTTGACTTCATATCGACTCGAGGTGTTTATTTGAGTTAAAATGGACCTTCAAGAAGAGCAATTGTCAACTCAAATACTTCGTGTAAACGAAAAAAAGTTGACTTCATATCGACTCGAGGTGTTTATTTGAGTTCGAATGGACCTTCAAGAAGAGCAATTGTCGACTCAAATACTTCGTGAAAACGAAAAAAAGTTGACTTCATATCGACTCGAGGTGTTTATTTGAGTTAAAATGGACCTTCAAGAAGAGCAATTGTCGACTCAAATACTTCGTGAAAACGAAAAAAAGTTGACGTCATATCGGCTCGAGGTGTTTATTTGAGTTCGAATGGACCTTCAAGAAGAGCAATTGTCGACTCAAATACTTCGTGAAAACGAAAAAAAGTTGACTTCATATCGACCCGAGGTGTTTATTTGAGTTCGAATGGACCTTCAAGAAGGGCAATTGTCGACTCAAATACTTCGTGAAAACGAAAATCAGTTGACTTCATATCGACTCGAGGTGTTTATTTGAGTTCGAATGGACCTTCAAGAAGAGCAATTGTCGACTCAAATACTTCGTGAAAACGAAAAAAAGTTGACTTCATGTCGACTCGAGATGTTTATTTGAGTTCGAATGGACCTTCAAGAAGAGCAATTGTCGACTCAAATACTTCGTGAAAACGAAAAAAAGTTGACTTCATATCGACTCGAGGGGTTGATTTGAGTTCGATTGAACCTTCAAGAAGAGCAATTGTCGACTCAAATACTTCGTGAAATCGAAAAAAAGTTGACTTCATATCGACTCGAGGGGTTTATTTGAGTTCGAATGGACCTTCAAGAAGAGCAATTGTCGACTCAAATACTTCGTGAAACCGAAAAAAAGTTGACTTCATATCGACTCGAGGGGTTGATTTGATTTCGAATGAACCTTCAAAAAGAGCAATTGTCGACTCAAATACTTCGTGAAAACGAAAAAAAGTTGACTTCATATCGACTCGAGGTGTTTATTTGAGTTAAAATGGACCTTCAAGAAGAGCAATTGTCGACTCAAATACTTCGTGAAAACGAAAAAAAGTTGACTTCATATCGACTCGAGGTGTTTATTTGAGTTCGAATGGACCTTCAAGAAGAGCAATTGTCGACTCAAATACTTCGTGAAAACGAAAAAAAGTTGACTTCATATCGACTCGAGGTGTTTATTTGAGTTAAAATGGACCTTCAAGAAGAGCAATTGTCGACTCAAATACTTCGTGAAAACGAAAAAAAGTTGACGTCATATCGGCTCGAGGTGTTTATTTGAGTTCGAATGGACCTTCAAGAAGAGCAATTGTCGACTCAAATACTTCGTGAATACGAAAAAAAGTTGACTTCATATCGACCCGAGGTGTTTATTTGAGTTCGAATGGACCTTCAAGAAGGGCAATTGTCGACTCAAATACTTCGTGAAAACGAAAATCAGTTGACTTCATATCGACTCGAGGTGTTTATTTGAGTTCGAATGGACCTTCAAGAAAAGCAATTGTCGACTCAAATACTTCGTGAAAACGAAAAAAAGTTGATTTCATGTCGACTCGAGATGTTCATTTGAGTTCGAATGGACCTTCAAGAAGAGCAATTGTCGACTCAAATACTTCGTGAAAACGAAAAAAAGTTGACTTCATATCGACTCGAGGGGTTGATTTGAGTTCGATTGAACCTTCAAGAAGAGCAATTGTCGACTCAAATACTTCGTGAAATCGAAAAAAAGTTGACTTCATATCGACTCGAGGGGTTTATTTGAGTTCGAATGGACCTTCAAGAAGAGCAATTGTCGACTCAAATACTTCGTGAAACCGAAAAAAAGTTGACTTCATATCGACTCGAGAGGTTGATTTGATTTCGAATGAACCTTCAAAAAGAGCAATTGTCGACTCAAATACTTCGTGAAAACGAAAAAAAGTTGACTTCATATCGACTCGAGGTGTTTATTTGAGTTCGAATGGACCTTCAAGAAGAGCAATTGTCGACTCAAATACTTCGTGAAAACGAAAAAAAGTTGACTTCATATCGACTCGAGGTGTTTATTTGAGTTCGAATGGACCTTCAAGAAGGGCAATTGTCGACTCAAATACTTCGTGAAAACGAAAAAAAGTTGACTTCATATCGACTCGAGGTGTTTATTTGAGTTCGAATGGACCTTCAAGAAGAGCAATTGTCGACTCAAATACTTCGTGAAAACGAAAAAAAGTTGACTTCATATCGACTCGAGGTGTTTATTTGAGTTAAAATGGACCTTCAAGAAGAGCAATTGTCGACTCAAATACTTCGTGAAAACGAAAAAAAGTTGACTTCATATCGACTCGAGGTGTTTATTTGAGTTCGAATGGTCCTTCAAGAAGAGCAATTGTCGACTCAAATACTTCGTGAAAACGAAAAAAAGTTGACTTCATATCGACTCGAGGTGTTTATTTGAGTTAAAATGGAAATTCAAGAAGAGCAATTGTCGACTCAAATACTTCGTGAAAACGAAAAAAAGCTGACGTCACATCGGCTCGAGGTGTTTATTTCAGTTCGAATGGTCCTTCAAGAAGAGCAATTGTCGACTCAAATACTTCGTGAAAACGAAAAAAAGTTGACTTCATATCGACTCGAGGTGTTTATTTGAGTTAATATGGAAATTCAAGAAGAGCAATTGTCGACTCAAATACTTCGTGAAAACGAAAAAAAGTTGACGTCATATCGGCTCGAGGTGTTTATTTGAGTTCGAATGGACCTTCAAGAATAGCAATTGTCGACTCAAATACTTCGTGAAAACGAAAAAAAGTTGACTTCATATCGACTCGAGGGGTTTATTTGATTTCGAATGAACCTTCAAAAAGAGCAATTGTCGACTCAAATACTTCGTGAAAACGAAAAAAAGTTGACTTCATATCGACTCGAGGTGTTTATTTGAGTTCGAATGGACCTTCAAGAAGAGCAATTGTCGACTCAAATACTTCGTGAAAACGAAAAAAAGTTGACTTCATATCGACTCGAGGTGTTTATTTGAGTTCGAATGGACCTTCAAGAAGGGCAATTGTCGACTCAAATACTTCGTGAAAACGAAAAAAAGTTGACTTCATATCGACTCGAGGTGTTTATTTGAGTTCGAATGGACCTTCAAGAAGAGCAATTGTCGACTTAAATACTTCGTGAAAACGAAAGAAAGTTGACTTCATATCGACTCGAGGTGTTTATTTGAGTTCGAATGGACCTTCAAGAAGGGCAATTGTCGACTCAAATACTTCGTGAAAACGAAAAAAAGTTGACTTCATATCGACTCGAGGTGTTTATTTGAGTTCGAATGGTCCTTCAAGAAGAGCAATTGTCGACTCAAATACTTCGTGAAAACGAAAAAAAGTTGACTTCATATCGACTCGACGTGTTTATTTGAGTTAAAATGGAAATTCAAGAAGAGCAATTGTCGACTCAAATACTTCGTGAAAACGAAAAAAAGCTGACGTCATATCGGCTCGAGGTGTTTATTTGAGTTCGAATGGACCTTCAAGAAGAGCAATTGTCGACTCAAATACTTCGTGAAAACGAAAAAAAGTTGACGTCATATCGACTCGAGGTGTTTATTTGAGTTCGAATGGTCCTTCAAGAAGAGCAATTGTCGACTCAAATAATTCGTGAAAACGAAAAAAAGTTGACTTCATATCGACTCGAGGTGTTTATTTGAGTTAAAATGGAAATTCAAGAAGAGCAATTGTCGACTCAAATACTTCGTGAAAACGAAAAAAAGGTGACTTCATATCGACTCGACGTGTTTATTTGAATTAAAATGGAAATTCAAGAAGAGCAATTGTCGACTCAAATAATTCGTGAAAACGAAAAAAAGTTGACTTCATATCGACTCGAGGGGTTTATTTGAGTTCGAATGAACCTTCAAGAAGAGCAATTGTCGACTCAAATACTTTGTGAAAACGAAAAAAAGTTGACTTCATATCGACTCGAGGTGTTTATTTGAGTTCGAATAGACCTTCAAGAAGGGCAATTGTCGACTCAAATACTTCGTGAAAACGAAAAAAAGTTGACTTCATATCGACTCGAGGTGTTTATTTGAGTTCGAATGGACCTCCAAGATGAGCAATTGTCGACTCAAATACTTGGTGAAAACGAAAAAATTAATACGATATAATTCTGGGGTTTTTAAAAAGTTGACTTCATATCGACTCGAGGTGTTTATTTGAGTTCGAATGGACCTTCAAGAAGAGCAATTGTCGACTCAAATACTTCGTGAAAACGAAAAAAAGTTGACTTCATGTCGACTCGAGGTGTTTATTTGAGTTCGAATGGACCTTCAAGAAGGGCAATTGTCGACTCAAATACTTCGTGAAAACGAAAAAAAGTTGACTTCATATCGACTCGAGGTGTTTATTTGAGTTCGAATGGACCTTCAAGAAGGGCAATTATCGACTCAAATACTTCGTGAAAACGAAAGAAAGTTGACTTCATATCGACTCGAGGTGTTTATTAGAGTTCGAATAGACCTTCAAGAAGAGCAATTGTCGACTCAAATACTTCGTGAAAACGAAAAAAAGTTGACTTCATATCGACTCGAGGTGTTTATTTGAGTTCGAATGGACCTTCAAGAAGAGCAATTGTCGACTCAAATACTTCGTGAAAACGAAAAATAGTTGACTTCATGTCGACTCGAGGTGTTTATTTGAGTTCGAATGGACCTTCAAGAAGGGCAATTGTCGACTCAAATACTTCGTGAAAACGAAAAAAAGTTGACTTCATATCGACTCGAGGTGTTTATTTGAGTTCGAATGGACCTTCAAGAAGGGCAATTATCGACTCAAATACTTCGTGAAAACGAAAGAAAGTTGACTTCATATCGACTCGAGGTGTTTATTAGAGTTCGAATAGACCTTCAAGAAGAGCAATTGTCGACTCAAATACTTCGTGAAAACGAAAAAAAGTTGACTTCATATCGACTCGAGGTGTTTATTTGAGTTCGAATGGACCTTCAAGAAGAGCAATTGTCGACTCAAATACTTCGTGAAAACGAAAAAAAGTTGACTTCATATCGACTCGAGGTGTTTATTTGAGTTCGAATGGACCTTCAAGAAGGGCAATTGTCGACTCAAATACTTCGTGAAAACGAAAAAAAGTTGACTTCATATCGACTCGAGGTGTTTATTTGAGTTCGAATGGACCTTCAAGAAGGGCAATTGTCGACTCAAATACTTCGTGAAAACGAAAAAAAGTTGACTTCATATCGACTCGAGGTGTTTATTTGAGTTAAAATGGACCTTCAAGAAGAGCAATTGTCAACTCAAATACTTCGTGTAAACGAAAAAAAGTTGACTTCATATCGACTCGAGGTGTTTATTTGAGTTCGAATGGACCTTCAAGAAGAGCAATTGTCGACTCAAATACTTCGTGAAAACGAAAAAAAGTTGACTTCATATCGACTCGAGGTGTTTATTTGAGTTAAAATGGACCTTCAAGAAGAGCAATTGTCGACTCAAATTATTCGTGAAAACGAAAAAAAGTTGACGTCATATCGGCTCGAGGTGTTTATTTGAGTTCGAATGGACCTTCAAGAAGAGCAATTGTCGACTCAAATACTTCGTGAAAACGAAAAAAAGTTGACTTCATATCGACCCGAGGTGTTTATTTGAGTTCGAATGGACCTTCAAGAAGGGCAATTGTCGACTCAAATACTTCGTGAAAACGAAAATCAGTTGACTTCATATCGACTCGAGGTGTTTATTTGAGTTCGAATGGACCTTCAAGAAGAGCAATTGTCGACTCAAATACTTCGTGAAAACGAAAAAAAGTTGACTTCATGTCGACTCGAGATGTTTATTTGAGTTCGAATGGACCTTCAAGAAGAGCAATTGTCGACTCAAATACTTCGTGAAAACGAAAAAAAGTTGACTTCATATCGACTCGAGGGGTTGATTTGAGTTCGATTGAACCTTCAAGAAGAGCAATTGTCGACTCAAATACTTCGTGAAATCGAAAAAAAGTTGACTTCATATCGACTCGAGGGGTTTATTTGAGTTCGAATGGACCTTCAAGAAGAGCAATTGTCGACTCAAATACTTCGTGAAACCGAAAAAAAGTTGACTTCATATCGACTCGAGGGGTTGATTTGATTTCGAATGAACCTTCAAAAAGAGCAATTGTCGACTCAAATACTTCGTGAAAACGAAAAAAAGTTGATTTCATATCGACTCGAGGTGTTTATTTGAGTTAAAATGGACCTTCAAGAAGAGCAATTGTCGACTCAAATACTTCGTGAAAACGAAAAAAAATTGACTTCATATCGACTCGAGGTGTTTATTTGAGTTCGAATGGACCTTCAAGAAGAGCAATTGTCGACTCAAATACTTCGTGAAAACGAAAAAAAGTTGACTTCATATCGACTCGAGGTGTTTATTTGAGTTAAAATGGACCTTCAAGAAGAGCAATTGTCGACTCAAATACTTCGTGAAAACGAAAAAAAGTTGACGTCATATCGGCTCGAGGTGTTTATTTGAGTTCGAATGGACCTTCAAGAAGAGCAATTGTCGACTCAAATACTTCGTGAAAACGAAAAAAAGTTGACTTCATATCGACCCGAGGTGTTTATTTGAGTTCGAATGGACCTTCAAGAAGGGCAATTGTCGACTCAAATACTTCGTGAAAACGAAAATCAGTTGACTTCATATCGACTCGAGGTGTTTATTTGAGTTCGAATGGACCTTCAAGAAGAGCAATTGTCGACTCAAATACTTCGTGAAAACGAAAAAAAGTTGACTTCATGTCGACTCGAGATGTTTATTTGAGTTCGAATGGACCTTCAAGAAGAGCAATTGTCGACTCAAATACTTCGTGAAAACGAAAAAAAGTTGACTTCATATCGACTCGAGGGGTTGATTTGAGTTCGATTGAACCTTCAAGAAGAGCAATTGTCGACTCAAATACTTCGTGAAATCGAAAAAAAGTTGACTTCATATCGACTCGAGGGGTTTATTTGAGTTCGAATGGACCTTCAAGAAGAGCAATTGTCGACTCAAATACTTCGTGAAACCGAAAAAAAGTTGACTTCATATCGACTCGAGGGGTTGATTTGATTTCGAATGAACCTTCAAAAAGAGCAATTGTCGACTCAAATACTTCGTGAAAACGAAAAAAAGTTGACTTCATATCGACTCGAGGTGTTTATTTGAGTTCGAATGGACCTTCAAGAAGAGCAATTGTCGACTCAAATACTTCGTGAAAACGAAAAAAAGTTGACTTCATATCGACTCGAGGTGTTTATTTGAGTTCGAATGGACCTTCAAGAAGGGCAATTGTCGACTCAAATACTTCGTGAAAACGAAAAAAAGTTGACTTCATATCGACTCGAGGTGTTTATTTGAGTTCGAATGGACCTTCAAGAAGAGCAATTGTCGACTCAAATACTTCGTGAAAACGAAAAAAAGTTGACTTCATATCGACTCGAGGTGTTTATTTGAGTTAAAATGGACCTTCAAGAAGAGCAATTGTCGACTCAAATACTTCGTGAAAACGAAAAAAAGTTGACTTCATATCGACTCGAGGTGTTTATTTGAGTTCGAATGGTCCTTCAAGAAGAGCAATTGTCGACTCAAATACTTCGTGAAAACGAAAAAAAGTTGACTTCATATCGACTCGAGGTGTTTATTTGAGTTAAAATGGAAATTCAAGAAGAGCAATTGTCGACTCAAATACTTCGTGAAAACGAAAAAAAGCTGACGTCATATCGGCTCGAGGTGTTTATTTCAGTTCGAATGGTCCTTCAAGAAGAGCAATTGTCGACTCAAATACTTCGTGAAAACGAAAAAAAGTTGACTTCATATCGACTCGAGGTGTTTATTTGAGTTAATATGGAAATTCAAGAAGAGCAATTGTCGACTCAAATACTTCGTGAAAACGAAAAAAAGTTGACGTCATATCGGCTCGAGGTGTTTATTTGAGTTCGAATGGACCTTCAAGAAGAGCAATTGTCGACTCAAATACTTCGTGAAAACGAAAAAAAGTTGACTTCATATCGACTCGAGGTGTGTATTTGAGTTCGAATGGACCTTCAAGAAGAGCAATTGTCGACTCAAATACTTCGTGAAAACGAAAAAAAGTTGACTTCATATCGACTCGAGGGGTTTATTTGATTTCGAATGAACCTTCAAAAAGAGCAATTGTCGACTCAAATACTTCGTGAAAAAGAAAAAAAGTTGACTTCATATCGACTCGAGGGGTTTATTTGAGTTCGAATGGACCTTCAAGAAGAGCAATTGTCGACTCAAATATTTCGTGAAAACGAAAAAAAGTTGACTTCATATCGACTCGAGGGGTTTATTTGAGTTCGAATGAACCTTCAAGAAGAGCAATTGTCGACTCAAATACTTCGTGAAAACGAAAGAAAGTTGACTTCATATCGACTCGAGGTGTTTATTAGAGTTCGAATAGACCTTCAAGAAGAGCAATTGTCGACTCAAATACTTCGTGAAAACGAAAAAAAGTTGACTTCATATCGACTCGAGGTGTTTATTTGAGTTAAAATGGACCTTCAAGAAGAGCAATTGTCGACTCAAATACTTCGTGAAAACGAAAAAAAGTTGACTTCATATCGACTCGAGGTGTTTATTTGAGTTCGAATGGACCTTCAAGAAGAGCAATTGTCGACTCAAATACTTCGTGAAAACGAAAAAAAATTGACTTCATATCGACTCGAGGTGTTTATTTGAGTTAAAATGGACCTTCAAGAAGAGCAATTGTCGACTCAAATACTTCGTGAAAACGAAAAAAAGTTGACGTCATATCGGCTCGAGGTGTTTATTTGAGTTCGAATGGACCTTCAAGAAGAGCAATTGTCGACTCAAATACTTCGTGAAAACGAAAAAAAGTTGACTTCATATCGACCCGAGGTGTTTATTTGAGTTCGAATGGACCTTCAAGAAGGGCAATTGTCGACTCAAATACTTCGTGAAAACGAAAATCAGTTGACTTCATATCGACTCGAGGTGTTTATTTGAGTTCGAATGGACCTTCAAGAAGAGCAATTGTCGACTCAAATACTTCGTGAAAACGAAAAAAAGTTGACTTCATGTCGACTCGAGATGTTTATTTGAGTTCGAATGGACCTTCAAGAAGAGCAATTGTCGACTCAAATACTTCGTGAAAACGAAAAAAAGTTGACTTCATATCGACTCGAGGGGTTGATTTGAGTTCGATTGAACCTTCAAGAAGAGCAATTGTCGACTCAAATACTTCGTGAAATCGAAAAAAAGTTGACTTCATATCGACTCGAGGGGTTTATTTGAGTTCGAATGGACCTTCAAGAAGAGCAATTGTCGACTCAAATACTTCGTGAAACCGAAAAAAAGTTGACTTCATATCGACTCGAGGGGTTGATTTGATTTCGAATGAACCTTCAAAAAGAGCAATTGTCGACTCAAATACTTCGTGAAAACGAAAAAAAGTTGACTTCATATCGACTCGAGGTGTTTATTTGAGTTCGAATGGACCTTCAAGAAGAGCAATTGTCGACTCAAATACTTCGTGAAAACGAAAAAAAGTTGACTTCATATCGACTCGAGGTGTTTATTTGAGTTCGAATGGACCTTCAAGAAGGGCAATTGTCGACTCAAATACTTCGTGAAAACGAAAAAAAGTTGACTTCATATCGACTCGAGGTGTTTATTTGAGTTCGAATGGACCTTCAAGAAGAGCAATTGTCGACTCAAATACTTCGTGAAAACGAAAAAAAGTTGACTTCATATCGACTCGAGGTGTTTATTTGAGTTCGAATGGACCTTCAAGAAGAGCAATTGTCGACTCAAATACTTCGTGAAAACGAAAAAAAGTTGACTTCATATCGACTCGAGGTGTTTATTTGAGTTAAAATGGACCTTCAAGAAGAGCAATTGTCGACTCAAATACTTCGTGAAAACGAAAAAAAGTTGACTTCATATCGACTCGAGGTGTTTATTTGAGTTCGAATGGTCCTTCAAGAAGAGCAATTGTCGACTCAAATACTTCGTGAAAACGAAAAAAAGTTGACTTCATATCGACTCGAGGTGTTTATTTGAGTTAAAATGGAAATTCAAGAAGAGCAATTGTCGACTCAAATACTTCGTGAAAACGAAAAAAAGCTGACGTCATATCGGCTCGAGGTGTTTATTTCAGTTCGAATGGTCCTTCAAGAAGAGCAATTGTCGACTCAAATACTTCGTGAAAACGAAAAAAAGTTGACTTCATATCGACTCGAGGTGTTTATTTGAGTTAATATGGAAATTCAAGAAGAGCAATTGTCGACTCAAATACTTCGTGAAAACGAAAAAAAGTTGACTTCATATCGACTCGAGGTGTTTATTTGAGTTAAAATGGACCTTCAAGAAGAGCAATTATCGACTCAAATACTTCGTGAAAACGAAAAAAAGTTAACGTCATATCGGCTCGAGGTGTTTATTTGAGTTCGAATGGACCTTCAAGAAGAGCAATTGTCGACTCAAATACTTCGTGAAAACGAAAAAAAGTTGACTTCATATCGACCCGAGGTGTTTATTTGAGTTCGAATGGACCTTCAAGAAGGGCAATTGTCGACTCAAATACTTCGTGAAAACGAAAATCAGTTGACTTCATATCGACTCGAGGTGTTTATTTGAGTTCGAATGGACCTTCAAGAAGGGCAATTGTCGACTCAAATACTTCGTGAAAACGAAAAAAAGTTGACTTCATATCGACTCGAGGTGTTTATTTGAGTTCGAATGGACCTTCAAGAAGAGCAATTGTCGACTCAAATACTTCGTGAAAACGAAAAAAAGTTGACTTCATATCGACTCGAGGTGTTTATTTGAGTTCGAATGGACCTTCAAGAAGAGCAATTGTCGACTCAAATACTTCGTGAAAACGAAAAAAAGTTGACTTCATATCGACTCGAGGTGTTTATTTGAGTTAAAATGGACCTTCAAGAAGAGCAATTGTCGACTCAAATACTTCGTGAAAACGAAAAAAAGTTGACTTCATATCGACTCGAGGTGTTTATTTGAGTTAAAATGGAAATTCAAGAAGAGCAATTGTCGACTCAAATACTTCGTGAAAACGAAAAAAAGTTGACTTCATATCGACTCGAGGTGTTTATTTGAGTTCGAATGGTCCTTCAAGAAGAGCAATTGTCGACTCAAATACTTCGTGAAAACGAAAAAAAGTTGACTTCATATCGACTCGAGGTGTTTATTTGAGTTAAAATGGAAATTCAAGAAGAGCAATTGTCGACTCAAATACTTCGTGAAAACGAAAAAAAGCTGACGTCATATCGGCTCGAGGTGTTTATTTCAGTTCGAATGGACCTTCAAGAAGGGCAATTGTCGACTCAAATACTTCGTGAAAACGAAAAAAAGTTGACTTCATATCGACTCGAGGTGTTTATTTGAGTTCGAATGGACCTTCAAGAAGAGCAATTGTCGACTCAAATACTTCGTGAAAACGAAAAAAAGTTGACTTCATGTCGACTCGAGGTGTTTATTTGAGTTCGAATGGACCTTCAAGAAGGGCAATTGTCGACTCAAATACTTCGTGAAAACGAAAAAAAGTTGACTTCATATCGACTCGAGGTGTTTATTTGAGTTCGAATGGACCTTCAAGAAGGGCAATTATCGACTCAAATACTTCGTGAAAACGAAAGAAAGTTGACTTCATATCGACTCGAGGTGTTTATTAGAGTTCGAATAGACCTTCAAGAAGAGCAATTGTCGACTCAAATACTTCGTGAAAACGAAAAAAAGTTGACTTCATATCGACTCGAGGTGTTTATTTGAGTTCGAATGGACCTTCAAGAAGAGCAATTGTCGACTCAAATACTTCGTGAAAACGAAAAAAAGTTGACTTCATATCGACTCGAGGTGTTTATTTGAGTTCGAATGGACCTTCAAGAAGGGCAATTGTCGACTCAAATACTTCGTGATAACGAAAAAAAGTTGACTTCATATCGACTCGAGGTGTTTATTTGAGTTCGAATGGACCTTCAAGAAGGGCAATTGTCGACTCAAATACTTCGTGAAAACGAAAAAAAGTTGACTTCATATCGACTCGAGGTGTTTATTTGAGTTAAAATGGACCTTCAAGAAGAGCAATTGTCAACTCAAATACTTCGTGAAAACGAAAAAAAGTTGACTTCATATCGACTCGAGGTGTTTATTTGAGTTCGAATGGACCTTCAAGAAGAGCAATTGTCGACTCAAATACTTCGTGAAAACGAAAAAAAGTTGACTTCATATCGACTCGAGGTGTTTATTTGAGTTAAAATGGACCTTCAAGAAGAGCAATTGTCGACTCAAATACTTCGTGAAAACGAAAAAAAGTTGACGTCATATCGGCTCGAGGTGTTTATTTGAGTTCGAATGGACCTTCAAGAAGAGCAAT
This sequence comes from Stenodema calcarata, assembly GCA_963920205.1. Classification (NCBI taxonomy): domain Eukaryota; kingdom Metazoa; phylum Arthropoda; class Insecta; order Hemiptera; family Miridae; genus Stenodema; species Stenodema calcarata. The sequence continues at coordinate 26,434,185 of OY986058.1, forward strand.
TGTCGACTCAAATACTTCGTGAAAACGAAAAAAAGTTGACTTCATATCGACCCGAGGTGTTTATTTGAGTTCGAATGGACCTTCAAGAAGGGCAATTGTCGACTCAAATACTTCGTGAAAACGAAAAAAAGTTGACTTCATATCGACTCGAGGTGTTTATTTGAGTTCGAATGGACCTTCAAGAAGAGCAATTGTCGACTCAAATACTTCGTGAAAACGAAAAAAAGTTGACTTCATGTCGACTCGAGATGTTTATTTGAGTTCGAATGGACCTTCAAGAAGAGCAATTGTCGACTAATATACTTCTTGAAAACGAAAAAAAGTTGACTTCATATCGACTCGAGGTGTTTATTTGAGTTCGAATGGACCTTCAAGAAGAGCAATTGTCGACTCAAATACTTCGTGAAAACGAAAAAAAGTTGACTTCATATCGACTCGAGGTCTTTATTTGAGTTCGAATGGACCTTCAAGAAGAGCAATTGTCGACTCAAATACTTCGTGAAAACGAAAAAAAGTTGACTTCATATCGACTCGAGGTGTTTATTTGAGTTCGAATGGACCTTCAAGAAGGGCAATTGTCGTCTCAAATACTTCGTGAAAACGAAAAAAAGTTGACTTCATATCGACTCGAGGTGTTTATTTGAGTTCGAATGGACCTTCAAGAAGAGCAATTGTCGACTCAAATACTTCGTGAAAACGAAAAAAAGTTGATTTCATATCGACTCGAGGTGTTTATTTGAGTTCGAATGGACCTTCAAGAAGAGCAATTGTTGACTCAAATACTTCGTGAAAACGAAAAAAAGTTGACTTCATATCGACTCGAGGTGTTTATTTGAGTTCGAATGGACCTTCAAGAAGGGCAATTGTCGACTCAAATACTTCGTGAAAACGAAAAAAAGTTGACTTCATATCGACTCGAGGTGTTTATTTGAGTTCGAATGGACCTTCAAGAAGGGCAATTATCGACTCAAATACTTCGTGAAAACGAAAGAAAGTTGACTTCATATCGACTCGAGGTGTTTATTAGAGTTCGAATAGACCTTCAAGAAGAGCAATTGTCGACTCAAATACTTCGTGAAAACGAAAAAAAGTTGACTTCATATCGACTCGAGGTGTTTATTTGAGTTCGAATGGACCTTCAAGAAGAGCAATTGTCGACTCAAATACTTCGTGAAAACGAAAAAAAGTTGACTTCATGTCGACTCGAGATGTTTATTTGAGTTCGAATGGACCTTCAAGAAGAGCAATTGTCGACTAATATACTTCTTGAAAACGAAAAAAAGTTGACTTCATATCGACTCGAGGTGTTTATTTGAGTTCGAATGGACCTTCAAGAAGAGCAATTGTCGACTCAAATACTTCGTGAAAACGAAAAAAAGTTGACTTCATATCGACTCGAGGTCTTTATTTGAGTTCGAATGGACCTTCAAGAAGAGCAATTGTCGACTCAAATACTTCGTGAAAACGAAAAAAAGTTGACTTCATATCGACTCGAGGTGTTTATTTGAGTTCGAATGGACCTTCAAGAAGGGCAATTGTCGTCTCAAATACTTCGTGAAAACGAAAAAAAGTTGACTTCATATCGACTCGAGGTGTTTATTTGAGTTCGAATGGACCTTCAAGAAGAGCAATTGTCGACTCAAATACTTCGTGAAAACGAAAAAAAGTTGATTTCATATCGACTCGAGGTGTTTATTTGAGTTCGAATGGACCTTCAAGAAGAGCAATTGTTGACACAAATACTTCGTGAAAACGAAAAAAAGTTGACTTCATATCGACTCGAGGTGTTTATTTGAGTTCGAATGGACCTTCAAGAAGGGCAATTGTCGACTCAAATACTTCGTGAAAACGAAAAAAAGTTGACTTCATATCGACTCGAGGTGTTTATTTGAGTTCGAATGGACCTTCAAGAAGGGCAATTATCGACTCAAATACTTCGTGAAAACGAAAGAAAGTTGACTTCATATCGACTCGAGGTGTTTATTAGAGTTCGAATAGACCTTCAAGAAGAGCAATTGTCGACTCAAATACTTCGTGAAAACGAAAAAAAGTTGACTTCATATCGACTCGAGGTGTTTATTTGAGTTCGAATGGACCTTCAAGAAGAGCAATTGTCGACTCAAATACTTCGTGAAAACGAAAAAAAGTTGACTTCATATCGACTCGAGGTGTTTATTTGAGTTCGAATGGACCTTCAAGAAGGGCAATTGTCGACTCAAATACTTCGTGATAACGAAAAAAAGGAGACTTCATATCGACTCGAGGTGTTTATTTGAGTTCGAATGGACCTTCAAGAAGGGCAATTGTCGACTCAAATACTTCGTGAAAACGAAAAAAAGTTGACTTCATATCGACTCGAGGTGTTTATTTGAGTTAAAATGGACCTTCAAGAAGAGCAATTGTCAACTCAAATACTTCGTGAAAACGAAAAAAAGTTGACTTCATATCGACTCGAGGTGTTTATTTGAGTTCGAATGGACCTTCAAGAAGAGCAATTGTCGACTCAAATACTTCGTGAAAACGAAAAAAAGGTGACTTCATATCGACTCGAGGTGTTTATTTGAGTTAAAATGGACCTTCAAGAAGAGCAATTGTCGACTCAAATACTTCGTGAAAACGAAAAAAAGTTGACGTCATATCGGCTCGAGGTGTTTATTTGAGTTCGAATGGACCTTCAAGAAGAGCAATTGTCGACTCAAATACTTCGTGAAAACGAAAAAAAGTTGACTTCATATCGACCCGAGGTGTTTATTTGAGTTCGAATGGACCTTCAAGAAGGGCAATTGTCGACTCAAATACTTCGTGAAAACGAAAAAAAGTTGACTTCATATCGACTCGAGGTGTTTATTTGAGTTCGAATGGACCTTCAAGAAGAGCAATTGTCGACTCAAATACTTCGTGAAAACGAAAAAAAGTTGACTTCATATCGACTCGAGGTGTTTATTTGAGTTCGAATGGACCTTCAAGAAGGGCAATTGTCGTCTCAAATACTTCGTGAAAACGAAAAAAAAGTTGACTTCATATCGACTCGAGGTGTTTATTTGAGTTCGAATGGACCTTCAAGAAGAGCAATTGTCGACTCAAATACTTCGTGAAAACGAAAAAAAGTTGATTTCATATCGACTCGAGGTGTTTATTTGAGTTCGAATGGACCTTCAAGAAGAGCAATTGTTGACTCAAATACTTCGTGAAAACGAAAAAAAGTTGACTTCATATCGACTCGAGGTGTTTATTTGAGTTCGAATGGACCTTCAAGAAGGGCAATTGTCGACTCAAATACTTCGTGAAAACGAAAAAAAGTTGACTTCATATCGACTCGAGGTGTTTATTTGAGTTCGAATGGACCTTCAAGAAGGGCAATTATCGACTCAAATACTTCGTGAAAACGAAAGAAAGTTGACGTCATATCGACTCGAGGTGTTTATTAGAGTTCGAATAGACCTTCAAGAAGAGCAATTGTCGACTCAAATACTTCGTGAAAACGAAAAAAAGTTGACTTCATGTCGACTCGAGATGTTTATTTGAGTTCGAATGGACCTTCAAGAAGAGCAATTGTCGACTAATATACTTCTTGAAAACGAAAAAAAGTTGACTTCATATCGACTCGAGGTGTTTATTTGAGTTCGAATGGACCTTCAAGAAGAGCAATTGTCGACTCAAATACTTCGTGAAAACGAAAAAAAGTTGACTTCATATCGACTCGAGGTCTTTATTTGAGTTCGAATGGACCTTCAAGAAGAGCAATTGTCGACTCAAATACTTCGTGAAAACGGAAAAAAGTTGACTTCATATCGACTCGAGGTGTTTATTTGAGTTCGAATGGACCTTCAAGAAGGGCAATTGTCGTCTCAAATACTTCGTGAAAACGAAAAAAAGTTGACTTCATATCGACTCGAGGTGTTTATTTGAGTTCGAATGGACCTTCAAGAAGAGCAATTGTCGACTCAAATACTTCGTGAAAACGAAAAAAAGTTGACTTCATATCGACTCGAGGTGTTTATTTGAGTTAAAATGGACCTTCAAGAAGAGCAATTGTCGACTCAAATACTTCGTGAAAACGAAAAAAAGTTGACGTCATATCGGCTCGAGGTGTTTATTTGAGTTCGAATGGACCTTCAAGAAGAGCAATTGTCGACTCAAATACTTCGTGAAAACGAAAAAAAGTTGACTTCATATCGACCCGAGGTGTTTAGTTGAGTTCGAATGGACCTTCAAGAAGGGCAATTGTCGACTCAAATACTTCGTGAAAACGAAAAAAAGTTGGCTTCATATCGACTCGAGGTGTTTATTTGAGTTCGAATGGACCTTCAAGAAGAGCAATTGTCGACTCAAATACTTCGTGAAAACGAAAAAAAGTTGACTTCATGTCGACTCGAGATGTTTATTTGAGTTCGAATGGACCTTCAAGAAGAGCAATTGTCGACTAATATACTTCTTGAAAACGAAAAAAAGTTGACTTCATATCGACTCGAGGTGTTTATTTGAGTTCGAATGGACCTTCAAGAAGAGCAATTGTCGACTCAAATACTTCGTGAAAACGAAAAAAAGTTGACTTCATATCGACTCGAGGTCTTTATTTGAGTTCGAATGGACCTTCAAGAAGAGCAATTGTCGACTCAAATACTTCGTGAAAACGAAAAAAAGTTGACTTCATATCGACTCGAGGTGTTTATTTGAGTTCGAATGGACCTTCAAGAAGGGCAATTGTCGTCTCAAATACTTCGTGAAAACGAAAAAAAGTTGACTTCATATCGACTCGAGGTGTTTATTTGAGTTCGAATGGACCTTCAAGAAGAGCAATTGTCGACTCAAATACTTCGTGAAAACGAAAAAAAGTTGATTTCATATCGACTCGAGGTGTTTATTTGAGTTCGAATGGACCTTCAAGAAGAGCAATTGTCGACTCAAATACTTCGTGAAAACGAAAAAAAGTTGACTTCATGTCGACTCGAGATGTTTATTTGAGTTCGAATGGACCTTCAAGAAGAGCAATTGTCGACTAATATACTTCTTGAAAACGAAAAAAAGTTGACTTCATATCGACTCGAGGTGTTTGTCCGGCACTTATGTGCGCTGCACTTTAATTAAAATAATAAAATGTAAATGTAATTGAACGAACGGTTTTAATACTCTTCTTGTATGAGAACATTTTAAAAAGTACAGAAAGAATTTTCAGATGAGAAGAAATTAGACAAAACAAAAGACGAAAGAAACAAACAGTTGATCCATGGGGTTGGAACCCAATAGCGGAGTGTAGCGGCAACTCCGTGGTTACCTATACAATTCGGTGAAGGCCGAACATCGTCCCCCGCCGTGAGATATCCCTCACTGACCATCGTCTTCAGAGTGGGTACTAGACAGCGGATCTTGAGCTGCATCTTTTTCTTCATTTGATACCAATGGACATAGCTTTCTTACTGGCCTTTGTATGAGACCTTGTTGAGTCTTAACATTTGCAACCCGTGGAAATCCATCGCTCCCAGATTGAAGCGAATCGATCTTTCCCAAGGCCCATTTCATAGGTGGTAGGTTTTCATCCATGATGAGAACTATGTCTCCTACTTTTGCTTTTGGTAAGTTGCGGTTCTGCCACTTAGTTCGGGCTTGCACATCTAATAAATATTCTTTTCTCCATTGAGTCCAGAAATGGTGGAGCAGGTATTGCGCCTTTTGCCATCTTCCTCGAATTGAAGATCGCTCGTTGATCTTACAATCAATGGGGGGAGCAGTTAGTGGGCGGAAAGCTAAAAAGTGTCCTGGTGTTAATACCGATAAGTCATTTGGCGAACTTGAAATTGCACTTAGTGGTCTTGAGTTTAGGACGGCAGAAACTTGTGCAACAAATGATCGAAAAACATCCATGTCTAATATCTCATTCCTCAGCATTCTTCTTAGCAGTTGCTTAGTAGAACGTACAGCAGCTTCCCACAGTCCACCAAAATGGGGCGCTCGTGGTGGAATAAATTGCCATTCTACCGAAGATCTAGCTGCTTCTGAAATTATAGTATTTTGGTGGTCTGGAGAGTTGATCAGAGTCTTGAGCCTTGCTAACTCGTTTGCTGCGCCAAGAAAGTTCCTACCATTGTCACTCCAAACTGTTGATGGGAGCCCTCGAATAGCAACAAAAGATTGAAAAGCTAGTAAGAACGATGGAGTACTAAGATCAGTGGCTACCTCTATATGCACAGCCTTTGTAGCAAAGCACAGGAAAATACATAAGTAGCATTCAAGTTTCTTTGATGCCCGCAGTGTTGAAGCACGAACAATGAACGGTCCTGCATAGTCAACTCCTGTTATGTAAAAAGGTGCTATATCCGTCAACCGGTCCTTTGGTAAGTCACCCATTGGAGGTTCATATGGTTTGGGATTGACTCTAGTGCATCTGGTACACCCTTGAAGAGCACGTCGGACAACGTTCTTTCCGTTCACCACCCAATATCGACAACGAATGTTTGCAAGAGTGCCTAGAGGACCGATGTGTAGGGACCAGTCATGTGTCCATCGAATGATCTTGTCTGTTGTTGGATGACTAGACGGAAGAAGGGCCGGGTGCTTAACCGAATATGGAAGCAAAGCGTTTCTTAGTCGCCCACCAACTCTCAAGACTCCATCAGTGTCAAGAAACAAGTTGAGAGACTTGGTGATTCTTAGTTTTGGTCGTTTGGATTGTACGTCAGACAGCTCTTCTCTTAGACCTTGTGCTTGTGCTCGCTTTACCAATATTTCATCGGCCCGACGACGTTCACGTGCTGACAACGGCCCTCTGAACCGAATGCCTCGCTTCAATGAATTGTGAATGAAGCGCAATGACCACGCCACAACAGCCTGAAGTCGGGGATAAGTAGAGAAACGCTCCTCAATTTGAAGATCACATTGCAACGCTCTGTGACAAACAGATGTGACTCTTGGATTACGTGCTTCAACCCGAACGGCATCGTCGTTTAATGCAGGGCGTATTCTCTTGAAATTCCAATCTGAGGGCGATTTAGTTAACCACTTCGGCCCTTTCCACCATAGTTCGTGGTTAATTAAATCCACTGGTCGTAATCCTCGAGAAGCACAATCAGCTGGGTTGTCCACGGAACTAACATGAAACCACTGGCAAGAAGGTACGGTCGATAATATTTCCGCAACTCTGTTGCCCACAAAAACTTTCCATACCGGAGCTGGATTTGCAGTGATCCATGATAGAGCAATAGTGGAGTCGGAGTACATGAATATGTGGTGTGGATCAAGTCCAGGAAACTTTGGGGTCATTTTCTTGACTAAGGACGTAAGTAGTTGGGCGGCACATAGTTCTAGGCGTGGGAGCGTTACAGATTTGATAGGTGCCATGCGGGCACGGGCGGCAACGAGTCGGACCACATTAGAGGTTTTTACAGATACAGATACTATATACAGCGCAGCCGCATAAGCCTTTTCAGATGCATCTGCGAAACCTACCAAGTATTGATTGGTATTGAAAAACGGAATGTGACGAGGAATTTGTAAGCCAGAAAGTTGTGGGAGTTCGTGAGCTAAATATGACCAGTCGTCAATTATATGTTTAGGGAGAGGGTCATCCCAATCGTAGGTGTTTTGCACCACATTCCTGAATACGACACGAGCAAATACCGTGATGGGAATTAACCAACCTAGCGGATCAAAAATCTTAGCAATCTGCCTCGCTAAATCTCTTTTTGTGAGGATGCTAAGAACTGGGGATGGTTTGTAATGGAACATATCACTTAGCGGATTCCAGCAAAGACCCAAAACTTTTAGAGCTGTGTCCGGGTCTTCATCCATAGAAATAGAGGAATACGATGGCAACAAGTGTTCTTCAGGGATGTTTTCCAATAGTTTGGGATCGTTTGCTGCCCATTTTCTAAGTTCGAGTCTTCCAAGCGCAAGCAAAGATTGAAGTTCAGTTCGAATAGAAAGACCTGATTCAATAGTATTTCCCCCACCGTTTATATCATCAACATACGTGCGATGGAGAAGTATGTGTGAGGCGGAAGGGTGCGAGTTCTGGTGTTCAACTGCTAGCTCCTTGAGAACTCGTCCGGCCAAAAAAGGAGCAGAGGCTGTGCCATAAGTTACCGTTTTTAATCTGAAGTCTTGGACAGGGGAGTCGGGATGAAACCTCCAAACTATCCTTAATAGATCGCGATCTTCCACTGGATGTTCAATTTGCCGAAACATCTGCTTGATGTCAGCCATGAAAACGTAGCGATCTAGTCGAAATCTAGTTACAACATCTCCTATATCCAACTGTAAGCGTGGGCCAGGTAGCAAGATGTCATTGAGAGAAAGGCCAGAAGGGGAAGGTTGAGAGGCATTAAAGACTACTCTTATTTTACTAGGAGGATCATCTGCCCTGCAAACTGAATGGTGAGGCAAATAGTAAGTTATTTGATCAGATGATGGAGGAGGAACTCGTTCCATGTGTCCAGATTCTATATATTCTTTCATAAAATCGACATATACTTCCCTTTGATCAGGATTCTTACGGTGACGGTGTTCTAATTGGAAAAGGCGACGCATGGCTATCTGTCGGGTTGGTCGCAGCAGGGATGGGTTTTTTGATAATGGAAGACCCACTGAGAACCTACCATCAGATAGTCGAGAACAACTCTTTCTAAAACATTCTTCTGCTAATAGCTCGTCTGGCGTATATGGAGGCACATCAGTTACAGATTCCAATTGAAACATTTTTTCAAGTAATGATGCGTATTCTGGTTTTGGGTTCACAAGATTATTAACGGAGGTGCGGGAAAGGCTTTGGATGGGAAATATGGGATTGGATGATAGTTGTAATGTGCTGGGTTGTGGGGAGGAAGCTGAAAAGTGGACCTGAGTATAGAACTCCGAAGACACTAAGGTACGAGAATTAGCTCTGATATAATCCGGTGAGCTAATTCTGGATGACGAGGAGGGTATGGGGAATTTTTTAACTATTTGTGCAAAGCGGAAACCTGGACCTGAGGTACGTTGTGGTCTAGGGCACTGTCTGGCTGGTGTTGAGGAGAAGGATGTTGACAAAGGGTGTGGTTCAGAAAAATTGGGCTTGCTCTGTTCTGTACTAGGGATTGATAACCAATTTTTGGAATTTGGACAATGGAGTCCATGATTCGATGCGATATTTTCACCGTCGGACAAAATTTTCACGCTTTTCTGTTTCCGTAGAGAGTAGGATCCAGAGATTATCCACCCAAGAGTAGTGCTGTGTGCTACAGGTGACGAGCGTAGGGGATAAACAATCTCATTAGTGCTTATTTGATTAAGTACGCCAGATGCTAGGATGAGGTCTACAGGGCTAGGAACATGAAAGTACGGATCGGCCAGCTCTAGTTCTTCAAGGTGTGGCCATTGATGTCGTGGTAAGGGCTGAGAAGGAAGTTCTAGTGTAGTATGAGATAAAACGCGAAATTTAAGTTTAATATTATGCTTATGGGTTTGTTTGAGATACGCAGTGGTTACCCCTATGACTTTAATGCTAGGGGTTCCTCCAACCCCATAGACACAGCCAGAAGCCTTTCTTAGTAAAAGGCCACATCTTTCAGCACATGATTTAGAAATTATGTTTGTTTCGCTCCCGGTGTCAATTATGGCTCTTGCACGGTGCCAATGGGTGGCTGAGGAGCCAATTTGAACTACAGCGGTCGGTATCACGTAAGAGTTAGATTGTGTCGACAGTGCAGGTTTCAGAGAGGCCCCTTGCAGCCTCTGATTGAGAGAGCGGACACCGTGACAGCCAGAATTTCAATAGGGGGTTTGTTGGATATTTTTCTTGGCCTTCGCCACATTATGACTGATAACCGTGTTTTCAGGATTGGGACTAGTACACATGTGGAACGAAGACGAAGTTGAAGAAGTAGGCTTGCTAGATTTCCTATATTCATCGTTTTCAAAGCGATCGGACCATCTTGTCTTAGATAGAGCACGCCTTGGTTCTTGAATTGACGTTGCCTTGAATGAAGAGGGTGTAGATATGACAGGAGTCCAACGACGATCGGGAGATGGGGAAGATGAGCGAAGCCGACCAGATGGGGAGGGGGATCGAGACCGGGGAAGCGATCCATGGTGACTGGATTTTGGACTACCGGATTTTAGAGAGGAATGAGTTCCAGGAAACTCGTGTAGCAGCGAATGATGCTTTTGTGAACAGAATTTACAAAAGCGGTCAGACGTACAATGATTGGTCTGATGCTTGGAAGAAAGACAATTTGAACAAAGCATTTTGTCGTTCACAAATGCTAGTCTAACTGGCGTTGATAAGTTCTTGAACCTTTCACAATGGTACAAAAAATGGGATTGCCCACAATGGAAACATTTGGGTTCCCGAAGCATCCCATTCCCAGCAGTTACAGAAATACCTGATACGTGGTTAGTTCGGAACTGTCTTCCGGCTGTCTTACTAGGATGTTTAACTTGGAGTGGTTTGTTATTTCCCAAGTGTTGAAGGTACCTTTGAGATTTTGCCCCTGGTTCAGTTGGTCGAGCTCTAATAATTTCAATTTTGTTATTTAAAAACTTCAACAGTTGAGTGAAAGTAGGAAGACTATCCTGTTCTGAAATAATCTTTTCGTGAAATTCATCTCTAAGTTTCGGTGGGAGTTTGTTGTACGTGTAGTGAAACCGAGAAAAATCCAAAGGATTAATCAAATTGAGATGATCTATGGCATTATAGAGTGTAGATGTTTCATTGACTAGCTTTTCTAATGATTCAAGCTCAGTATCATTGAGATGAGCGATTATCAGTGCTCTATCATGTAGCGTACAAGCAGTCAGGAATACGTTTGTATATTTTTTCACCAAAGCCTGGTAACATACATCATAGTCCAAAGTTGAGGAGCCTAGGTTTTCTATAAGTTGATATGGAGTTCCAATCAATTTAGAACGAAGAGACGCCATTTTTTTCTGAACTGGTATGTTACGATGATGTACGGCTTCATTGTATGCTAGAATAAATTCGGGAAATTGTGTAATATCACCCGAATATATTGGTACAGTAGGGATCAACAGGGCATGCAACTTAAGCTCTCTCGTCAGTTCGTGAGCACTATTTCCATCAATAGCATCAGGAAGGAGACTATGATGAGGGAAAATGTACTTTCTATGGGCTTCTTGTAATTTTATTACAATATTATTCGAACGTCCAGACCATTTCTGGAAACTATCTTCAGACTCAAACTGGTAAATATAGTTGTATAATGTACTTGTCCCTTCGTTCATAATGGTTTGAAATTCATCTTCAAGGTTTGCAATCTGTGCCGAAGCTTTGGGGTCTGATGAGTTAAAACCCACAAATTTCAATATGACCGATTCGTAATAGGAAAAGAGCTCAACAACCTTTTGTGAAAGTTGGTGGTCATTTAGGGCATTAAAACGTTCCGAACTGGACGAATGGACAGTGTGTTTTCGAGTAATTGGGGGTTGAGATTTTGTGGCAGTATTTTTTGATTGAATTTCTGTAGCTCCTTCCTGATCGGAATCATCGTCCTGATTATCATGTGAATAATCAGTTACCTTGTGATGTTCTTTAGGAGTAGAAAAAGGAACGGACTCACGGGATTTGCGTCGGTTCTTCTTGCGCGTAGATACCATGTTGAGAACAGGATAAGCGGGAAAAACTCTCGGAATTTTACTCGACGAATTTTCCACAAGCAATCCCGGGTTTCGGCACCAAAAATGTCCGGCACTTATGTGCGCTGCACTTTAATTAAAATAATAAAATGTAAATGTAATTGAACGAACGGTTTTAATACTCTTCTTGTATGAGAACATTTTAAAAAGTACAGAAAGAATTTTCAGATGAGAAGAAATTAGACAAAACAAAAGACGAAAGAAACAAACAGTTGATCCATGGGGTTGGAACCCAATAGCGGAGTGTAGCGGCAACTCCGTGGTTACCTATACAATTCGGTGAAGGCCGAACAGTGTTTATTTGAGTTCGAATGGACCTTCAAGAAGAGCAATTGTCGACTCAAATACTTCGTGAAAACGAAAAAAAGTTGACTTCATATCGACTCGAGGTCTTTATTTGAGTTCGAATGGACCTTCAAGAAGAGCAATTGTCGACTCAAATACTTCGTGAAAACGGAAAAAAGTTGACTTCATATCGACTCGAGGTGTTTATTTGAGTTCGAATGGACCTTCAAGAAGGGCAATTGTCGTCTCAAATACTTCGTGAAAACGAAAAAAAGTTGACTTCATATCGACTCGAGGTGTTTATTTGAGTTCGAATGGACCTTCAAGAAGAGCAATTGTCGACTCAAATACTTCGTGAAAACGAAAAAAAGTTGACTTCATATCGACTCGAGGTGTTTATTTGAGTTAAAATGGACCTTCAAGAAGAGCAATTGTCGACTCAAATACTTCGTGAAAACGAAAAAAAGTTGACGTCATATCGGCTCGAGGTGTTTATTTGAGTTCGAATGGACCTTCAAGAAGAGCAATTGTCGACTCAAATACTTCGTGAAAACGAAAAAAAGTTGACTTCATATCGACCCGAGGTGTTTATTTGAGTTCGAATGGACCTTCAAGAAGGGCAATTGTCGACTCAAATACTTCGTGAAAACGAAAAAAAGTTGGCTTCATATCGACTCGAGGTGTTTATTTGAGTTCGAATGGACCTTCAAGAAGAGCAATTGTCGACTCAAATACTTCGTGAAAACGAAAAAAAGTTGACTTCATGTCGACTCGAGATGTTTATTTGAGTTCGAATGGACCTTCAAGAAGAGCAATTGTCGACTAATATACTTCTTGAAAACGAAAAAAAGTTGACTTCATATCGACTCGAGGTGTTTATTTGAGTTCGAATGGACCTTCAAGAAGAGCAATTGTCGACTCAAATACTTCGTGAAAACGAAAAAAAGTTGACTTCATATCGACTCGAGGTCTTTATTTGAGTTCGAATGGACCTTCAAGAAGAGCAATTGTCGACTCAAATACTTCGTGAAAACGAAAAAAAGTTGACTTCATATCGACTCGAGGTGTTTATTTGAGTTCGAATGGACCTTCAAGAAGGGCAATTGTCGTCTCAAATACTTCGTGAAAACGAAAAAAAGTTGACTTCATATCGACTCGAGGTGTTTATTTGAGTTCGAATGGACCTTCAAGAAGAGCAATTGTCGACTCAAATACTTCGTGAAAACGAAAAAAAGTTGATTTCATATCGACTCGAGGTGTTTATTTGAGTTCGAATGGACCTTCAAGAAGAGCAATTGTTGACTCAAATACTTCGTGAAAACGAAAAAAAGTTGACTTCATATCGACTCGAGGTGTTTATTTGAGTTCGAATGGACCTTCAAGAAGAGCAATTGTCGACTCAAATACTTCGTGAAAACGAAAAAAAGTTGATTTCATATCGACTCGAGGTGTTTATTTGAGTTCGAATGGACCTTCAAGAAGAGCAATTGTTCACTCAAATACTTCGTGAAAACGAAAAAAAGTTGACTTCATATCGACTCGAGGTGTTTATTTGAGTTCGAATGGACCTTCAAGAAGAGCAATTGTCGACTCAAATACTTCGTGAAAACGAAAAAAAGTTGACTTCATATCGATTCGAGGTGTTTATTTAAGTTCGAATGGACCTTCAAGAAGAGCAATTGTCGACTCAAATACATCGTGAAACGAAAACAAGTAGAATTCATATCGACTCGAGGTGTTTATTTGCGTTCGAATGGACTTTCAAGAAGAGCAATTGTTGACTCAAATACATCGAGAAAACGAAATAAGTCGACTTCATATCGACTCGAGGTGTTTATTTGAGTTCGAATGGACCTTCAAGAAGAGCAATTGTCGACTCAAATACTTCGTGAAAACGAAAAAAAGTTGACTTCATATCGACTCGAGGTGTTTATTTGAGTTCGAATGGACCTTCAAGAAGGGCAATTGTCGACTCAAATACTTCGTGAAAACGAAAAAAAGTTGACTTCATATCGACTCGAGGTGTTTATTTGAGTTCGAATGGACCTTCAAGAAGAGCAATTGTCGACTCAAATACTTCGTGAAAACGAAAAAAAGTTGACTTCATATCGACTCGAGGTGTTTATTTGAGTTCGAATGGACCTTCAAGAAGGGCAATTGTCGACTCAAATACTTCGTGAAAACGAAAAAAAGTTGACTTCATATCGACTCGAGGTGTTTATTTGAGTTAAAATGGACCTTCAAGAAGAGCAATTGTCGACTCAAATACTTCGTGAAAACGAAAAAAAGTTGACTTCATATCGACTCGAGGTGTTTATTTGAGTTCGAATGGTCCTTCAAGAAGAGCAATTGTCGACTCAAATACTTCGTGAAAACGAAAAAAAGTTGACTTCATATCGACTCGAGGTGTTTATTTGAGTTAAAATGGAAATTCAAGAAGAGCAATTGTCGACTCAAATACTTCGTGAAAACGAAAAAAAGTTGACGTCATATCGGCTCGAGGTGTTTATTTGAGTTCGAATGGACCTTCAAGAAGAGCAATTGTCGACTCAAATACTTCGTGAAAACGAAAAAAAGTTGACGTCATATCGACTCGAGGTGTTTATTTGAGTTCGAATGGTCCTTCAAGAAGAGCAATTGTCGACTCAAATACTTCGTGAAACCGAAAAAAAGTTGACTTCATATCGACTCGAGGTGTTTATTTGAGTTAAAATGGAAATTCAAGAAGAGCAATTGTCGACTCAAATACTTCGTGAAAACGAAAAAAAGTTGACGTCATATCGGCTCGAGGTGTTTATTTGAGTTCGAATGGACCTTCAAGAAGAGCAATTGTCGACTCAAATACTTCGTGAAAACGAAAAAAAGTTGACTTCATATCGACTCGAGGTGTGTATTTGAGTTCGAATGGACCTTCAAGAAGAGCAATTGTCGACTCAAATACTTCGTGAAAACGAAAAAAAGTTGACTTCATATCGACTCGAGGGGTTTATTTGAGTTCGATTGAACCTTCAAGAAGAGCAATTGTCGACTCAAATACTTCGTGAAATCGAAAAAAAGTTGACTTCATATCGACTCGAGGGGTTTGTTTGAGTTCGAATGGACCTTCAAGAAGAGCAATTGTCGACTCAAATACTTCGTGAAAACGAAAAAAAGTTGTCTTCATATCGACTCGAGGTGTTTATTTGAGTTCGAATGGTCCTTCAAGAAGAGCAATTGTCGACTCAAATACTTCGTGAAAACGAAAAAAAGTTGACTTCATATCGACTCGAGGTGTTTATTTGAGTTCGAATGGTCCTTCAAGAAGAGCAATTGTCGACTCAAATACTTCGTGAAAACGAAAAAAAGTTGACTTCATATCGACTCGAGGTGTTTATTTGAGTTAAAATGGACCTTCAAGAAGAGCAATTGTCGACTCAAATACTTCGTGAAAACGAAAAAAAGTTGACGTCATATCGGCTCGAGGTGTTTATTTGAGTTCGAATGGACCTTCAAGAAGAGCAATTGTCGACTCAAATACTTCGTGAAAACGAAAAAAAGTTGACTTCATATCGACCCGAGGTGTTTATTTGAGTTCGAATGGACCTTCAAGAAGGGCAATTGTCGACTCAAATACTTCGTGAAAACGAAAAAAAGTTGACTTCATATCGACTCGAGGTGTTTATTTGAGTTCGAATGGACCTTCAAGAAGAGCAATTGTCGACTCAAATACTTCGTGAAAACGAAAAAAAGTTGACTTCATATCGACTCGAGGTCTTTATTTGAGTTCGAATGGACCTTCAAGAAGAGCAATTGTCGACTCAAATACTTCGTGAAAACGAAAAAAAGTTGACTTCATATCGACTCGAGGTGTTTATTTGAGTTCGAATGGACCTTCAAGAAGGGCAATTGTCGTCTCAAATACTTCGTGAAAACGAAAAAAAGTTGACTTCATATCGACTCGAGGTGTTTATTTGAGTTCGAATGGACCTTCAAGAAGAGCAATTGTCGACTCAAATACTTCGTGAAAACGAAAAAAAGTTGATTTCATATCGACTCGAGGTGTTTATTTGAGTTCGAATGGACCTTCAAGAAGAGCAATTGTTGACTCAAATACTTCGTGAAAACGAAAAAAAGTTGACTTCATATCGACTCGAGGTGTTTATTTGAGTTCGAATGGACCTTCAAGAAGAGCAATTGTCGACTCAAATACTTCGTGAAAACGAAAAAAAGTTGATTTCATATCGACTCGAGGTGTTTATTTGAGTTCGAATGGACCTTCAAGAAGAGCAATTGTTGACTCAAATACTTCGTGAAAACGAAAAAAAGTTGACTTCATATCGACTCGAGGTGTTTATTTGAGTTCGAATGGACCTTCAAGAAGAGCAATTGTCGACTCAAATACTTCGTGAAAACGAAAAAAAGTTGACTTCATATCGATTCGAGGTGTTTATTTAAGTTCGAATGGACCTTCAAGAAGAGCAATTGTCGACTCAAATACATCGTGAAACGAAAACAAGTAGAATTCATATCGACTCGAGGTGTTTATTTGCGTTCGAATGGACTTTCAAGAAGAGCAATTGTTGACTCAAATACATCGAGAAAACGAAATAAGTCGACTTCATATCGACTCGAGGTGTTTATTTGAGTTCGAATGGACCTTCAAGAAGAGCAATTGTTGACTCAAATACTTCGTGAAAACGAAAAAAAGTTGACTTCATATCGACTCGAGGTGTTTATTTGAGTTCGAATGGACCTTCAAGAAGGGCAATTGTCGACTCAAATACTTCGTGAAAACGAAAAAAAGTTGACTTCATATCGACTCGAGGTGTTTATTTGAGTTCGAATGGACCTTCAAGAAGAGCAATTGTCGACTCAAATACTTCGTGAAAACGAAAAAAAGTTGACTTCATATCGACTCGAGGTGTTTATTTGAGTTCGAATGGACCTTCAAGAAGGGCAATTGTCGACTCAAATACTTCGTGAAAACGAAAAAAAGTTGACTTCATATCGACTCGAGGTGTTTATTTGAGTTAAAATGGACCTTCAAGAAGAGCAATTGTCGACTCAAATACTTCGTGAAAACGAAAAAAAGTTGACTTCATATCGACTCGAGGTGTTTATTTGAGTTCGAATGGTCCTTCAAGAAGAGCAATTGTCGACTCAAATACTTCGTGAAAACGAAAAAAAGTTGACTTCATATCGACTCGAGGTGTTTATTTGAGTTAAAATGGAAATTCAAGAAGAGCAATTGTCGACTCAAATACTTCGTGAAAACGAAAAAAAGTTGACGTCATATCGGCTCGAGGTGTTTATTTGAGTTCGAATGGACCTTCAAGAAGAGCAATTGTCGACTCAAATACTTCGTGAAAACGAAAAAAAGTTGACGTCATATCGACTCGAGGTGTTTATTTGAGTTCGAATGGTCCTTCAAGAAGAGCAATTGTCGACTCAAATACTTCGTGAAACCGAAAAAAAGTTGACTTCATATCGACTCGAGGTGTTTATTTGAGTTAAAATGGAAATTCAAGAAGAGCAATTGTCGACTCAAATACTTCGTGAAAACGAAAAAAAGTTGACGTCATATCGGCTCGAGGTGTTTATTTGAGTTCGAATGGACCTTCAAGAAGAGCAATTGTCGACTCAAATACTTCGTGAAAACGAAAAAAAGTTGACTTCATATCGACTCGAGGTGTGTATTTGAGTTCGAATGGACCTTCAAGAAGAGCAATTGTCGACTCAAATACTTCGTGAAAACGAAAAAAAGTTGACTTCATATCGACTCGAGGGGTTTATTTGAGTTCGATTGAACCTTCAAGAAGAGCAATTGTCGACTCAAATACTTCGTGAAATCGAAAAAAAGTTGACTTCATATCGACTCGAGGGGTTTGTTTGAGTTCGAATGGACCTTCAAGAAGAGCAATTGTCGACTCAAATACTTCGTGAAAACGAAAAAAAGTTGACTTCATATCGACTCGAGGGGTTTATTTGATTTCGAATGAACCTTCAAAAAGAGCAATTGTCGACTCAAATACTTCGTGAAAACGAAAAAAAGTTGACTTCATATCGACTCGAGGTGTTTATTTGAGTTCGAATGGACCTTCAAGAAGAGCAATTGTCGACTCAAATACTTCGTGAAAACGAAAAAAAGTTGACTTCATATCGACTCGAGGTGTTTATTTGAGTTCGAATGGACCTTCAAGAAGGGCAATTGTCGACTCAAATACTTCGTGAAAACGAAAAAAAGTTGACTTCATATCGACTCGAGGGGTTTATTTGATTTCGAATGAACCTTCAAAAAGAGCAATTGTCGACTCAAATACTTCGTGAAAAAGAAAAAAAGTTGACTTCATATCGACTCGAGGGGTTTATTTGAGTTCGAATGGACCTTCAAGAAGAGCAATTGTCGACTCAAATATTTCGTGAAAACGAAAAAAAGTTGACTTCATATCGACTCGAGGGGTTTATTTGAGTTCGAATGAACCTTCAAGAAGAGCAATTGTCGACTCAAATACTTCGTGAAAACGAAAGAAAGTTGACTTCATATCGACTCGAGGTGTTTATTAGAGTTCGAATAGACCTTCAAGAAGAGCAATTGTCGACTCAAATACTTCGTGAAAACGAAAAAAAGTTGTCTTCATATCGACTCGAGGTGTTTATTTGAGTTCGAATGGTCCTTCAAGAAGAGCAATTGTCGACTCAAATACTTCGTGAAAACGAAAAAAAGTTGACTTCATATCGACTCGAGGTGTTTATTTGAGTTCGAATGGTCCTTCAAGAAGAGCAATTGTCGACTCAAATACTTCGTGAAAACGAAAAAAAGTTGACTTCATATCGACTCGAGGTGTTTATTTGAGTTAAAATGGAAATTCAAGAAGAGCAATTGTCGACTCAAATACTTCGTGAAAACGAAAAAAAGTTGACTTCATATCGACTCGAGGGGTTTATTTGAGTTCGATTGAACCTTCAAGAAGAGCAATTGTCGACTCAAATACTTCGTGAAATCGAAAAAAAGTTGACTTCATATCGACTCGAGGTGTTTATTTGAGTTCGAATGGACCTTCAAGAAGGGCAATTGTCGACTCAAATACTTCGTGAAAACGAAAAAAAGTTGACTTCATATCGACTCGAGGTGTTTATTTGAGTTAAAATGGACCTTCAAGAAGAGCAATTGTCGACTCAAATACTTCGTGAAAACGAAAAAAAGTTGACTTCATATCGACTCGAGGTGTTTATTTGAGTTCGAATGGTCCTTCAAGAAGAGCAATTGTCGACTCAAATACTTCGTGAAAACGAAAAAAAGTTGACTTCATATCGACTCGAGGTGTTTATTTGAGTTAAAATGGAAATTCAAGAAGAGCAATTGTCGACTCAAATACTTCGTGAAAACGAAAAAAAGCTGACGTCATATCGGCTCGAGGTGTTTATTTGAGTTCGAATGGACCTTCAAGAAGAGCAATTGTCGACTCAAATACTTCGTGAAAACGAAAAAAAGTTGACTTCATATCGACTCGAGGGGTTTATTTGATTTCGAATGAACCTTCAAAAAGAGCAATTGTCGACTCAAATGCTTCGTGAAAAAGAAAAAAAATTGACTTCATATCGACTCGAGGGGTTTATTTGAGTTCGAATGGACCTTCAAGAAGAGAAATTGTCGACTCAAATATTTCGTGAAAACGAAAAAAAGTTGACTTCATATCGACTCGAGGGGTTTATTTGAGTTCGAATGAACCTTCAAGAAGAGCAATTGTCGACTCAAATACTTCGTGAAAACGAAAGAAAGTTGACTTCATATCGACTCGAGGTGTTTATTAGAGTTCGAATAGACCTTCAAGAAGAGCAATTGTCGACTCAAATACTTCGTGAAAACGAAAAAAAGTTGACTTCATATCGACTCGAGGTGTTTATTTGAGTTAAAATGGACCTTCAAGAAGAGCAATTGTCGACTCAAATACTTCGTGAAAACGAAAAAAAGTTGACTTCATATCGACTCGAGGTGTTTATTTGAGTTCGAATGGACCTTCAAGAAGAGCAATTGTCGACTCAAATACTTCGTGAAAACGAAAAAAAGTTGACTTCATATCGACTCGAGGTGTTTATTTGAGTTAAAATGGACCTTCAAGAAGAGCAATTGTCGACTCAAATATTTCGTGAAAACGAAAAAAAGTTGACTTCATATCGACTCGAGGTCTTTATTTGAGTTCGAATGGACCTTCAAGAAGAGCAATTGTCGACTCAAATACTTTGTGAAAACGAAAAAAAGTTGACTTCATATCGACTCGAGGTGTTTATTTGAGTTCGAATGAACCTTCAAGAAGGGCAATTGTCGACTCAAATACTTCGTGAAAACGAAAAAAAGTTGACTTCATATCGACTCGAGGTGTTTATTTGAGTTCGAATGGACCTTCAAGAAGAGCAATTGTCGACTCAAATACTTCGTGAAAACGAAAAAAAGTTGACTTCATATCGACTCGAGGTGTTTATTTGAGTTAAAATGGACCTTCAAGAAGAGCAATTGTCGACTCAAATACTTCGTGAAAACGAAAAAAAGTTGACTTCATATCGACTCGAGGTCTTTATTTGAGTTCGAATGGACCTTCAAGAAGAGCAATTGTCGACTCAAATACTTTGTGAAAACGAAAAAAAGTTGACTTCATATCGACTCGAGGTGTTTATTTGAGTTCGAATGGACCTTCAAGAAGGGCAATTGTCGACTCAAATACTTCGTGAAAACGAAAAAAAGTTGACTTCATATCGACTCGAGGTGTTTATTTGAGTTCGAATGGACCTTCAAGAAGAGCAATTGTCGACTCAAATACTTCGTGAAAACGAAAAAATTAATACGATATAATTCTGGGGTTTTTAAAAAGTTGACTTCATATCGACTCGAGGTGTTTATTTGAGTTCGAATGGACCTTCAAGAAGAGCAATTGTCGACTCAAATACTTCGTGAAAACGAAAAAAAGTTGACTTCATGTCGACTCGAGGTGTTTATTTGAGTTCGAATGGACCTTCAAGAAGGGCAATTGTCGACTCAAATACTTCGTGAAAACGAAAAAAAGTTGACTTCATATCGACTCGAGGTGTTTATTTGAGTTCGAATGGACCTTCCAGAAGGGCAATTATCGACTCAAATACTTCGTGAAAACGAAAGAAAGTTGACTTCATATCGACTCGAGGTGTTTATTTGAGTTCGAATGGACCTTCAAGAAGGGCAATTGTCGACTCAAATACTTCGTGAAAACGAAAAAAAGTTGACTTCATATCGACTCGAGGTGTTTATTTGAGTTAAAATGGACCTTCAAGAAGAGCAATTGTCAACTCAAATACTTCGTGAAAACGAAAAAAAGTTGACTTCATATCGACTCGAGGTGTTTATTTGAGTTCGAATGGACCTTCAAGAAGAGCAATTGTCGACTCAAATACTTCGTGAAAACGAAAAAAAGTTGACTTCATATCGACTCGAGGTGTTTATTTGAGTTAAAATGGACCTTCAAGAAGAGCAATTGTCGACTCAAATACTTCGTGAAAACGAAAAAAAGTTGACGTCATATCGGCTCGAGGTGTTTATTTGAGTTCGAATGGACCTTCAAGAAGAGCAATTGTCGACTCAAATACTTCGTGAAAACGAAAAAAAGTTGACTTCATATCGACCCGAGGTGTTTATTTGAGTTCGAATGGACCTTCAAGAAGGGCAATAGTCGACTCAAATACTTCGTGAAAACGAAAAAAAGTTGACTTCATATCGACTCGAGGTGTTTATTTGAGTTCGAATGGACCTTCAAGAAGAGCAATTGTCGACTCAAATACTTCGTGAAAACGAAAAAAGTTGACTTCATGTCGACTCGAGATGTTTATTTGAGTTCGAATGGACCTTCAAGAAGAGCAATTGTCGACTAATATACTTCGTGAAAACGAGAAAAAGTTGACTTCATATCGACTCGAGGTGTTTATTTGAGTTCGAATGGACCTTCAAGAAGAGCAATTGTCGACTCAAATACTTCGTGAAAACGAAAAAAAGTTGACTTCATATCGACTCGAGGGGTTTATTTGAGTTCGAATGGACCTTCAAGAAGAGCAATTGTCGACTCAATTACTTCGTGAAAACGAAAAAAAGTTGACTTCATATCGACTCGAGGTCTTTATTTGAGTTCGAATGGACCTTCAAGAAGAGCAATTGTCGACTCAAATACTTCGTGAAAACGAAAAAAAGTTGACTTCATATCGACTCGAGGTGTTTATTTGAAATCGAATGGACCTTCAAGAAGGGCAATTGTCGTCTCAAATACTTCGTGAAAACGAAAAAAAGTTGACTTCATATCGACTCGAGGTGTTTATTTGAGTTCGAATGGACCTTCAAGAAGAGCAATTGTCGACTCAAATACTTCGTGAAAACGAAAAAAAGTTGATTTCATATCGACTCGAGGTGTTTATTTGAGTTCGAATGGACCTTCAAGAAGAGCAATTGTTGACTCAAATACTTCGTGAAAACGAAAAAAAGTTGACTTCATATCGACTCGAGGTGTTTATTTGAGTTCGAATGGACCTTCAAGAAGAGCAATTGTCGACTCAAATACTTCGTGAAAACGAAAAAAAGTTGATTTCATATCGACTCGAGGTGTTTATTTGAGTTCGAATGGACCTTCAAGAAGAGCAATTGTTGACTCAAATACTTCGTGAAAACGAAAAAAAGTTGACTTCATATCGACTCGAGGTGTTTATTTAAGTTCGAATGGACCTTCAAGAAGAGCAATTGTCGACTCAAATACTTCGTGAAAACGAAAAAAAGTTGACTTCATATCGATTCGAGGTGTTTATTTAAGTTCGAATGGACCTTCAAGAAGAGCAATTGTCGACTCAAATACATCGTGAAAACGAAAACAAGTAGAATTCATATCGACTCGAGGTGTTTATTTGCGTTCGAATGGACTTTCAAGAAGAGCAATTGTTGACTCAAATACATCGAGAAAACGAAATAAGTCGACTTCATATCGACTCGAGGTGTTTATTTGAGTTCGAATGGACCTTCAAGAAGAGCAATTGTCGACTCAAATACTTCGTGAAAACGAAAAAAAGTTGACTTCATATCGACTCGAGGTGTTTATTTGAGTTCGAATGGACCTTCAAGAAGAGCAATTGTCGACTACAATACTTCGTGAAAACGAAAAAAAGTTGACTTCATATCGACTCGAGGTGTTTATTTGAGTTCGAATGGACCTTCAAGAAGAGCAATTGTCGACTCAAATACTTCGTGAAAACGAAAAAAAGTTGACTTCATATCGACTCGAGGTGTTTATTTGAGTTAAAATGGACCTTCAAGAAGAGCAATTGTCGACTCAAATACTTCGTGAAAACGAAAAAAAGTTGACGTCATATCGACTCGAGGTGTTTATTTGAGTTCGAATGGACCTTCAAGAAGAGCAATTGTCGACTCAAATACTTCGTGAAAACGAAAAAAAGTTGACTTCATATCGACTCGAGGTCTTTATTTGAGTTCGAATGGACCTTCAAGAAGAGCAATTGTCGACTCAAATACTTCGTGAAAACGAAAGAAAGTTGACTTCATATCGACTCGAGGTGTTTATTTGAGTTCGAATGGACCTTCAAGAAGGGCAATTGTCGACTCAAATACTTCGTGAAAACGAAAAAAAGTTGACTTCATATCGACTCGAGGTGTTTATTTGAGTTCGAATGGACCTTCAAGAAGAGCAATTGTCGAATCAAATACTTCGTGAAAACGAAAAAAAGTTGACTTCATATCGACTCGACGTGTTTATTTGAGTTAAAATGGAAATTCAAGAAGGGCAATTGTCGACTCAAATACTTCGTGAAAACGAAAAAAAGTTGACTTCATATCGACTCGAGGTGTTTATTTGAGTTCGAATGGACCTTCAAGAAGAGCAATTGTCGACTCAAATACTTCGTGAAAACGAAAAAAAGTTGACTTCATATCGACTCGAGGTGTTTATTTGAGTTCGAAAGGACCTTCAAGAAGAGCAATTGTCGACTCAAATACTTCGTGAAAACGAAAAAAAGTTGACTTCATATCGACTCGAGGTCTTTATTTGAGTTCGAATGGACCTTCAAGAAGAGCAATTGTCGACTCAAATACTTCGTGAAAACGAAAAAAAGTTGACTTCATATCGACTCGAGGTGTTTATTTGAGTTCGAATGGACCTTCAAGAAGGGCAATTGTCGACTCAAATACTTCGTGAAAACGAAAAAAAGTTGACTTCATATCGACTCGAGGTGTTTATTTGAGTTCGAATGGACCTTCAAGAAGAGCAATTGTCGACTACAATACTTCGTGAAAACGAAAAAAAGTTGACTTCATATCGACTCGAGGTGTTTATTTGAGTTCGAATGGACCTTCAAGAAGAGCAATTGTCGACTCAAATACTTCGTGAAAACGAAAAAAAGTTGACTTCATGTCGACTCGAGGTGTTTATTTGAGTTCTCGAGGTGATTATTATCAATTATCACTAATTATTAACAATTTTATCAAGTACCTACTGAAAATTATTATAATTTATTGTTAGGTATTATTAATTCGTATTGATTAATAATAATAATTATTATTATTAATAATTATAATAATTATGATTAATTAATACGATATAATTCTGGGGTTTTTAATACTACGTCGGTAATAATTTTTCTATAAAAGAAGTACCTACCAACAAACATTCGAAATTACCTTCATTTCCGTAGCACGAAACGCACCTCAGAACAACAAACTCGACATCACTTAAGCAATATGATGTTCCAAAGAGCTTGTTAGTATGAAAATGGACCTGTATTTTAACAGTTTGATCCACGGTCGTGTTGTGAGGCACAATCTTTGAGCTGTCATTGTGAACGAACGGCTGGTCGTACAAAGCTGCGGATGGTCTTAAAAAATTCTACGGAACAAACTCTATCTTAATATGTAATAAAAAACATACCGTTCTATATGAATTGTTCGAGTTTTGGAATTTTCAAAATTTCATAATTCGTTTTGAACCCCTTCCCCTTGACCTAGGGTTATGAAAAGTTTCGTGGATCATTGTGGGGCTGGTCCAAACCCAGAAACCAAATTTCGTAATTTTAACTCAACGCTAACTGGGCAAAGTGCCTCGGACGTTCCTCGGACGTGCCTCGGGTGTTTATTTGAGTTCGAATAGACCTTCAAGAAGAGCAATTGTCGACTCAAATACATCGAGAAAACGAAAAAAGTTGTCTTCATATCGACTCAAGGTGTTTATTTGAGTTCGAATGGACCTTCAGGAAGACCAATTGTCGACTGTAATACATCGTGAAAACGAAAAAAAGTAGACTTCATATCGACTCGAGGTGTTTATTTGAGTTCGAATGGACCTTCAAGAAGAGCAATTGTCAACTCAAATACATCGAGAAAACGAAAAAAAGTTGACTTCATATCGACTCGAGGTGTTTATTTGAGTTCAAATGGACCTTCAAGAAGAAAAATTGTCGACTCAACTATATCGAGAAAACGAAAAAGTCGACTTCATATCGACTCGAGGTGTTTATTTGAGTTCGAATGGACCTTCAAGAAGAGCAATTGTCAACTCAAATACATCGTGAAAACGAAAAAAGTAGACTTCATATCGACTCGAGGTGTTTATTTGAGTTCGAATGGACTCTCAAGAAGAGCAATTGTCGACTCAAATACATCGAGAAAACGAAAAAAAGTTGACTTCATATCGACTCGAGGTGTTTATTTGAGTTCGAATGGACCTTCAAGAAGAGCAATTGTCGACTCAAATACATCGTGAAAACGTAAAAAAGTTGTCTTCATATCGACTCAAGGTGTTTATTTGAGTTCGAATGGACCTGAAAAAAGAGAAATTGTCGACTCAAATACATCGTGAAAACGAAAAAAAGTTGACTTCATATCGACTCGAGGTGTTTATTTGAGTTCGAATGGACCTTCAAGAAGGGCAATTGTCGACTCAAATACTTCGTGAAAACGAAAAAAAGTTGACTTCATATCGACTCGAGGGGTTTATTTGATTTCGAATGAACCTTCAAAAAGAGCAATTGTCGACTCAAATACTTCGTGAAAAAGAAAAAAAGTTGACTTCATATCGACTCGAGGGGTTTATTTGAGTTCGAATGGACCTTCAAGAAGAGCAATTGTCGACTCAAATATTTCGTGAAAACGAAAAAAAGTTGACTTCATATCGACTCGAGGGGTTTATTTGAGTTCGAATGAACCTTCAAGAAGAGCAATTGTCGACTCAAATACTTCGTGAAAACGAAAGAAAGTTGACTTCATATCGACTCGAGGTGTTTATTTGAGTTCGAATGGACCTTCAAGAAGAGCAATTGTCGACTCAAATACATCGTGAAAACGAAAAAAAGTAGAATTCATATCGACTCGAGGTGTTTATTTGAGTTCGAATGGACCTTCAAGAAGAGCAATTGTCGACTCAAATATATCGAGAAAACGAAAAAAGTAGACTTCATATCGACTCTAGGTGTTTATTTGAGTTCGAATGGACCTACAAGAAGAGCAATTGTCAACTCAACTACATCGAGAAAACGAAAAAAAGTTGACTTCATACCGACTCAAGGTGTTTATTTGAGTTCGAATGGACCTTCAAGCAGAGCAATTGAGGAGCTTTTTTACAAAACTTCATAAATCCACTTTTGACCAACATGCGGTTTTTTCTGAATCCTGGTAGTTTACTTAGTCTTTTACTTTATGTAGAAGTTTCGTGTGTCACAACTAAATATTATTCATGTTGTGATACACGAAACTTCTACACAAAGTACCTAAAAGACTAACTAAACTACCAGAATTCAGAAAAAACCGCATGTTGGTCAAAAGTGGTGTGGTGATTATGAGAACTCCCTAATAACAAATGTTCGTTGTTTCATAGTTACACAATTCTAATGTTCATTCAATTCTCAATACGGTGTACATTTTTGTTTATTAAAGCCTTCTAATTGGGTATGAACTATTCAAGTTGTAATTCCATTTCAATTTAATAAACAAAAATAAAAAAGACAATGGACAAATACTTGAAACCGGAACGCTTCGATGTGGAACCAACCGCTACAAATGCTGACAAGAAGTGGACCCATTGGAGAAAGACATTCGGTAATTTCCTGGGTAATCTCACTGTACCTCCAACGGATGATGGTAAGCTACAACTGCTAACAAATCATATTGCTCCCGAGGTTTATGAATATGTGAGTGAATGCAACACGTACGAAGACGCTCTAAATAAGTTAGAATCTACCTATGTCAAACCTAAAAATGAAATCTACGCCAGACACTGCTTGGCTACCAGACGTCAACAAGCAGGTGAATCAGTGGACAAATATCTTCAAGCACTTAGGCAAATGAGCAAAGACTGCAATTTCAAAGATGTTACAGCTGACAATCATCGCAATGAATTTATTAGAGAAGCATTCATTAGTGGTCTGCTTTGTCCACGTATACGTCAGAGGTTATTAGAAAATACTACTCTAACCTTAGATGGAGCTTACGACCAAGCCAGATCACTAGAAATGGCAGAACAACAATCAGCTTCTTATTCTGGTTTCCAGGCACAGACTACTGCTGCAACAAACGATTTAGGTAGTAGCCATATTGAGCAAGAAAAGACCGTTGCAGCTCTGTCAAAACCTGGGAGATGCTATTTTTGTGGAGGTCCCAGACACCCTAGATTCTCCTGCCCCGCTAAAGACGCGACTTGTACATTTTGTTCAAAAACTGGACACTACCAAAAAGTTTGCAAGTCCAAACCCTCTAGGTCTGATCGACAAACATCTGCTTCCACCGAAACTACGGTGGCCACCATCATATCAGCTGCTAGCCCAGGAAGCTTGAAAAAATCCACTACCGAAATTTTCGTCAATGGGGTGAAATTACGTGGTTTGATTGATACGGGAAGCTCTTTGTCGTTCGTTAACTATTCTCTTGTTCCGAAAATCAAAGCGACAATCTTACCCTACATAGGACGGATATCGATGGCAAGCTCGTCATTGTTCACTGATACGCTGGGGCAGTGCGAGGTTGACCTTGTAATGTCTGGCCACAAATATGAACAGGTCAAAATGTTGGCGATGAAAGATCTTTGTGCAGATGCAATTATAGGTCATGATGTGCTTAAAACTCACTCATCCGTGGAGATTGAATTCCATGGTTCACGCCCCCAGTTAAAAATCTGTAGCCTAGCTGTTGCCAGGGTGAAACCGGTGGCCCTCTTTGCTAGTCTATCACAAAACTGCAAACCTCTAGCAACAAAATCTAGAAAGCATTCTACGGATGACAGGAAATTCATTGAATCCGAAATCGAGAAGCTCCTGCAGGAAGGCGTCATCGAACCCAGCAACTCGCCGTGGCGTGCACAAGCTTTCGTTGTCAGAGATGAAAGGCACAAAACTAGGATGGTAATAGACTACTCGCAGACGATTAACAGATTTACTTTTCTCGACGCTTACCCTCTACCAAGAATCGAAGATATCATATCAAAGGTTTCTGCTAACAAAGTCTTCAGCGTTATTGACTTGAAGAGCGCCTACCACCAAATTCCAATCTTAAAGTCAGAGAGGCATTACACTGCTTTCGAAGCTTCGGGAAAACTTTTTCACTTCCTCCGGGTCCCTTTTGGTGTGACAAACGGTGTAGCCTGTTTCCAGAGAGTGATAGATTCAGTTGTTACTGATGAGAAACTTGAGGGTACATATCCCTATTTGGATGATGTGACGATTTGTGGACAGAATCAGGAAGATCACGATAGGAACCTCCAAAAATTCATGGACGCTATTGCAAAATACAACTTAACCCTCAACAAAGAAAAGTGTAAATTCTCTCTATCCACTGTCAGTCTTCTTGGTTACGTTATATCCAATGGGATGATCAAACCAGACCCTCATCGCTTGAAACCACTCCTTGATCTTCCCATCCCAACGGATAAGCCATCCCTACAGAGAACTCTGGGCATGTTTTCTTACTACAGCCGGTGGATACCACGTTTCTCAGAAAAGGTTAGACCACTAATTTCAAAATGGGAGTTCCCACTTTCAAAAGACGGAGCTGCAGCGTTCAACTCCCTTAAGAATGACATAGCCCAAGCCTCCACTGCTGCGATTAAAGATGGTGTGCCTTTTCAGGTAGAAACTGATGCATCAGATTTCGCTATTGCGGCAACCTTAAGCCAACAGGGGAGACCAATTGCCTTTTTTTCGAGGACTCTAAATAAATCAGAACTACGGCATTCTTCCATTGAAAAAGAAGCCTATGCCATAGTAGAATCATTACGACACTGGAGACATTTTTTTGATCGGGCGCCCTTTTCAAATTGTAACTGATCAACGCTCAGTATCCTTCATGTTCCATCAGCAACATACTGGTAAAATAAAGAATGAAAAGATAATGCGATGGCGATTGGAACTATCATGCTTCAAATTCGACATTGTCTATCGACCAGGGAAGGAAAATGCGTCGGCAGATGCACTCTCTCGAATATGTGCATCCATGAATAATATCAGGCCTGACCTGAAAACTCTACACATTTCCCTTTGTCACCCTGGAATAACGCGCATGTACCATTGGATCAGAGCCAAAAACATCCCTTATTCCTTGAGCGAAGTTAGAAATGCAGTAAATGCATGCACAACCTGCTCTGAATTGAAACCTCGCTACTATTCGCATCAGGGGAACCTCATCAAAGCTACGTCTCCTTTTGAACGCCTCAACATTGATTTTAAAGGTCCCCTTCCATCAAAGTCACGAAATCAATACATTCTGACGGTAGTGGATGAATATTCGAGGTATCCATTCGCTTTTCCTTGCACTGATGTATCAACAACTACGGTAATTAAAAAATTGACATACCTATTTACAATGTTTGGCACTCCCGCATATATCCATACAGACAGGGGCTCTTCTTTTATGTCTGCTGAACTCAAATCTTTCCTGACGTCACATAACATCGCAACTAGCCGGACTACACCATATAACCCACAGGGAAACGGACAGGCAGAAAGATTTAACGGGATCATCTGGAAGACAATCATGCTTGCCCTAAAATCAAAAGATATGAGGACAGAGGCTTGGGAAGACGTTCTAGACGAAGCCCTTCACTGCATACGATCCTTACTGTGCACAGCAACGAATACAACACCACATGAAAGAATGTTCTCTCACCAAAGACGGACCAGTAATGGAGTTTCAATGCCCTCATGGCTGACAGGCGCTGGAACTGTATTCATGAAGAAGCACGTACGTAACAGCAAGTACGATCCGCTGGTAGAAGAGGTTGAGCTTATTGAATCAAACCCGGACTACGCTCATGTACGCCTCCCTGATGGAAGAGAAACAACGGTTTCAATCCGATCACTAGCACCAAGGGGAGAAGAACCTGCCCTGGTGGAGGCTCAACCAAATCTGGAGGTTGGAGAATTTGTTGACTCACCTACATCTGAGGATGATGGAACTATTGCAGAGAGGACCATACAAACACCTCTCACACAACGTGGTACCTCATGCGACAGGCCAGTTCGCTCAAGACATCCTCCAGCTTATTTAAAGGACTATGTGACTGATTTCTAGGGAGGGGTGATTGTGGTGATTATGAGAACTCCCTAATAACAAATGTTCGTTGTTTCATAGTTACACAATTCTAATGTTCATTCAATTCTCAATACGGTGTACATTTTTGTTTATTAAAGCCTTCTAATTGGGTATGAACTATTCAAGTTGTAATTCCATTTCAAGTGGATTTATGAAGTTTTGTAAAAGAGCTCCTCAATTGTCGACTCAAATACATCGAGAAAACGAAAAAAAATTGACTTCATATCGACTCGAGGTGTTTATTTGAGTTCGAATGGACTTTCAAGAAGAGCAATTGTCGACTCAAATACATCGAGAAAACGAAATAAGTCGACTTCATATCGACTCGAGGTGTTTATTTGAGTTCGAATGGACTTTCAAGAAGAGCAATTGTTGACTCAAATACATCGAGAAAACGAAATAAGTCGACTTCATATCGACTCGAGGTGTTCATTTGAGTTCGAATGGACCTTCAAGAAGAGCAATTGTCGACTCAAATACATCGTGAAAACGAAAAAAAGTAGAATTCATATCGACTCGAGGTGTTTATTTGAGTTCGAATGGACTTTCAAGAAGAGCAATTGTTGACTCAAATACATCGAGAAAACGAAATAAGTCGACTTCATATCGACTCGAGGTGTTCATTTGAGTTCGAATGGACCTTCAAGAAGAGCAATTGTCGACTCAAATACATCGTGAAAACGAAAAAAAGTAGAATTCATATCGACTCGAGGTGTTTATTTGAGTTCGAATGGACCTTCAAGAAGAGCACTTGTCGACTCAAATATATCGAGAAAACGAAAAAACTCTGCAAATTCTTGACACAACGGTTTATTATCTTCCTTGTGCAGATCACCCTTCTGTCTATACCAGACTGTGTTGCAAATCGGCACCATACCATATTCTCACCGTACTCATACCATACCATACGAATTTCTTTCCTATCATACGATACTGTACTATACCAAATAATACATACAATAATATACCATACCATACTCCTACCATGTCATACAAACCGAGTGAATATTGAAATGTCATCCATTTCTGACCTATATTTAAAATTTCAAGTATCTAGCTCATCATCAAAATTTAATTTGTTTAAACAAATAGGTATTATTTAAACAAGTTTACAGACAAGAAATCGAGTGAATATTGCATTGTGATCCGGTTCTGAACTATTTTTAAAATTCAAGTCAATAGATCATCATCAAAATTTAATTTGTATTATTACAAAAAGGTATTATTTAAACAATTTTACACATGAGAAACCGAGTGAATATTGTAATGTGGTCTATCCCCGACTCACGGTTAAAATTTGTAGACTGTAGTTTACCGGGAAGATGAAAAAAGGTAGTTTTATTCTGGGCGTCTGGGGGTTGGGTCACATAACGGCCGTTTTCGACGCGAAAGTTTAGTGTTTTTCCTAAACCTTTGCGCGGTTACTGTGAACGAACGGCTGGTCGCACAAAAATCCAATTGGTCTTAAAAGATTCGTAATTTTTCAGGTCATTCAAAAATGAACTAAAAATTACACCGTTTCATGAGAATTTTCAGAGATATGACATTGTCGAAATTTCAAAGTTCGTTTTGAACCCCTTCCCCTTGACCTAGGGTTATGAAAAGTTTCGAGGATCATTGTGGGGCTGGTACAAACCCAGAAACCAAATTTCGTAATTTTAGCTCAACGCTAACTGGGCAAAGTGCCACGGACGGCGGTCGGCGGACGGGGGACGGGGGACGGCGTACGGGGGACGGCGTACGGGGGACGGCGCACAGTGGGGCAAACGTGGAAAAAAATCGATTTTCCAAAAGTGTTATTTTTCTAATTTACCTTATTTTTCCCACAGTAAATTAGTTTTAGAACTCAAAAATAACAGCCGTTTATCCTATTAAAAAAATTATAAACCTGTAGGTTACGTCCAATGTTGAAATTTAGTGGAAATACGTAAATGTATGAGTTGTTTTAAACCATACGCTGACGCTCAGATGAAATTTTTTCAATGATCCTTCCATGTTTTTGTGATGAAATCTTACCCAAAAGAAGTGGAAATGCATTGATTAGGGGGACGAAAGGGTTTCGGAACTATTTCGACGAATAAAACATCCAATTTTGGCGGTAATTGATATTCAGCTAAAGTTTTAAATATGAGCTACATTCGGCGAAGTTGGGCCGTTAATTTTGGTCAACAGTACACAGTACGAGGTTCAACTTCCCGGTGGAAACGTGTCCGAATCCGACCGAATCCGGCTTCCAGAGCTTTTTCAAGTTGGATGGCCACAGTTCAAAAACACCCAAGTGATCGACTGGAGTTTCCTTTGACTGGACGCATGTGTAAACGCAACTGTTTTTACTTCGCTCTCTCAATCCTCGTTTCAAAGGACAACAATAGAGTGTCATAATATATTATCATGCCAGCGATTCGAGGAGTCCCTTGATTGAACTGAATTACTTTTTGACTGAATTACTTTTCAAAGGAAATGAAAGTTTTGACGTATTTTTGGAGAAACAGTATCCTCATTTAAGTGAAAATGAGGTTCATTGTATCCTCAGAAATTACCAAAAGACATTTTTGCCGCAGTTTAATTCACGATATCGTGCGGTATTCCACAAAAAAGACTTTTTCCGAAGTAAGTATAGTTACTGGTTGGACGGTGTTTTTCAAGTGGATACTTTGATTTTCGCAGTTTGGTCGTTTCATTTCTTTATATATTCGTCTATCATTGTGATAATGAATAAAATGTCTGCTTTTTGTAATTTATGGTTTTATTTATTTTTTCATGCATTAAATGTGATTTTTTTTCAAATTGATAACAAACCTAATTTGAAACATGAGCTGGACGCCCTATAACTCCAAAAAAAGCATAATTAAAAGAGTTTCAACCTTTCGACTAAATATATTACAAACTATCTCAAGCTTATACGAAAAATGTGGTTTACATTAGATGGTTTCTTACGTTTATTGACCAAAACTCAGGGAAGGCTTGATTTGCGACCCAATGTTTATAGGACCTTTTTTATTCAGCATAAAATTTCCTATAAGAAGCATTTATCAGCGATATTTGTTTCCAAAATAATGCTTTTTTGCCCCACTGTGCGGCGTACGGCGGACGGACGGATTTTTTTTTATTCGATTTTCTGAATCTACGTATCTTGAAACGTAAACCAACAAATTTTGAGGGGGGGTTAAAATTTTTTTTTCTTTGGGCGATTCCAATGGTTCATTAAGTATCGAAGATAATAAACCAAAAGTAGACTTCATATCGACTCGAGGTTTTTATTTGAGTTCGAATGGACCTTCAAGAAGAGCAATTGTCAACTCAAATACATCGAAAAAACGAAAAAAAGTTGACTTCATATCGACTCAAGGTGTTTATTTGAGTTTCGAATGGACCTTCAGGAAGAGCAATTGTCGAGTCAAATACATCGTGAAAACGAAAAAAAAATAGAATTCATATCGACTCGAGGTGTTTATTTGAGTTCGAATGGACCTTCAAGAAGACCAATTTTCGACTCAAATATATCGAGAAAACGAAAAAAGTAGACTTCATATCTACTCGAGGTGTTTATTTGAGTTCGAATAGACCTTCAAGAAGAGCAATTGTCAACTCAAATACATCGAGAAAACGAAAAAAATTTTACCTGTTGATCGACTCATGGGCCATCTAAATGTTGAGTATTAGCTGATTATTACGCTACCTACGGCATCAATCCTATATTGAATCTAACACTCTTCCTTCAGAACGAAATCTGGATCAATATACTTCTGTGATAACAACACCTGTGAAGAAAAATGGTGCGGAACGTTGTGGAAAAATTTGTAGCGTTTTATTTGTGTAAACATTAGTCATTGTAATGTTTGATGACGATTGGTTAAGTGCCTACTCGGAAATCGATTCTTTAGCGTCCGACTTCGTGTAATTAGGTAAATGTAAGACACTTCATGTATGCAAATCTGAGTGAAATTTCCTCGGTAATTCTCTCAAATTAAGTCCACGACTTCACAATCGCCTGTGAAGACGCCGATACGTGGCTAATGATGCCATCATGCAAATTACAGTGGAACGAGAGTGGAGCCTCTAACCCGACTTCACTTGCGGCTCGGAGCTTCCAATTCTCTGAACTCACGTGATCTTACGAACAGCTGAGATTTTCCAAAGGATAATCATCGCTAGCAGGGTAGTTTGGATTTGCGTTATTAAAATTTAATAACGTTAATTTAGTAACCAGTGTCGTTTTGGGGCAATGGGGTTGAAAAACAGCATCAATAACAATTGAACGAATTTGTCAGGACGTGGCTCGAAGATGGTGAAACTCTTCAATATTATTTTCTGTGTAAATTCCATTTCTATCATACAAAAGTCATACTCTATTAATCTGAGTTGATCGATTGTCATTGAGTTTGAGTCATCATCCATCATGTCATCAAATTAAAAAAAAAACTGCAAATTCTTGACACAACGGTTTTGAAAAAGAGCGCGGGACCCGCCACCTCACTGAAGCCCGGCGATGATAGCGCTCCAACGGGGGGTTTCGCCCTGTTTGTGACGTCATACGGTCCCCTCGTTTTTTGCGGCTTCATTCAATCTGCACTCGGCATTTTTGAATTTTCTCCTCAAGTAGGTACCTACCTAAAATTTTTTAGATGAATGTCGCCGTACTATGAATACGTCTATGGCCGTACTTACTACAAAACACTTCATGTATGCAAATCTGAGTGAAATTTCCTCGGTAATTCTCTCAAATTAAGTCCACGACTTCACAATCGCCTGTGAAGACGCCGATACGTGGCTAATGATGCCATCATGCAAATTACAGTGGAACGAGAGTGGAGCCTCTAACCCGACTTCACTTGCGGCTCGGAGCTTCCAATTCTCTGAACTCACGTGATCTTACGAACAGCTGAGATTTTCCAAAGGATAATCATCGCTAGCAGGGTAGTTTGGATTTGCGTTATTAAAATTTAATAACGTTAATTTAGTAACCAGTGTCGTTTTGGGGCAATGGGGTTGAAAAACAGCATCAATAACAATTGAACGAATTTGTCAGGACGTGGCTCGAAGATGGTGAAACTCTTCAATATTATTTTCTGTGTAAATTCCATTTCTATCATACAAAAGTCATACTCTATTAATCTGAGTTGATCGATTGTCATTGAGTTTGAGTCATCATCCATCATGTCATCAAATTAAAAAAAAAAAACTGCAAATTCTTGACACAACGGTTTTGAAAAAGAGCGCGGGACCCGCCACCTCACTGAAGCCCGGCGATGATAGCGCTCCAACGGGGGGTTTCGCCCTGTTTGTGACGTCATACGGTCCCCTCGTTTTTTGCGGCTTCATTCAATCTGCACTCGGCATTTTTGAATTTTCTCCTCAAGTAGGTACCTACCTAAAATTTTTTAGATGAATGTCGCCGTACTATGAATACGTCTATGGCCGTACTTACTACAAAACAGGAGGAAGACATTCGACAATTCCCCTATATAGGGTTTTAAATAACTTATTCACATCTTGAATTTTATTTAAATTCAGAAATAAAGCAGACCATATTAAATGTCCAGCAACAACTTCATAGATTCGAAGAAACTCTTAGCGATCCCAAAGAAGCTTTCATAGCTGATGAGTGGAATGAACAATTTAATACGTCAAACGTCAATCGCTGTGTGTGTTCGAATTCCGCAATTGCCAGACAACCCAAGATTCGAACTAGACAGAAATAGCAGCCAAGACGCTCATCCGATTTTCGATCTATCTCACTGCAGTACGGTCGCCTGTAGAGTAATAATAATAATAATAAAAACCTTTATTGTGTAAAGACAGTCTGTTGTCCATATTATACACACATAAACAACTAAAATATAAATCTCGGGTCATACAAATGCCTTATAAGGTTAAAAGAAAGTAAAATAAGAACAAAGAATTAAAAGGGGAGTTTACAATCATGTGAGGGGGGATGGGGAGAGGGAATGTGCTT
Source organism: Stenodema calcarata (assembly GCA_963920205.1). Classification (NCBI taxonomy): domain Eukaryota; kingdom Metazoa; phylum Arthropoda; class Insecta; order Hemiptera; family Miridae; genus Stenodema; species Stenodema calcarata. Next base: position 26,470,616 of record OY986058.1, read on the forward strand.
ACCAATTCAAGTAACAGTATAATGTTCCGCATTGGCTGACATGAACCGTCCAAGAGTGGGCAGTGCGCGCCCCGAAACAGGCAATGCGTTCCAGAGCCTAGCCCCCGCAACCTCAAACGACCTCGAGAAGGCCATACTCCCATGAGAACGGACAAGCAACGCACCTGATCTGGCAGACACCACTCTATTTGCAAGGGGCCGCAAGTATGGTGCCAGTCCTCCATGTAAGATGGTGAACAAGGTCTTGAGGATGCGAAGCTTGTAGACATCGAGGATTGGATGGGAGAGCAGTTGGAGACCAGTGGTCGAATGGCGAGGTTTGATCCCATGTGCATATCGAACACAAGCATTATATGCCACTTTTATCTTTTTTTCCAGCGTGGAAGAAAGGCCAGTCGAGAACACGTTGGAGCAATACAGAGTTATATTTTTGGGATTTCCAATCCGTTGCTCCTCTATTTATGTGTATTTCTCCGCTGTCATCCGATTTACTATGAAAACGTTGTAACACCACGGACAAGTGGTACAATGCGGTACTGCAATAATAATAAAATTGCTATGTATTATAATAATGGAGACCTCATTACGGTCCCCATCTCTCTACAAAGTACGGTACGTTTCTCCGTACAAAATACGGACTTTTACGGACAAAAAGTCCGTACAAAGCTACGGACGGATCAAATGAACAGCCTTATAAATCACAGTAAAAGAAACAATCCTTCAGACATTCACTGTTGGAAATAATGAAAAATGTCACCAAGTCCAGACGCCATATACAGTGTACTAGAACCAAGGAGTTTTGGGGACGTGTCGGTATAAATTGTATTCACCGCACTGGACTTAAGATTCGAGCCATATTTAGTTATAAAGTAGTTTTTCATCATGAAAAATCAGATTGTGCCACACATTATTTCCAAGATCATTTACACGAATTTTCTCTCTGTCCGTCGTTTGTCTTGAATAATTCTACGATCCCTCATTCAAATTAATAAACCAAAATAAGTCTACCACAGCTAAAATGTCTAAGACCACATTTTTCTCACCTTGCGCTAGATTTATAATCACACTATACGACCTTCTTGACTCACACTTTACAACGCCCGCTGTTATCCCACGGAATAAATTATCAGTCTTTTTTTTTTTTCTCTTCAAAATAACGAATCCTATAATTACTCAGTTTTCCTTAATTTTATTCAATTACTGGTCCCTGGGCTGCGTGGAGCGCGCAATGGATCAAAAGTAATAAACATGTCACGTCAAGCGACAACCTCTTCTGATAGGTACCCGCTCATTACGGCTTCCTCGTACCCCTGACTGTTATAAAAACTTAATTTTTCTTCATTTTTTTTTTTTTTTTTTTTTTTTTTTTTTTTTTTTGTAGGGTTATTATTTCATTATTATTATCATTTTTTCGTTTTAATTGATTTTACATTCGTTCTCACATTAAATAATTTATGTGAAGAAATTATTGTACAGTCTGATTATACAGCATTATGACTACCTGCACTATGACTTCACCTTCTGCATTTTTATAGAATTTAATCACTCAAGATTTGGACATATATTTCTGAGTGATTGGTGACTAGTAGGGAGTCCAAATATAGTATTGACACATTAAGTTAAACTTTTGACAAATATATTTAAACTTTTTACAGATAAATTTAAACCTTCGACGAATAGATTTCAACTTTCGACAAATAGATTTCAACTATCGACAGATAAATTTAATCTTTTGACAAATGGACTTCAACTTTGGACAAATAGATTTCAACTTCAAGCCGAACGAAGAAAGAAATAAGAAAATTAACCAAATCACAAAATTAACGAGTTCTGCAAACGAATTTCAATGAAGTGGACGTCCAGCTGCTGCGGATGGTAGGTAACGTTAAAAACATATCCATGACGTAATTGGAACAGTAATTTTGAGTTAAGGAGGCCACACTTTGCGACGGTGTCTACTGGAAGGTCCTAAAAGAGGTGAACTGAAAACAGAATCTGAATCACTCATCACGGCTGTTTTGTGATGAACACGTCACTATTCAAAAAATACGAACACAAAATACGAATAGCACCTTGAAAGTGCTATGATTAGAGATTATGCCACCCATGCAGAAGAGATTCAAACCCCTCGCCCGCAGGCACAGCGAAAGTTTACCTATGAGACGAACGTAGGTGCCTTGAATAGCAAGAACGAAGCCCTGAAATCGCTAATATGTATAAATAGTTTAAATCTATTTGTCCAAAGTTGAAGTCCATTTGTCTAAAGATTAAATTTATCTGTCAATAGTTGAAATCTATTTGTCGAAAGTTGAAATTTATTTGCCGAAGGTTTAAATTTATCTGTCAAAAGTTTAAATATATTTGTCAAAAGTTTAACTTGAATGCCTATTCCACCTGAATAAACAATGACTTCTATTTATAGTATTTATAGTATTATACTATAAATAGAAGTCTTTGTTTATTCAGGTGGAATAGACATTCACAGAATTCACAAATTAGCCAGTGTGAAAATTCATAGCGTATGATGAAGGAAACGAAAACAAAACGTTTTCTACCGTGCTTGATCCAAAAGATAAATTTATCTGGGAACAATTGAATCGATGATTTTTGAAACATCGTATACGCCACATATTTTCAATGTAGCTTTTTCACGGATTTCGATTGTACATGTCATGACTCGCCTTTTGAGATATGAAACAACCGCCGTAACATGTTAGATGTGGGTTGAAATTCTTATGGGATTTGAAACAACCTCTGTGCTGGATATTGATTGTTTCAACCCTCTCAAATAAGAAATTTTCTGAAGAAACTTACTGAAATAATCAAATTTGCCAAATAATGTTATTGTAAAAAACTCTGCAAATTCTTGACACAACGGTTCATTATCTTCTTTGTACAGATCACCCTTCTGTCTAGATCACTAGGTCTAAATGTCTAGATCCTAAATGTTAGATTAATTATTATTATCAATTATCACTAATTATTAACAATTTTATCAAGTACCTACTGAAAATTATTATAATTTATTGTTAGGTATTAATAATTCGTATTTATTAATAATAATAATTATTATTAATTATGATTAATTAATACGATATAATTCTGGGGTTTTGGTTTATTATCTTCGATAATGAACCATTGGAATCGCCCAAAGAAGAAAAATTTTTAACCCCCCCTCAAAATTTGTTGGTTTACGTTTCAAGATACGTAGATTCAGAAAATCGAATAAAAAAACTCTGCAAATTCTTGACACAACGGTTTATTATCTTCCTTGTGCAGATCACCCTTCTGTCTATACCAGACTGTGTTGCAAATCGGCACCATACCATATTCTCACCGTACTCATACCATTTCTTTCCTATCATACCGTACTGTACTATACTAAATCATACATACAATAATATACCATACCATACTCATACCATGTCGTACCAAAATTCGTTTTGAACCCCTTCCCCTTGGCCTAGGGTTATGAAAAGTTTCGAGGACCATTGTGGGGTTGTTCGAAACCCATAAAAAAAATTTCGTAATTTTAACTCAACGCTAACTGGGAAAAGTGCTGCGTACGGCGTACGGCGGACGGACGGATTTTTTTTTTATTCGATTTTCTGAATCTACGTATCTTGAAACGTAAACCAACAAATTTTGAGGGGGGGGTTAACATTTTTTTTTCTTTGGGCGATTCCAATGGTTCATTATCGAAGATAATAAACCAAAATGAAGTACGAGGTACGCGGTGTGGGTGTGGGAGGGAACGCAGAGACATAAAAGGTCTCGTCGTATGGCGGACTAGTTGGCCTCCTGCCAGCCGTATTACGTCATAGGCTCGTGCGTCATAGGCTCTGACGCACTTGTTGGTCTCCTGCCAGCCGTCTTACGACATTCGCTCGTGCGTCATAGGTTATGACGTACTTGTTGGCCACCTGCCAGCCGTCTTACGTCATACGCTCGTGCGTCATAGGCTCTGACGCATTAGTTAGCCTCTTGCCAGCCGTCTTACGTCATTCGCTCGTGCGTCATAGGCTATGACGTACTTGTTGGCCACCTGCCAGCCGTCTTACGTCATACGCTCGTGCGTCATAGGCTCTGACGCATTAGTTAGCCTCTTGCCAGCCAACTTACGTCATACGCTCGTGCGTCATAGGCTCTGACGCATTAGTTAGCCCTTGCCAGCCGTCTTACGTCATTCGCTCGTGCGTCATAGGCTATGACGTACTTGTTGGCCACCTGCCAGCCGTCTTACGTCATACGCTCGTGCGTCATAGGCTCTGACGCATTAGTTAGCCTCTTGCCAGCCAACTTACGTCATACGCTCGTGCTTCATAGGCTCTGACGTACTTGTTGGCCTCCTGCCAGCCGTCTTACGTCATAAGCTCGTGCGTCATAGGCTCTGACGTACTTGTTGGCCTCGTGCCAGCCGTCTTACGTCATAAGCTCGTGCGTCATAGGCTCCGACGTACTTGTTGGCCTCCTGCCAGCCGTCTTACGTCATACGCTCGTGCGTCATAGGCTCTGACGTAATTGTTGGCCTCCTCAGGTCATTCAAAAGTGAACTAAAAATTACACCGTTTCTTGAGAATTTTTAGAGATATGACATTGTCGAAATTTCAAAGTTTGTTTTGAACCCCTTCCCCTTGACCTAGGGTTATGAAAAGTTTCGAGGACCATTGTGGGGCTGGTCCGAACCCAGAAACCAAATTTCGTAATTTTAACTCAACGCTAACTGGGCAAAGTGGCGCGGACGGCGTACACGGGGGACGGCGTAGGGCGGACGGACGGATTTTGGTTTATTATCTTCGATAATGAACCATTGGAATCGCCCAAAGAAAAAAAAATTTTAACCCCCCCTCAAAATTTGTTGGTTTACGTTTCAAGACACGTAGATTCAGAAAATCATACCGTACTCATACCATACCATACGAATTTCTTTCCTATCATACCATACTGTACTATACCAAATCATACATACAATAATATACCATACCATACTCATACCATGTCATACAAACCGAGTGAATATTGAAATGTCATCCATTTCTGACCTATATTTAAAATTTCAAGTATCTAGCTCATCATCAAAATTTAATTTGTTTAAACAAATAGGTATTATTTAAACAATTTTACAGACAAGAAAACGAGTGAATATTGCATTGTGATCCAGTTCTGAACTATTTTTAAAATTTCAAGTCAACAGCTCATCATCAAAATTTAATTTGTATTATTACAAAAAGGTATTATTTAAACAATTTTACAGATGAGAAACCGAGTGAATATTGCAATGTGGTCTATCCCCGACTCACGGTTAAAATGTCTAGACTGTAGTTTACCGGGAAGATGAAAAACGTAGTTTTATTCTGGGCGTCTGGAGGTTGGGTCACATAACGGCCGTTTTCGACGCGAAAGTTTAGTGTTTTTCCTAAACCTTTGCGCGGTCACTGTGAACGAACGGCTGGTCGCACAAAAATCCAATTGGTCTTAAATGATTGGTAATTTTTCAGGTCATTCAAAAGTGAACTAAAAATTACACGGTTCAGTTGAATATTTTGAGATATGACATCGTCGAAATTTTAAATTTCGTTTTGAACCCCTTCCCCTTGACCTAGGGTTATGAAAAGTTTCGAGGATCATTGTGGGGCTGGTCCAAACCCAGAAACCAAATTTTGTAATTTTAGCTCAACGCTAACTGGGCAAAACGGCGTGGACGGCGGACGGCGTACGGGGGACGGCGTACGGCGTACGGCGGACGGACGGATTTTTTTTTATTCGATTTTCTGAATCTACGTATCTTGAAACGTAAACCAACAAATTTTGAGGGGGGGTTAAAAAAATTTTTTCTTTGGGCGATTCCAATGGTTCATTATCGAAGATAATAAACCAAAAATCCGTCCGTCCGCCGTACGCCGTACGCCGTCCGCGCCACTTTGCCCAGTTAGCGTTGAGTTAAAATTACGAAATTTTTTTTATGGGTTTCGACCAGCCCCACAATGGTCCTCGAAACTTTTCAGAACCCTAGGTCAAGGGGAAGGGGTTCAAAACGAATTTTGAAAATTTGAAAATCTCATATCTCGAAAAATTCATATAGAACGGTATGTTTTTATTTCATATTTAGATAGAGTTTGTTCCGTAGAATTTTTTAAGACCATCCGCGGCTTTGTACGACCAGCCGTTCGTTCACAATGACGGCTCAAAGATTGTGCCTCACAACTCAACGCTAACTGGGCAAAGTGCCTCGGACGGCGGACGGCGTACGGCGTACGGCGGACGGACGGATTTTTTTTTATTCGATTTTCTGAATCTACGTATCTTGAAACGTAAACCAACAAATTTTGAGGGGGGTTTAAAATTTTTTTTTCTTTGGGCGATTCCAATGGTTCATTATCGAAGATAATAAACCAAAAGTAATTGAATTTGTCAACGGCCTCTTATGTCAAACATTCCTCTCGTTTTTCGTACCGCCCGGGCGGGAAATTACCGCGCGCCCCTGCCTACCCTGGAGGAAAAGTAGGTACCACTAAACGGAAAACAATAAAAAAGGAAATGCGAGAAATATTTAATATGTCACTGGTTTCGAGAAAAACCCATTCTGGGAAGAAATTCAGAAAATCGAATAAAAAAATCCGTCCGTCCGCCGTACGCCGTCCGCCGCACTTTGCCCAGTGAGCTAAAATTTCGAAATTTTCGTTACGAGTTCCGACCAACCCCACAATGATCCTCGAAACTTTTCATAACCCTAGGTCAAGGGGTTCAAAACGAATTTTGAAATTTTGAAAATTTCATATCTCGAAAAATTCATATAGAACGGTGTAGTTTTTAGTTCACATTAAGTTTAGAGTTTATTGTTCAGCATTTTTTGAGACCATCCGCAGCTTCGTACGACCAACTGTCCGTTCACAATGAGGTCTCAAAGTTGGAGCAGATCGAAAATCTTCAACATCAGAGTGAATCAGTGTTGCCAGACAACTTGCCTCCAAATTCCCTACGGACCGTTTCCAAAATCCCTACTTTTCCCTACAAATTCCCTACCGTGTTAAAAAATTCCCTACGCGTAAAATGTCGATTGCTGAAAATTTAAAAGAACAAAAGAAGATCACTTCCCTCCTAGTCACCCACAAAACGACAAGATCACTGCCTTTACTGCTGCTGGTTTGGTTTGAGGATTGAAATAACCATTGAACCACTGAGTTGCACAATGTAATTTTTATTGCTGTCTCAATAATAGTTAGATTAGGTCCAGTCATTTTTTCCGGACAAGAATTGTTAGGTAGGTACTTGGGAAATATCACTGAGATAAATATTAATACAGCTGTCCCTCGATAATCCGACACTTTTTAATCCGACGTACTCGGTAGTCCGACGCGGTGCCGGCAGCAACATGCATCTCCCTCCCACCCTCTCCGCTCCGGCAGGAAGCAAAACAAACATGCAGTGACATGAATCCTCCTCCCTCCGCTCTGTGGGGACAGATCAGTCCAGTGTAGTTAGTTCAGCAGTTGTGTTGTATAGTTTCGGACGTACAGTACATATTTACTATTGCTTTGTGTTACGTTTTGACAGTGTGATTGCGTGTAATAACAGTGTAAAAATGGCAAGCACAAGTGTGAAACGTAAACATAAAACATTAAGTTTATCTGAAAAATGGGAAATTATAATATGACTAAATGGTGACTAAATGAATGATTAAATGGGATCTTTGATAATATGACATTTTTGGTAATCCGACATTTTCGGTAATCCGACACTCTCTCGGTCCCTTAACTGTCGGATTATCGAGGGACAGCTGTATAATAAGGCTTATTACTAAGGCTCAAGAATGGTAGCATTGGTTACATTAGCCTAGGAATACCTACTTAAAAAAATCTTAATGTAGACGACCAGGAATGACTACGAGGACAAAATATAATTAAAATGGTAAAACAGTAATAGTAAAACAAGTAGCAGAAAAATTGAAAATATAAAGAAGAGCAGTAAAATCTTAGGTTAATCTCAAGAGGTTATCAAAAATAAATCAAAAACTATTCATCAAAGAGACCATCAAAAACCAATCAAATCGTCTAAGTCACTATCGAGGGATCGCTCGCTTTTATTAGAAGCGTATAAGCTCTGTGACGCAAGTAACTTCATCATATTTGGTGTGATGGGTGTTATATAATGAACCTTTCGTAACGTAAGGCTTTATTGGACAAAGTCTGAACAATCAATGCGAGTCGATAGAATTTACGAGAGAAGTTGAGACTACCAAGGCAACGACCAGCCAATTCAGGAATATGAATATTTGTAGAGAATCTTATATCACATTTTCCCCCTCTGGAGAAACTCATGTTATATAGTCTTTCAAATATTCAGGCGCTCTCCTCGTCCTCTTTGGTCGGGCCTCATCTTTATCAGGTGCATTGTCCACTAGTTGCTTAGGGGAGGATTCGTCGGGGATTAAGTCTTTTGATAGATTTAACGATGGGGAATCGGGTTGCAACGGTGACGGGCGAATAAGTTCGGGTAGGCTGCTGTCCGTGGTTTCGAGAGTCGAAAGTGGATTTCCAGGGGGTGCAAGCTGTTTTAGCGAAACCGTAGATTGCCTTCCATCTGGGAATCGTACAAGGGCATACTGAGGATTGGCTTCGACCAATTCTGCTTCATCCACGAGAGGTTCATACTTGCTTGAGCGCACGTTCCTTCGTACAAGTATAGGACCGCGTTGAAGAAGCCAAGCTGGAAGTGTGGTGCCATTGGGTGATCTTCGGGGATGTATGAAAAATCGCTCATGAGGTGTACAGTTGGTTGATGTGCTCAGTAGAGATCGGATCGAGTGCAGCGCTTCGGGTAAGACGGCTTCCCATTGGGAAATGTCGAGTTGTTTGGATCTCAGAGCCAGGTTGATCGACTTCCAAATGATGGCGTTGTATCTTTCGGCCTGTCCGTTTCCTTCTGGGTTGTAAGGGGTCGTCATACTGGTGGCTATCCCTAGCCCATGTAGGTACGCCGTGGTTTCTTTTGACAGGAATGATGATCCTCGGTCTGAATGAATATAACTAGGCGTCCCAAATAAGGAAAATAGGTTGTCAAAGCATGTGATTACTGTTTCTGAGGTCATGTCCTTGCATGGGTAAGAAAATGGGAAACGAGAATATTCATCAACAATATTCAGCAAATATCGGCTCCGATTGCTAGAGGGTAAGGGGCCTTTAAAATCAACGTTGAGTCGTTCAAAAGGGACTGTTGCTTTAATCAGATGTTGGTTATTAGTTTTGGAGAATTTTGGTTTGATCTCAGCGCATGTTCGGCATGATGGATCTCTTTACATCTTCAATTCCGTAAGGCAAATTTTTGCTTCTAACCCAGTGGTACATCCTGGTTATTCCTGGGTGGCAAAGCGCTGTGTGGAGTTCAAAAAGTTTGTCTTGTGAGTATGCTGATCCACAGATACGAGAGAAAGCATCAGCACTATGATTTTCAGACCCAGGGCGATATTGGATGTCAAAAGAGTACGGAGATAGCTCAAGCCGCCAGCGTAGGAGCTTGTCGTTTTTTATTTTACTTGCTAGTTTAGTGTTGAAAATGAACGATAGCGCTTCCTGGTCGGTTAACAGCTGGAAATGGCGTCCTAGTAAGAAATGTCTCCATTTCCTCAAGGATAGAACAATAGCCATGGCCTCTCTTTCAATTGCAGATTGCCTCTTTTCGGAACCTGAGAGCGTTTTTGAAAAGAAGGCCACTGGGCGTCCGTTCTGGCTCAATGTAGCAGCAACAGCAATTGCAGAAGCATCCGTTTCTACTATTAAGAGATGATCATTGTCGACTGTAGTTAGTAGAGAGTTTGCAATGTCTTCTCTGATTTGTTGAAAATCCAGAGCAGGGACTGAATTTGGTTTGATGGGGAATGTTTTGCAGTCAACCAAACTTCGTATTTTGTCTGAGAATTTTGGGACCCACTTCGCGTAATGGGAAAACATCCCTAGAAGACGCTTTAACGCTGATGCATCAGCTGGTAAGGGCATGTCAAGTAATGGCTGTAGTCTATCAGGGTCGGGGCGGATAGTCTTGTTAGATATTTGGTATCCCAGTAGAGTTATAGTGGTCTGTGAGAAGTTACATTTATCATAGTTCAGTGTCAAGTTATACTTCTGAGCAGCCGCAAGAAACTCTTTTAAATTTGTATCATGTTCAGCCTGCCCCCTTCCACAAACCGTGACGTCATCCAAGTACGAAAACACTCCCGTGAGATGTTCTCGATTGACAATGCCATCAATGGTTTTCTGAAAACAAGCCACTCCGTTTGTCACTCCAAAAGGAATTCGTCGAAACTGATACAACTTCCCAGCAGCTTCAAATGCTGTGTACTGTTTCTCGCTATCCAGAATTGGGATTTGGTGATACGCACTCTTCAAATCGATTGTGCTGAAAACATTGTATTTGGCTACTGTTGAAACTAGCTTTTCAATATTAGGCAGTGGATAGGCATCAAGTAGTGTATATTTATTTATTGTCTGTGAATAATCGATGACGAGCCGTTTCTTGTGATTCTCATTCCTGGTCACAAGGACTTGGGCTCTCCAAGGCGAAGAACTTTCCTCTATGATCCCCCCTTGAATTAATTTGTCGATTTCAGATTTTATGAAGATTTCATCTTGCTCGGAATAGCGGCGGGACTTTGTAGCAATAGGTCGGCACTCATCCATCAGGTATTCAAACAATTTAGGTGGCTCGACTGACATGCATGCCACATTGCAAACTGAGAAGGGGGGTTTGGGTCCACCGAAGTGCAACTCGACAGAAGAATGTAATTCCATTATGTGATGGCCTATGAGGACGTCAGAGCACAAATGGTCGATTACTAATAGTTTGGTGTTTTTGTATGAGAAATGCGGAGTCTTCAGATTAGCCAGAATGTAGCCTTTTATTACAGATTGCAGAGAAGTAGACGCCATTCTAACATCCCTATTCTCCGGAAATGTTTGCAGTTTATTATGATTAACAAAGGCATAATCTATGAAGCTGTCTGAGCTACCTGTATCCACCAAAATTTTGGCTGGTATCTCATTGACTGAGCCGGAGACAACGGCTTTGGAAAGTATTCGAGGGGAGGTTGCTGAAGTAATGGTAGCGATGGATGAAATGGACGTCGACATACCCTTCTGTGGATGAGAAGTTTGGCATACCTTCAGCCAGTGGCCCTTTTTGGAGCAACCTTTGCAGATGGAATCCACAGCTGGGCATTCCGCCCTCATTCGATGCCTCTGTCCGCCACAAAAGAAACACTTCTGGCGAGGGCGAGAAGATGTTGCAGCTGCATTGAGAGTGTCGTCGTCTGAGACAGGAGTGCCAGTGGGAGGCTTCGTTTCCGTGTAGTTGCATAGTGATCGAAGAGGGTTAGGATCAGATGATTTGTACACTTGAGAATGTTTCTCAGCCGATTCCAAAGACCGAGCAGTCTCCTCTACTTGCTTAAGTGTAAGTGTGACGTTTTCGAGTATTCGTTGTCTTATTTGTGGAGATGCTAAGCCACTGATGAACGCATCTCGGATGTATTCGTTGCAATATGTAAGAACGTCAACCTCCTTGAAGTAACAGTCTTTGCTTAAGCTTCGAAGAGCCTGTAGATATTGGTCGATCGATTCACCATTTTGCTGTTTACGATTAGCAAGTAGATGCCTAGCAAATAGTTCGTTTTGCTGAGGTGCAAATATTCTGTGAAGGATATCGACGGCTTGATTGTAACTTGTGCAATCACTTATGTATTCGTAATTACTGAATGATATGAGATTTACCAGTACGTCAAGTTTTCTTCCTTCGGGTACCTTAGATTCCTCGATGAAATTGGAGGCAGTTCTATAGAAATGTTTCCACTCCTTGGCAGCTGTAGGGGAGTCCGGGGATCCATTGAATTTATGTGGCTTGAGAATGCGGGAATCCATTTGAGAAGCTTTGTCCAATAAATTGTTATATAATGAACCTTTCGTAACGTAAGGCTTTATTGGACAAAGTCTGAACAATCAATGCGAGTCGATAGAATTTACGAGAGAAGTTGAGACTACCAAGTTAACGACCAGCCAATTCAGGAATATGAATATTTGTAGAGAATCTTATATCACAATGGGGTGGTTGTAACAATTGGTACCTTTCTCCTTCATATCTTCAACAAGACAGAGTGACAGTAATCTATCTCGGTATCAACTGTCATCTGATGACAGTTGATACCGAGATAGATTACTGATCGAAGACAACAACATGGAAGCATGGAACATGGATAAGAAGTGTGTGTATGCTTTTCTTTAAAGAAGAGTTGTGGCTTGTGGTTGTCAAATGACGGGGACGAACGAAACTGGTGATAGGTGTCTACACAAGTGGTTTTCCGATCACGAATAAATGTACTAAAACCGTATAATTATTCAATTAATTAGAATTTTAATATATCGCATATATTATATACCTAATATCATATATTGTATATTATATAATATCATATATTAATATCGTATAATATCGCATATATTATACGCGTTCGAGGGAAAATTCATTCGCCTGAGCCAAAATGAGCGGGTATTTGTCTGTGACAAGTGAAGATCTTCTCCAATGATTAGGGAACAACAACCTTACTCATTTTCTCTGATTTTACGGGGAAAAACAAAAAACCGATTTCTCCCCTTTGATCTTGGCAACGACAGCTACCTCACTGGACGATTCTTCAGTAGGGCCAAAAAACTACGAGTAGTTTATACTCCACTCCAAAGGTTTTCTGACCCATTTTTCTATTTTACATACTGCCAGATGACTTCTGAGTGTTTCTAACCATTGCATTTTAACCAAATCCTCAGATTTAAAGAACGCTGATGTTGCTTTTGTGAAACATGAGATAGCCAGTATTGCCACTTATGCGACGAAACGGCACTTAGATTGCAGTAATGACAAGTTTCACTCCAAGACCAAAATTCGGCTAAAATTACTTGATGTTCAAATTTTAGCTGAAATAGGTCAAGTTGTTTGAAATCCCAGTGGAGGTAGCCTTATGTGAAAGGTACATATAGGTATACATATATGTATTGCAAAAACTACCAACATGTTCAGTCTTAAATGGTGAAGTTTTCGTGGCCTAGACGTAGAAGTATGTACTCGTAGTATGGAACACTATGAAACCCCAAAACTCCCGAGTTGCTGCAATTTGTTTCGTTGGGTTTTTCCGACGGAAAAAGCTAAAACTAATGTTCCTAATAGATTCACCGAGGAGTTTGCTACATGGCCAGACGTCTAACTCAATATGGCAAAAAAAAAAAGAATTATCATGTTGCCACTTCACCCTCGATGTATGACCTCGATGAGTTGTTCAATTATGTTACACAGCGAAATTATTTAGTCTCTGTAAATGTTTAGTAACTGTTAATATTTACACACAATCATATTGCAGTTAACTTAGAGTTAAATTACATGATTACACTATGGATAGGTATACTTGTAAGTGTGAAGTGTAGAGTATGCAAGTGTGGAGCGAATTCTTTCGTAAGGTAACTAATGACAGCCTCACTTGTCACAAAGTTTTAAACAACGTTAATGATTAACGATGAAGCTGTTAACTTCAGAGGAGAAGATGAAGATCTTGTGGCGACCGTCTCGAGAGGGGCTTCGGGACGCGGACGGTACCTGGGCGTGGCCACTCCGGAACATGGCCGACTCCTAACTTGATTACAAGTTCCTCATTAAAGTTCCCCTTGTAAAGCGTAACCCCACCATTCGAGGCAAACGCACAACACGCATAAGACCACAGCATTTTTAAAAGGCCGCATGACCTTTGACTGCATACATCATTAGCCATCAATCAACTTGAAGATACCCTATCTCGTAGAAAACAAATGAAAACTCCGATTGGTCGTACTCTGTCCTTTGCTAATTCCACCCGTGTAATCATCTTCAAAAAAGACATCCTACTCTACAAAAAACAACAATAAAAACAAACAAATACAGTCTCCAAGGCCCGTTTCCAATTTACCTTCTTCATTAAAGTTGATAGGGAAAAAAGAAGATAATTTATGTCAGGTACCTATAGAGAGTTTGTCAAAAAAGCCTTCAGGATGTAAAATTGAAAAGAGAAAGGTTTTTGATTTATCGTTTGGGAGACGGTTGGAGGTGGCGCGGCGGGTGGGTTTTTTTTCCTCGAGAAATTAATATATCTTTGGACGGCATAAATTACCGGGGAGAAGGAATATGGGTAATAGGATGCGGAGTGGGTGGATCCAATTTTTAGAGCCGCAGCTAATGTTTCACCGTGAGTTACTTCTTTGGTGGAAGGAGAAACATGATGTAGGAAGTGATGAAGTACCGTGGAACGACCGGGCAACCCAATCAGCACGGACTCGATAGAACACGCGAAGCACATACGAGGGTGATTGGTGGGGTTGTGTTCGGAACATTGGAGCTCTCTGAGGTAGTTGGAGCTCGCCATTTCCCTGTTATGTTCCACGACTCTCCCGGTATCCGTATTCTAGCAAGATGCTCTCATAAATGATTGCAACCTGTTGCAATCATTTATGAGAGCATCTTGATAGTCGGGCCATTTGACTCATGTAATAACCTCAGTTCATTGATCATATCAAGATATTACAGGGCATAGTGTGGTATTTGTGGAGTAGGAGATTACACACTATTCACTCTCGGAGGTAGGTCCTACATGAGATCAGGGAGTGGTATTGCCCATGGTAGACACCCAGTGGGTTTGAACACCTCCGAGAACCCGTTTATTGGGTCCATGCCCGTAGTTTTACTAAAATTTGTACTTGGTACTTAACTCCAGCTAAAGTAGCTTCCTAAACACATAGATCAAGAGCCTTAGTGATTTAGTATTGGATACGAGTAAACCTGCTGACTCGGGCTCCCAAAGCTACTCCGCATCTTGCCCCGATCTTACCAGCCTGCAGAATATTCTAAGGTTTCATCAACTTCAAAACTAAACATCTCTTATACGCTCTTTTTGTGTGATCTACTGGAAACAACGACCTCAGATTGGCATGGTACGAGTTGATCGGGGTTCACTACGAGTATCCGACTCAAAAAAAGTCTCATTCAGGATTGGAAACCACGGACTACGAGTCAGCACCACACAAATAATATATTATATTATAATACAGTGTTCAGTGTACAGACCAGGGAAAGAAACGTGGAAGCTGATACGCTTTCCAGAGGATGTGCCCTCATCCACTCAGGAGCATTATTTGACATGTCATCCACCACAAGTCTCATTCTAGAGTACATTCCAAATAAACACACAAGAAGATTTGGATTTCGAAATACTTTGAACCAACTGGTTGGTAAACGTAGAGAAACCTACCTTGAATCCCAAGTCTGAAAAATTATTCTCAACTAAAAGGTGTAAAAATGCAAGTCATGGTAAAGTAATCTATTGGGAAGATGTTTTACTGCGTGGGCGGGACAGAAGAAGTCAGGAACAAATCAGAGTCAGAGAAAAAGAATACGAAAAAAAAACACAAGGAAGACTGGCAGGGGAGAGCAATTATCTGAGGCCTTCTCTCTGCCGAGGGAACAACTCGTCCTCCCTTCTGGACCCCACCGCCAAGTATTATAAACACATTAGGCTTGGTGTAATTTGTGAACCCTATTTCTTTCTTTGCCTTCCTTCCACAGTACATTACCTCAGGAAATCGTCTCGAAAAAGGACGGGACACGGTGGGAGTGGAAGAAGAGAGCGGTTCTGGGGAAATTAGGAAGAAGACGAAATGGAAGGTCGAAGATGGAAGGAGAGGAACCTGAAAATCTTTTCGGGGAAAAAAGGTTTTGGGTTTTTCTGACTTGGATTTTGGAGCTGGAGACCATGGGATTGTCGTTGATTTCCTGTGGTAACCATTTGGGTGTAGTTGGATTCGGCCAGAACTGCAAGAATCGGAGGAGCAATATTACCATGACTTGCATTTTTACACCTTTTAGTTGAGAATAATTTTTCAGACTTGGGATTCAAGGTAGGTTTCTCTACGTTTATTGATATAAAGTAAACCTTTTAGATAGAAAAGAACATAAGTAAGGCTTTATTCAGTTCGAATTACACGGATGAAAATAATCATGAGAATTTAGAGAAAAGTAACAATCATATGGACAATCAGCCAATATCAAATGATAATGAGTGGAGGCGTTAATATTGTACCACATTCTCCCCCACTTCATTTTAGAACGTAGTCCAGGTACTTCTTGGGGGCCTTCCGCTCTCTCTGCGAGCGGCGTAAGGGGGCGGAGTCTGGGAGTAGCGAATCTGGGGTAGGACCAACGTTGGGGGTTTTTGGATGATCTGGTGGTGAGTCCTCTGCTTGTGGAGCATTGTCGAAGCTGACAGGTTCTTCGGGGTCTCTTGGAGTTTCCGCTTCCAATGCTTCGCCGCTTCCTTCCCCACTGGTAGAATCCAGTAGTTTGACGTCCCCTCTTGGAGCCAGATGTCGGAGAGATGTTGTGGTTTCTCGACCGTCCAATGTCCTTACGACCGCATACTGGGGGTTCGCATGTAGAAGTTCCACCTCTTCAACTAGTGGGTCATACTTGGACCGTATCACATGCTTTTTCATGAGGAGCTTTGATCCGGGGGTTGTAAGCCAAAATGGTAGTGACGTCCCATTACTCGTTCTTCTCGGGTGATTAAACATTCTAGAATGAGGTGTCTCATTAGTAGAAATGCAAAGGAGTGAACGAATAGAATGGAGTGCTTCAGGGATGACGGATTCCCATTGATTGTTCTCTAGCCCATGGCTCTTGAGAGCAAGGCTTATAGCTCTCCAGATAGTGCCATTTGCTCGTTCCACCTGCCCATTACCTCTCGGATTATAGGGTGTTGAACTGCTAGTGGCCACCCCTTTTGAATGAAAATAATTTTTAAACTCAGCCGAAAAGAAAGCGGGTCCTCGATCGGAATGGACGTACGCTGGTAAGCCAAAACATGAGAAGAGGTCATTCAATTTTTGGATGACAGTTGCAGAACTGAGGTCTGAACATGGGTATACAAATGGAAATCTGGAATATTCATCTATAATCGTGAGAAAATATCGATTCTTTGTGGAGGAAGGCACAGGTCCTTTAAAATCGATACTAATCCGTTCAAATGGAGCGGTGGCCTTTATTAAACTATTGTCATTCGGCTTATAGAAACGTGGCTTGATTTCCGCACAAATCGGGCATTTTGAGGTAATGTTTCTTATCTCATCAATTGTGTATGGGAGATTATACGACTTTACCCAATGGGCCATTCGAGCCACTCCGGGATGACAAAGGTTTGTGTGTAGGCTGAAGAGCTTGTTCGAGTCAAAGGCACAGGAAATTCTTGAGAGGGCGTCTGCAGCCGTATTAGCCTTGCCAGGACGGTAAACGATGTCATACCGATATGGAGCAAGCTCGAGGCGCCAGCGAAGTACTTTTTCATTTTTGATTTTGCTAGAGTGATTAAAATCAAACATGAACGAAACAGATTTTTGGTCCGTTATCAGCTTGAAATGACGGCCTAAGAGGAAGTGACGCCATTTCCGAAGGGCCTCAACTATAGCGAGAGCTTCTTTTTCTACTGCAGAGTAATGTTTTTCGGAAGTTGAGAGTGTTTTAGAGAAAAATGCTACAGGCCTATCTAATTGAGACAGGATGGCTGAGATTGCGACATCCGAGGCGTCGGTTTCTACCACGAATGGAATCGATGGATCAACCGTCGGTAAAAATGATTTAGAGATATCAATTTTCAACTGATTAAATTCCTTTGTAGCGTCTGAAGTAAGAGGAAATCGTTGTGAGGTTTGTAGGTTTCGGATCTTGTCAGAAAAGTGTGGGATCCACTTGGAATAGTGTGCAAACATACCCATTGCACGTTTGAGAGAGGCGGCATTTTCAGGCACAGGCATGTTCAGAAGAGGTTTGAGTCGATTAGAATCAGGCCTTATGGATTTGTTTTCAATTTTGTATCCTAGAAGAGTTATGCTAGGAACAGAAAATTTACTCTTTTCATTATTAATTGTTAAATTGTACTTTTTAACTGCATTCATGAAATTTCCCAGATTACGATCATGTTCCATTTGATTACGACCTCCTATGGTAATATCGTCGAGGTAGGCATAGGTATCTCGAAGCCCCTCTCGATCAATAATGCTATCTATTACCCGTTGGAAGCAAGACACACCATTGGTAACTCCAAACGGTATACGACAAAATTGATAGAGTCGACCAGCCCCTTCGAAGGCAGTATATGGTTTATCATCATCTCTCAGAGGGACTTGATGGTAAGCACTCCGGAGGTCGATGGTGCTAAAAATGGAATATTTTGACACGTTAGCAATTATAGTCTCTATGTCTGGAAGTGGGTACGCATCAAGCAATGTGTAACGATTGATGGTTTGAGAATAATCAATCACCATTCTTCTTTTATGATTTTCATTAGAAACAACGAATGCTTGTGCCCTCCAAGGTGATCTACTTTCCTCAATAATACCATCTGCTAACATTCTCTGAACCTCTTCCTTTATGAAATGGAAGTCTGAAGGGGCATGTCTGCGAGACCGGATGGCAATTGGTTTCACATTTCCATTTAGACAGTGGAATAGAGGAGGAGGGTCGATTTTGGCATGAGCAAGGGCACAAATATTGAGGGGTGGCATAGGACCCCCAAAATTCAATGAAATTTGACTGTGCTTCTTCAGGAATTCGTGACCAATAATTACATCAGAGCACAAGTCATTCAAAACAGAGAACCTGACATCATCATAGGACTGGTTCATCATCCTAACGGTTACCATACAATAGCCTGTAATAGTCGAAGTATGAGCAGTTGAAGCCATGGAAACAGACGATTGTTGGGGAATGAACTTGAGAGAAAACTTTGAAACGAATGCCGCGTCAATGAAATTCTCTGAGCTGCCAGTGTCAATGAGCGCCTTGGCTGGGAACTGGTTGATAGCTACTGGAACCATAGCTTTCTGTAAAGTGCTGATAGAAGCGGAAATACTTGATAACTGAAAAGACGCAGCAGCTCCAGCTCGGTCCAAAGGTTGCTTCTTGGACCTACACACCTTCTGATAATGCCCACGTTTCATACACGACATACAGGTCGCATCTCTGGCAGGGCAGATTGAGCGAGAATGTCTAGGACCCCCACAAAAATAGCACTTTTGGTTTGATGCTACAGCTGCCACCTGGGGGTCAGGAATCGACGAGGGTACAGGGTTTGGATCAGAAGTAGAAGCAGAGATGAGATCTTGAGAGTCGGGGAATGAATAGCTAGCTGATTGCGTATGAGCAGCTTCTAAGGAACGTGCGGCATTCACAGCTGCTTCTAAGGTCAATGTTGTATTCTCAAGAAGTCGTTGACGAATACTAGTAGCTTGAATTCCGCTGATAAAGGCATCCCTAATACTAAGTTTCCTATGATCTTCGGCGGTGACGTCTGTGAAACCGCAATCTTTGCTGAGAATCTGGAGAACCTGTAAATATTGATCTATAGACTCCCCCGCTTGTTGTCTACGATTGGCGAGTTTGAAACGAGCATAGATCTCACTCTTCGGTTTTATGTATAAGGCATCAAGAATTAATTTCGCTTCGGTATATAAATCGCACTCAGACACATACTCAAATACCTCATGCGAGACGTGGTTCATCAGTAGGTGAAGTTTCGTGTCTTCGTCTAGGAGCTTAGTCCGGTCGTCTTTGTCTGGAGTGATTTTGAGAAGAAAGTTTTCGAATGTCTTGATCCAGTGAGACCATGCTTTTGCAGAGCCCGGCGAGTTTGGATCTGTTTCGAACCTATCTGGTTTGAGATAGCGCTCCATATTCGAACTGAATAAATTGTTATAAAGTAAACCTTTTAGATAGAAAAGAACATAAGTAAGGCTTTATTCAGTTCGAATTACACGGATGAAAATAATCATGAGAATTTAGAGAAAAGTAACAATCATATGGACAATCAGCCAATATCAAATGATAATGAGTGGAGGCGTTAATATTGTACCACAATGAGGTTTTGTCGGGTGCAAATACCTGACACTTGGAAGTTTACTACAACTATTACTTGGTAAACCGTTTGAAAATTATATCGCTTAATCTTTGCACAGTTTTCTGTATTTAGCTGTGGTCAATCAATATGAATCAGTATTCTGTACTGGTACCGGAATACTGGTGTAGCTGAACTATTTTTCATTTAACAGGCTCTAGCCCTTCGACAGCCACTCACTGCACAAGAATCCCATCCAAGCTATTCAGAAATACTCGAATACCTACTCATGCATTCGTTACAGTTTCCTGATATTCATCTGGCTGGAGGTCGGAGCCGACAAGACCCGAGCACTGCCATCCCCGACCTCAACTCTCTTCTGCAGACTGCAAGAGCTTTTGTTCATATTAACCGTTCACCCGCCCCCAAAAACTCGAGAAATTGTTTTCCAAGCAAACCCCTTCGTTGGATGAATTCAACTCTTTGTTGGATGGAACATCACTCCAATGATACAGTAGGTACATTGCAATTCTCAGTTAACGTCACAGTATCCAAGTACCAATAATATTGTAATCAATCAATTGATATGGTAGTATTGCATCAATTGACCATTAATGCATCTACTGGATACATATAAGTCGAACTTTAAGCTTTATAAGATTCGCTTTGATGTTTTACTTATTTTACACTGCATTTTGTGAAGTAGTTCTAGATAATTATTTCATCCGCAGAATAGGAAGAGCAATGTTGCATACACAGATATCTAAAAGTTAGCTAAACAGTGACCACAACTGAAACCAGTCATGGAGGGGAAAACCAACACATAGTCCACTTCCGCAGCATCTGCTGAAAAATCTGATGCAAAGAAACCTGAGCACAAGGATCCGGAGCCTTCTAAGGACCCGAAGACTCCAAGCAGCCAAAAGCTCCAAAGGAGCCAAAAGCTCCCAAAGAGCCAAAGTCACCAAAAGAACCAATGCTAGGCAAGCAGCCAAAGGAACCACAGGTACCTGAAATACCGAAGCCTCAGAATCCACCAGGCAAGATTATGTCGATCTTACTGTTTCCTGTTCCATATTCTCGAGGAGGGTGCTGCAGTGACACGCTTCCTTTCACCTTGAGTTGTATTATCATTGCGCTATTGGGGCTCATCCCTTCACTTGCAAACCTCGCCCTCATCTTAGCATATTTCCTTACTTATACGAAAGACGTGTATGACCCACCCCCTGGACAATGTGTCAACGCCTGGTGGGAGCGAGACGTCCCGGTGTTATACTTTTTCAAGCTACCTCCTTCGCTATTGATACTCCACACGGTTCTTCTCTATCTGTACATCGCCTCTTGTACCTTCCTGCTAATTTCCACGATTCTTCGCAAAGCCTCCTTCCTCAGACTCAACAGCCTCGTGGGCTTCGTTCTACTTTTCCCAACGATATTCGTCGGATTTTACGAAGTGCTGCTCGTGTCAGACAGTGCTTGGATCCACCGGAACTTTGTCATTCTTTTCTTGTTCTCCGTGATTTTCCTTTATTCGACGATGATTGTGAATGGATACGACAAGCGCTTGCAGAACCCCCCCAAATATGAAGACGACGAAGAAGAAATGGGTCCCATCTGATCATGCCTATGAATTAATACAGCGTTTTGTACCATACGTTTTGAGTATTGCAGAATTAATTTAAATTTCCAGCCAGTAGATCACATTTCTGGAATTGTAAGATGCAAATTTCAATCTCCGAACCTGCTATT
Source organism: Stenodema calcarata (assembly GCA_963920205.1). Classification (NCBI taxonomy): domain Eukaryota; kingdom Metazoa; phylum Arthropoda; class Insecta; order Hemiptera; family Miridae; genus Stenodema; species Stenodema calcarata. The sequence continues at coordinate 26,492,307 of OY986058.1, forward strand.
GTGGCTCTAAGACACTGGATGATTCTAATGCTAAAATGTTTGAATGATGTACGGGTAGAGGGGTCCCTCTACGAATTCACTCAGCTCCCACTCATGATCCAAACTGTTAGTTGGTCATGTTTCTTTGGATACATCTTTTGTATCTTCCGAGTTGTCGTATTTTGTGATTCGAATTTTTCGATCAAAGAATAACATAGTAGGGCTGTGACCAGTGTTATACCTCGTATTTAAAAATCTAGCAAACGTTGATGGTCGCTAAGTCGAGGCGAATTCCTCGTGCGTTCAAGTTTATTTTTGACTACCTGAATGGAACTCTCCTCATATTTCTCTAAGACCCAAGACAGAATAAAAGGCGTTTATATTGCAAAAAAATATGTAATGAATAAAAAGGCGCTTGGTGGATCGAGTCGTCTTCAACGGGATACATTAAAAAAATGAAATACGAAAAAGAATCTTCTGAAAGCTTCCACCCAAGTGGGGAAGGAAAGAACTGGCGACAACAGGTTGAGTATTTATGGGATGAGATGCCTCGGTGAGATATTGGAGAGGACTTTGTGAGGTGGTCGAGCCCTGGGCTACTCCCTCTGGTAGGCTATTAGGGTTAAGTTACACGAAGGCACCTCAAGATCCCCAAGTAGCAGAAGGGACCTAAAGCAGTTTCTTTATTACTTCACCAACCCGTTTTACTGCTTCCTACGGGAGCCTCCATAATTAGCCTCATACCATCTTAGATTCCTCTGGTGATAGTTGTTAAGGCCAACCCAGGGGGTGTTCCCTTTACAGGCACGAAACTCCAGCCAACCCCTCGTCGTTTTTCCGGAGTCATCCTCCAGAGTCCTGGGCCTTTAAATATGTTTTATCTCCGTCCTGATCCCAACTTATCGAGCGCAACATGGAATATCCTCCAGCTATAAATGTCACCAAGTCTCTCTACTTCGCCCTGACGTTTTCAACCGTCGTTTTCAAGTCATCGGCTCAACTTGATGGGGACATTTCGGTGTCCAAATCGGAAAACGAGTTCTTTCCTGCCTTGAATTAGGGTTATAAAGATTTCCAAGAAATGATCAACACACCTAACCTTTAGGTCAATTTGTATACAGGAAATATAAATTTTTGAATCGAAATCGTGTCAGGAATCGTATATTTAAACTCCATTAATGAAATGGTTATGAAATGATATCACCAACAAAAATAGAACGCATCAAGAATAGACTGGCTTCAATGTGTAGGTACACATCCGGAATTTCAAAACAAAAACGCCTGCAAGTGAGTATAGCAGTATAGCTACCTCACCCAAAATAACATACAGAAGATAGCTGTTTACAATACTTATCCAACGTTTGTGCATGCACAGACACTGCAGTTTTCCGAATCAGTATGGAATCCATTTTGAAACTTCTCAACCCACATATAGGTACCCTGAAAATTTCCTCAAAAGTGGTTCAATAATATCGGAGTTACACCTGCGGCAGAACAAGAAAATTCAACAAGAAATTCTACAAGAAAATTTGCAAGAACTTGAAGTTGAAGAGCTGATAACAGTATGTAGATATCTCGGGCGATCCTGGTCAACATTCCTAAAAATTAAATGCTTGCATACGAGTCTGCAACACATTGGGACATTTTATGTCTTTAAAGAAGTGATTCAAGAACCTTCGAACAATGCTACATCACCTACCCCAGTAGCGTAGTTGTTATACTTAATTGTAGGGTTCATCATAAATTATGAAGCTTGCATTCGTATAGACCAGGCCTTCCCAAACTATGGTCCGCGGACCCCCTAGGGGTCCGCCAACCCTAAGTGGGGGGTCCGCAGCAAATGTAAATTTTGAAGCAAATTATACCTACAGCATAATCTCGGTAGTCCTGCGCTGTTGTACTTCCGAGAATTGTTTTCGTTGGTTCTATTGACTGGAAGAGTTCAAAGAAACAAGTACTGATCTAACACCAACTTGAATAACAGGGGTCCGCACTTGAAATTTTTCCGTGGAAGGGGTCCGCTAGTTAAGAAGTTTGGGAAGCACTGGTATAGACAATATAAAATTATTGAGAATGATCACCTGTGTGTAAACAATTATGTAAATAATCACGCTCATACCGCAGCTTGTCGGCCACGCACTCAACAGTGGTTAATGTAATATGGTTAGGTAAATCGAGAGCTATCCAACGAGTGGTGAACGATTTTTGTACGATGATAACTGGTGAAGATAGTTTTCGTCAACAGTTTTCGTCAACAATTTTCGTGACGATTTTTTTGTTTGTGTGCCATAGCAAAGACATAAAATGTCAAAATTGTATCGTCAGAACTAAAGTGAAGGTATTGAAACAATACTAGGCAATCTGAATCAAAAACTACGTGGTAAGGTAATGAAAATATCGAAAATACTTTGTAAATATCACATGGATAAGAATACACAACCACTGTTTTCATTTTAAAAGCTAAGGTGACTAATTCACTAAGTTTCTTGTCTGTAAAATTGTTTGAACAATATTTATTTAAACAAATTAAAGTTGACCAATGAAATAGAGTCTTGACATTTTAAACATGGGCTGAGAATGGATAACAAAGCAATACTCACACGGTTTCTTTTCTGTAAATTTGATTAAACAATACAATAATATGAAATATGAAATATGAAAAGATGAAATATCGAGTTAATAATATTTAATAATAGTCGTTGATAATGAAGCATAGAAATTATTAATAACCAACAACAAATATTAATAATTTACACTACTTGATGATAATTATAATTAATAATTAATGATATTTCATAATAATAATTAATCTATCATTCAGTAAACTAGACCTGTACAAAGATGATAATAAACCGTTGTGTCAAGAATTCGCTGAGTTTTGGTTTAAGGTAATACTCTTCAAAAGTGGGCAAAAGCTAAGGATAAAGACATGGTTTCACGTTTTTAGTTGTTGCTTCCTATTATACTATTTCTTCTCAGTGTAGAGAGATAAGGTTGCCTTAGAAACACGCGGGTTTAAAGGACGCCAGAGCGCTCAAAGCTGCTATTGTTCGTTTGGCTAAGTGCCATTTGAGCGAAATAACCCATTATCCCAACCCAAAAAAATTAGGGACAAAAAACTAAAATTTAGGGTAATTTAGGCTAATTTTGGCCATATCTCGGCTCCTCGTTGACCGATCAACTTGAAATTTGGTATGGATATTTTTGGTGTGGATAATAGAAAGCCCTGAAAGTTTCAAGTCGCTAGGTCTAAAGGGAGCCGAGTTATATAACTTCAAAAACCAATTACCATGTTTTTCTACTTTTTTCAGTCGGTCAAGGCTACAGCCTCTCCACCATCGCCGGTTGAATTGAAATTTTGCACGGAGCTTCGTTTCAAGTGTAGCAAGTGCCTTTTGAAAGATTCAAGTCGATATCTTTAAATGAAGCCGAGTTATATAACTTCAAAAACCCGGGTTTTCACCCTTACCTGTTCTTCTTCTCCTTAATCAGTTAGGCCTTTCCACCTTCACGGATTGACTTGAAATTTTGCACAAAGCTTCGTTTCAACATCAGCCAGTGCCTTTTGAAAGGTTTAACCCATTATCTCAACCCAAAAAACTTTTAGAAACAAAAAACTGAAATTTAGGCTAATTTTGGCAACTTCGACGAGTTTACTGCCTGGGTAACCGGATCAATCGACTTGAAATTTTGCATAGACCTTCTTTATAACATGGCCCACTTCAACAACAAAAAGATGTGATATCCCCCCAAAAAACACTCCGTGTAAAAATCACCCCGCCTCGCAAATATCATTCTTCAGAGGCCGGAAAAAGTTATGATATCCACTTTCCCCGCCCGCCCTTTTCCTCATTAAGGAGCTAAGTATAATGAAAAGCTTAACCACTTCACAAGCACCGTACCCCTTTCGAAATCTCCCCTTGGCGCTATTGCGAGACGTTTTTATTACTTCCACAAGCAACTAATACTTGTATAAAAAGTTTGTGTTTGTAGTATTTTTATTACTTTCACTACCTACTAACCTGATCCTCCTTCCCCTAATCAACTAATACTAATCACCATCAAGTATTAGTAGCTTTTGGAAGTAATAAAAACGTCTCGCAATAGCGCCAAGGGGAGATTTCGAATGGGGTACGGTGCTTGTGAAGTGGTTAAGCTTTTCATTATACTTAGCTCCTTAATGAGGAAAAGGGCGGGCGGGGAAAGTGGATATCATAACTTTTTCCGGCCTCTGAAGAATGATATTTGCGAGGCGGGGTGATTTTTACACGGATATTTATTAGTCGACAGGGGGTGTCGACTTCTGAAAATTTTCAGAATTTGCTGTGCATCAGTAGTCGACACTAGCTGTATTTTCTTCGAAAGTATACCAACTAAATTCACAGAATGGTCTCAAGGTTTAGAGGATGGAATTTTATTAGCTTTGTATTTTCTTTTCATGGCAGAAATTTAAAAAATGGCTGGCTCGTCAACGAAGAAGAAGACGAAGGAGGCTACCAAAAAACCGAAGAAAACATGCAATCCCAATAGTAAGGGAAGACGACTCTCCAGTACACAGAGGACCGAATGGCTATTCAAGACGTAAGAAGTGGAGGCAGCAAAAAACAACGATGTTCCTAGAACCACTCTACTTTCAAGGCCAAAGTAGAAGATTCTCAGCTGTGTTTTGTGAAAGATGTTACAGATAAATTAAACCCTGTATTGATTAGGGAAGACAACGATGAGGACAGGAGATACATTTTGCCAAGTTCTTCCAAGTGACTTTGCAATAATAAGTTACCAACTTGTGATTTTAATTAAACATTTATCTTGTGATTTTATTTATTTCGTAATGTGATTTATTAATAGTCCACAGCTAGTGTGTAATGAATCATGCAAAGTATTTCTTTATTACTTGACAATATTTTTCTTTAAATTAAAACTGTGCTCTACGGTGTGACGAAGAAAGCGTTATGAAAACCGCTTCTAATGATTTTCACGTACAACCGATTCGTTGCTACGGAACTTTAACTTCGCCAGTTATCATCATACAAAAATCGTTCACCACTCGTTGGATAGCTCTCGATTTACCTTATTACGATTTAACCATATTACGTTAACCACTGCGGAGTGCGTGGCCGACAAGCTGCGGTATGAGCGTGATTGTTTAAATAATTGTTTACACACAGGTGATCAATCTCAATAATTTATATAACAATTTAAAAAAAAATGAAGTACGAGGTACGTGGTGTGGGTGTGGGAGGGGGCGCAAAGACATAAAATGTCCCTCGTGGTTGCGTACTCGTACGAAAGCTGTACCCACTTTATGATTGCTTCGAATCACGAATCCAATGGTTATGACTGGCATGTCTGAAGCCAAATCATCTAAGAAGAAGAAGAAGTCAAATAAACACCTCGATTCGATATGAAGTCTATTTTGTCACCTTAATTCACCTCATCCACGGGCCTCTCAGACAATATGACGTCGCAACACAAGCGACCAACTACGTCAAAAGATATGACGTCAAACAGGTGCCGCCAAGAACACCTCACAGGATATGACGTACGTGGACCGGCAGGGGGGGGGGGGTGGATGACGTCAGACAAGTGGCTGGTAAGAACACCTCACTGGATATGACATAAGTGGACCGGCAGGGGGTGAATGACGTCAGACAAGTGGCTGGTAAGAACACCTCACAAGATATGACGTACATGGACCGGCAGGGGGTGGATGTGTCAGACAAGTGGCCGGCAAGAACACCTCACAGGATATGACGTACGTGGACCGGCAGGGGGTGGATGACGTCAGACAAGTGGCCGGCAAGAACACCTCACAGGATATTACGAACGTGGACCGGCAGGAGTGGATGACGTCAGACAAGTGGCCGGCATGAACACCTCACAGGATATGATGACGTACGTGGACCGGCAGGGGGTGGATGACGTCAGACAAGTGGCCGGCAAGAACATCTCACAGGATATGACGTATATGAGTCATAAAATGTCCCTCGTGGTTGCGTACTTGTATGAAAGCTGTACATTTTATGTACAGTTTCTTCGAAAATTTGCTCTTATAGTCATGCTGCATGATGGGGACGTTTTATCTCAGTTTGATAACCCCGAAACAGAAACACTGTACTGAGACTGAGAGTTACACCGATAACCCGCACACAGATGGATGCCAATGCATGAGGGATCTACTAACATTAAATGTTAGAAAAAGTTTCTGGTTTACTCAACCTTTATGTTGCTTATGTATCCCAACCGTTGTATAACGCTATTTACTGAAGTGTTTTCCTCAATAAAAGATTTATTAGATGTCGATTGGCAGACTGACCAATTTGGGTGGACAAAAATCTGAAACACGGAGATCCTTTAGGAAATTTCACGGTGATCACGAAAGTAGTGAGGAAGAAATGGGGGTTTCAGATATCTGCCTCCCTCTGGCCCCTCTGACGTCATCACCACCTGCCTTCGCTACCACTCGATCGCCTAGCAAGCCAGCCCTCTGACGTCATAGGATCCTACGGCATAGGCTTTGACGTACCAGTTGCCCTCCTGCCAGCCGTCTGACGTCATAGCTCTTACGACATAGGCTTTGACGTACTAGTAGGCCTCCTGCCAGCCCTCTGACGTCATAGGCGCTTACGGCATAGGCTTTGACGTACTAGTTGGCCTCCTGCCAGCCTTCTGACGTCATACACTCGTGCGTCATTGGCTCTGACGTAGTGGCCCGCCGGTCACTTGTGTTCTGACGTGATCTGAGGGAAAGGGTGAATCAAGGGAACAAATTTTTCCCGTTACAGTTCATGTGCCGAAGCAAAGACATGAAAATGTCAAAAACTATGTAAATAGGTACCTAAGCCCAACAGTAATGACAATTTTCTGACAATGGATTTTCGACTATAGTTTTCATACCTTTTTACTTAAGTACTTATTGCAATTTGAGACTGATAATGAGCTGTTTGCAAATAAAAAGTCTGATAACTACTTTATTACATCTTATTAATCTATTTTTAAGTTCCGATTCACAGTTGAATTTATTTTATTTAGATGGAAGTCGAAAAAAGTGATAACGATGGAATGACGAAACCTGTCGAATACTGACTCAAGAGATACTGTCGACTTCTAACACATGTAGGTCGACTACTAGTGCAAAACCATGTCGTCTACTGAAGAAAATGTTGGTCACTGGTGTCGACTACTAGAGCATTGGGATTTTTTACAAAACGCTGCCAGGTCTTTTAGGGAAGGATCTTGGGTACACAATGAACAGGTTTGCAATGAGAAAAACTCTGCAAATTCTTGACACAACGGTTCATTATCTTCTTTGTACAGATCACCCTTCTGTCTAGATCACTAGGTCTAAATGTCTAGATCCTAAATGATAGATTAATAATTAATCTAACATTTAGGATCTAGACATTTAGACATTTAGTGATAATTCATAATAATAATTATTATTATTATGAATTATCACTAATTATTAATAATTTTATCAAGTACCTAGTGACAATTATTATAATTTATTGTTAGGTATTAATCATTCGTTTTTATTATTAATAATAATTATGATTAATTATGATTAATTAATACGATATAATTCTGGGGTTTTTAATACTACGTCGGTAATAATTTTTCTATAAAAGAAGTACCTACCAACAAAAATTCGAAATTACCTTCATTTCCGTAGCACGAAACGCACCTCAGAACAACAAACTCGACATCACTTAAGCCATATGATGTTCCAAAGAACTTGTTAGTATGAAAATGGACCTGTATTTCAACAGTTTGATTCACGATCGGGTTGTGAGGCACAATCTTTGAGCCGTCATTGTGAACGAACGGCTGGTCGTACAAAGCTGCGGATGGTCTTAAAAAATTCTACGGAACAAACTCTATCGAAATATGAAATAAAAAAACATACCGTTCTATATGAATTTTTCGAGATATGAAATTTTCAAAATTTCAAAATTCGTTTTGAACCCCTTCCCCTTGACCTAGGGTTATGAAAAGTTTCGAGGACCATTGTGGGGTTGGTCGAAACCAATAAAGAAAATTTCGTAATTTTAACTCAACGCTAACTGGGCAAAGTGGCGCGGACGGCGTACGGGCGGACGGCGTACGGCGTACGGCGGACGGACGGATTTTGGTTTATTATCTTCGATAATTGGTTTATTATCTTCGATAATGAACCATTGGAATCGCCCAAAGAAAAAAAAATTTTAACCCCCCCTCAAAATTTGTTGGTTTACGTTTCAAGCCTACGTAGATTCAGAAAATCGAATAAAAAAACTCTGCAAATTCTTGACACAACGGTTTATTATCTTCCTTGTGCAGATCACCCATCTGTCTATACCAGACTGTATTGCAAATCGGCACCATACCAGATTCTCACCGTACTCATACCATACCATACGAATTTCTTTCCTATCATACCAAACTGTATTATACCAAATCATACATACAATAATATACCATACCATACTCATACCATGTCATAAAAACCGAGTGAATATTGAAATGTCATCCATTTCTGACCTATATTCAAAATTTCAAGTAAGTATCTAGCTCATCATCAAAATTTAATTTGTTTAAACAAATAGGTATTATTTAAACAATTTTACAGACAAGAAACCGAGTGAATATTGCATTGTGATCCATTTCTGACCTATATTTAAAATTTCAAGTATCTAGCTCATCATCAAAATTTAATTTGTATTATTACAAAAAGGTATTATTTAAACAATTTTACAGATGAGAAACCGAGTAAATATTGCAATGTGGTCTATCCCCGACTCACGGTTAAAATTTCTAGACTGTAGTTTACCGGGAAGATGACAAAAGGTAGTTTTATTCTGGGCGTCTGAGGGTTGGGTCACATAACGGCCGTTTTCGACGCGAAAGATTAGTGTTTTTCCAAAACCTTTGCGCGCTCACTGTGAACGAACGGCTGGTCGCACAAAAATCCAATTGGTCTTAAAAGATTCGTAATTTTTCAGGTCATTCAAAAGTGAACTGAAATATACACGTTTCAGTTAAATATTTCGAGATATGACATTGTCGAAATTTTAAATTTCGTTTTGAACCCCTTCCCCTTGACCTAGGGTTATGAAAAGTTTCGAGGATCATTGTGGGGCTGGTCCAAACCCAGAAACCAAATTTCGTAATTTTAGCTCAACGCTAACTGGGCAAAATGCCACGGACGGCGGACGGCGGACGGCGGACGGGGGACGGCGGACGGGGGACGGCGTACGGCGTACGGCGGACGGACGGATTTTTTTTTATTCGATTTTCTGAATCTACGTATCTTGAAACGTAAACCAACAAATTTTGAGGGGGGGTTAAAATTTTTTTTTCTTTGGGCGATTCCAATGGTTCATTATCGAAGATAATAAACCAAAAAACTCTGCAAATTCTTGACACAACGGTTCATTATCTTCTTTGTACAGATCACCCTTCTGTCTAGATCACTAGGTCTAAATGTCTAGATTAATTATTATTATCAATTATCACTAATTATTAACAATTTTATCAAGTACCTACTGAAAATTATTATAATTTATTGTTAGGTATTAATAATTCGTATTTATTAATAATAATAATTATTATTAATTATGATTAATTAATACGATATAATTCTGGGGTTTTTAATACTACGTCGGTAATAATTTTTCTATAAAAGAAGTACCTACCAACAAACATTCGAAATTACCTTCATTTCCGTAGCACGAAACGCACCTCAGAACAACAAACTCGACATCACTTAAGCCATATGATGTTCCAAAGAGCTTGTTAGTATGAAAATGGACCTGTACTTCAACAGTTTGATTCACGATCGGGTTGTGAGGCACAATCTTTGAGCCGTCATTGTGAACGAACGGCTGGTCGTACAAAGCTGCGGATGGTCTTAAAAAATTCTACGGAACAAACTCTATCTAAATATGAAATAAAAAACATACCGTTTGATGGGAATTTTTCGAGATATGGAATTTTCAAAATTTCAAAATTCGTTTCGAACCCCTTCCCCTTGACCTAGGGGTATGAAAAGTTTCGAGGATCATTGTGGGGCTGGTCCAAACCCAGAAACCAAATTTCGTAATTTTAACTCAACGCTAACTGGGCAAAGTGGCGCGGACGGCGGACGGCGTACGGCGTACGGCGGACGGACGGATTTTTTTTTATTCGATTTTCTGAATCTACGTATCTTGAAACGTAAACCAACAAATTTTGAGGGGGGGTTAAAATTTTTTTTCTTTGGGCGATTCCAATGGTTCATTATCGAAGATAATAAACCAAAATCCGTCCGTCCGCCGTACGCCGTCCGCCGTCCGCGCCACTTTGCCCAGTTAACGTTGAGCTAAAATTACGAAATTTGGTTTCTGGGTTTGGACCAGCCCCACAATGATCCTCGAAACTTTTCATAACCCTAGGTCAAGGGGAAGGGGTTCAAAACGAATTTTGAAATTTTGAAAATTCCAAAACTCGAAAAATTCATATAGAACGGTGTGTTTTTTATTTCATATTTAGATAGAGTTTGTTCCGTAGAATTTTTTAAGACCATCCGCAGCTTTGTACGACCAGCCGTTCGTTCACAATGACGGCTCAAAGATTGTGCCTCACAACACGATCGTGAATCAAACTGTTGAAATACAGGTCCATTTTCATACTAACAAGCTGTTTGGAACATCATATGGCGTTTTGCCGTTATGGCGTGATGTCGAGTTTGTTGTTCTGAGGTGCGTTTCGTGCTACGGAAATGAAGGTAATTTCGTATGTTTGTTGGTAGGTACTTCTTTTATAGAAAAATTATTACCGACGTAGTATTAAAAACCCCAGAATTATATCGTATTAATTAATCATAATTAATAATAATTATTATTAATAATAAATACGAATTAATAATACCTAACAATAAATTATAATAATTTTCACTAGGTACTTGATAAAATTGTTAATAATTAGTGATAATTCATAATAATAATTAATCTAACATTTAGGATCTAGAAATTTAGACCTAGTGATCTAGACAGAAGGGTGATCTGTACAAAGAAGATAATGAACCGTTGTGACAAGAATTTGCAGAGTTTTTTTTTATTCGATTTTCTGAATCTACGTATCTTGAAACGTAAACCAACAAATTTTGAGGGGGGTTTAAAAAAATTTTTTCTTTGGGCGATTATCTTTGATCGAAGATAATAAACCAAAAACTATTTCCCTACGTGAAAGGTAAGCTCAAAGTTCAAACTTCCTTTAAGGTGTCGACTTCTGACCCATTACCTTATCATCTTCAATAATGAACCATTGGAAACGACCAAAGAGAAAACTCTGCAAATTCTTGACACAACGGTTTATCATCTTCCTTGTGCAGATCACCCTTCCGTCTATACCAGACTGTATTGCAAATCGGCACCATACTATATTCTCACCGTACACATACCATACCATACGAATTTCTTTCCTATCATACCATACTGTATTATACCAAATCATACATACAATAATATACCATACCATACTCATACCATGTCATACAAACCGAGTGAATATTGAAATGTCATCCATTTCTGACCTATATTTAAAATTTCAAGTATCTAGCTCATCATCAAAATTTAATTTGTTTAAACAAATAGGTATTATTTGAACAATTTCACATCAAGAAACCGAGTGAATATTGCATTGTGATCCAGTTCTGACCTATTTTTAAAATTTCAAGTCAATAGCTCATCATCAAAATTTAATTTGTATTATTACAAAATGGTATTATTTAAACAATTTTACAAATGAGAAACCGAGTGAATATTGCAATGTGGTCTATCCCCGACTCACGGTTAAAATTTCTAGACTGTAGTTTACCGGGAAGATGAAAAAAGGTAGTTTTATTCTGGGCGTCTGGGGGTTGGGTCACATAACGGCCGTTTTCGACGCGAAAGTTTAGTGTTTTTCCTAAACCTTTGCGCGGTCACTGTGAACGAACGGCTGGTCGCAAAAAAATCCAATTGGTCTTAAAAGATTCGTAATTTTTCAGGTCATTCAAAAGTGAACTAAAAATTACACGGTTCAGTTAAATATTTGGAGATATGACATTGTCGAAATTTTAAATTTCGTTTTGAACCCCTTCCCCTTGACCTAGGGTTATGAAAAGTTTCGAGGATCATTGTGGGGCTGGTCCAAACCCAGAAACCAAATTTCGTAATTTTAGCTCAACGCTAACTGGGCAAAGTGCCACGGACGGCGGACGGCGGACGGGGGACGGCGGACGGGGGACGGCGGACGGGGGACGGCGGACGGCGTACGGCGTACGGCGGACGGACGGATTTTTTTTTATTCGATTTTCTGAATCTACGTGTCTTGAAACGTAAACCAACAAATTTTGAGGGGGGGTTAAAATTTTTTTTTCTTTGGGCGATTCCAATGGTTCATTATCGAAGATAATAAACCAAAATTGTTTAACCCCTACTCAAAATTTATTTGGTTTACGTTTCAAGATACGTAGATTCAGAAAATCGAATAAAATTAAATCCGTCCGTCTGCTACGCCGTCCGTGGAACTTTGCCCAGTTAGCGTTGAGCCAAAATTTCGAAATTTTTTTTACGTGTTTCTACCAACCCCACAATGATTCTCGAAACTTTTCATAACCCTAGGTCACGAGGAAGGGGTTCAAAACGAATTCTGAAATTTTGAACATTTCAAAACTCGAAAAATTATTAAGATAGAGTTTCCTTTGTAAAATGTTTTAAGACCATCCACAGCTTTGTACGACCAGCCGGCATATCGAAAATCGTCAACATGAGAGTGAATTGCGAGGCAGCCTGTCGGGTCTATTTTCACACTGGCCCAGCTGATTCAAACAGCACATGGTTTTCAAATATCGAGTTAATAAATAATGTTCAAAATAATTACTAATAATGAAGCATAAAAATTATTAATAACCAACAATAAACATTAATCAATGTTTATTGTTGGTTATTAATAATTTTTAATTATTTTAAATATTATTAATTTACACTACTTGATAATGATTATTAATAATTAATGATAATTCATAATAATAATTAATCTATCATTAAGTAATCTAGACAGAAGGGTGATCTGTACAAAGAAGATAATAAACCGTTGTGTCAAGAATTTTCAGCGTTTATTTTCATTCGATTTTCTGAATCTAACCTATCTTGAAACGTGAACCAACAATTTTTGAAAGGGGGGGGTTAAAAACATTTTTTCTTTTGTCGATTCCAATGGTTCATTATCGAAGATTATAAACCAAAAATTACCTAGGTATTATTCAAAAATGTTTATTTCATATCCCTGATGTTTTCGTTTTTTCACAAAAGAACCGGACCATTTTTCTGTGGTTTCAACATTCATTTGTGAGTATTAAACTATGCATTGAGACCCGCAAATCACTCTCACCAGATATTCAAATTATTTGAAGTCAGATTTATGTTTTGCGATTTTTCGCGGCCCTAATTTACAAATAACAATAAAGCCAAAGTTGCCATTTCTTAGATTACTAATGGTGAATAACGTGGTAGGTATAATCAATTTGGCCTCAAAACACTGAATAAACTTAGTTATCAATTTAGGAGTAAATTATTTACTCCTAAATCGATAATAACTAAGTTTATTCAGTGTTTTGAGGCCAAATTGATTATACCTACCACGCTATTCACCATTAAGTAATCTAAGAAATGGCAACTTTATTCCGTGATTATTATTCTGTGAGGGCGGCATGGAGTACCGGGTTAATTGCTTCGTCCATGAGGTGCGGATGCCCTAGGGTTAAGAAACATTTTGTTATTTAATTAAATTAAATAACAAAATTTTATTTTTTCAAAACAGATGAGCGTTGCTATTTGTTAGTGGCGGTAGTGAAGTTATGGAAAGGTCGAACCGCGTGAGGAATTCGAAAAACGCAGAAATGAATTCAGTGAGGTTATTTGGTTTCACAGTTGCTGTTACAGCTCGTTAGCAGTAGAAAAACGTGAATGTCCAGTATTACAAAAATAACCGTTTCGAAGCATTATGAAGAAATCAAACCAAATAATGCGGCCCATTTACACGTTATGCGTTCTGACTTTCAAGGAAATTTCATTTCGGGTTTTAACCGAGTTTCCTATCGTGTAACTCTACGAAATAAGTGGATACAAAATAGTCATCAAAAGCAAACGGTCTTCTCGTCGATGAATATAATGTGTTTCTTAGCTTGTTCAACCATGAGGCGGGAAAGCGACGCAGTATAATTTCGACTCCAGCGATTCAACTTACGGGCAAACACCTATAATTTAACCGACCGAAAGGGGGAAAAAGGTCTCACGATCACGGACTTGCCGGCCCCCAGAAATGACGTGATTCCTCGACTCTCATGCTCCCACCTATCAAGTTCATCCACGTAATAAAGTCGTCCATTCAGGGCATAATTATTCACAACGGCGGTCGGCTAATGTTTTTATTATACGGTCACGGGTGTTCAAACCTCCCCCTCGCTCTTCATCCATTGGATTCATTAGTTCGCAGTTGGTCGATAACGTTAGCGTTTCTTAAATATTTCTCGCGGCTTCGTAAGCATTAACAAGTCTTCAAACGTTTTCGGTGTGATAATTCTAATAAGCTTTGTTAAAACTCAAATCCAGTCATGCAGCATGGCTGTAAGAGCAAATTTTCGATTAAATGACTGGTTTTATCTAACATGTCTCGATTTTACTGGTTTTACGTATAACAAATTTTGTTGTGTGTCCATTTTTTGCCGAGTAACACCACAGTATATAGATTTATCAACGCTAACACGATGGTGAAGTCAGAAAATTCTCGCAATTTGGCGAGATCTCATTCCGTTTAAGATTAGAGCAGATGAACCGTGAATAATATCTCAAGTAACAACCACGTTTCTTCATCTTCAAAGTGCTCCTGTTTGAGAACGGAATAACATATCGCACTTCTGAATGTACCATCGTGTTCAGAGTAGAAATCCTTTTAAATTAAATGTTTCAGACTGTTACATTTTTGGACTTGGGTAATTTTCTCCCTAAAACTCCCCAAAATCCCCATTACGGTCGCACGATTCTGCCCAGTCAACGAACTTAGCCTTTGGATTTCCAAGCCGAATTTTTTGTGCGAATTTGAACTTTTTGTCTCAATTCTATCGAGAGTTATCGTCTGGAATGACACAGGTCTGGAACGGATTTTGGTATCAAAATTTTCCTAGAAAATTCGCTAATGATAAAACTCCCAACTTTTTTCCTCCTTTACCATTGGTTGGCGTTCAAACGAGGGGAAAATGGTGAAATTTTGGATACTTCATGTACCGATTTTATTTTGTAAAATTGTTGACTATGTTACCATTAGCCTCACGATGATCATTAGTCATGCCATCATGCCTCATCATGCCTCATTAGTGTGGGCAGAACCTTATTACCAGAACTTCTTATTGACTGTAGTTAAAATACCCGAGTTGCGAGGAGCCTACGTGTCGCATGAAAATTCCGAGTTGTGTACGGCTAGTTTTTGTGTTAATATTTTAGTTTATAATATATGTGGAATGAAAATAAATTATTGTACAGAAATTTTTTTGAATATGTTAAAAAATTTGAATTGTTCTGCTTATTGGAGACGCATGTTTTGGCCGAGGACATTGATAAATTTGCGAAGTACTTTTCTGAATACAGACTAAAATGGGTCCATGGTACTAGGAAAGCAAATCGAGGAAGGGCGTCAGGTGGTCTGTTGTTGGGGATGAAGAATACAAATCAAATAATTGAAACATTTAATTTTGAGTCTGGAACTGAGCAATCTTACTTTGTGGGAATGTGTGGGGGGATTAGAGTCAACATTGTACCGGTGTATCTCAACTGCAACTCTTGGGAGGAGGATTTTAGCAGGCTATATGAGATCCTTGGGAACATCAAGCACGAGGGCCAGGAAGTCCATTGCTGTACCATGTTTTTTTGTTTTTTTGTCTGTCCTGCTTGTGCATTTGGCCAAATAAACATGTTTTCTTCATCTTCTAGTTGAAATTCCCAGAAACATAATGGTATGTGGTCTATTCATTATATTCATAATATGATATTTTCCTTTTTTAGTTGGTGTGTGTAAAATAAGAAATTTAAAAGTAATAAAGTGGCGCCAAGTATGAATCAAGTATGAATCAATCGTGATAAATGTGGATAATTTACTCATTTTAAGTCTAGTACCACAAGGGTCCAAGAAATTTGAAGAATCAGTCTTGAAGACCTGAAATAATTTCAACGATTGGATCTTCAAGATCCAATGAAGTTCATGGAATTACATTACATACAGGGTGGTTCGTAATTAAGGTCCCACCCTTTTCATTTCGATATGTCGAGAGATAGCGAAAAACTCATCGAAGTAACGTCCCCTTAATTTTTCACAAAGAATTCAACGATCATATTTTCGTGCGCCGCGTATGCGCACATTTGCCAACTTTGTTTTTTCAAATGGAAACCACGTTTTTTATTAGCGAATTTTCGAGGAAAATGTTTGAGGATTCGAATTGTACGTTAAATTTCATGAACTTTTTACTTCCAAAAACCTTTTGTTTTGGGAACACCTAGGAGCGGCCAGAGCGTCCAAAGTTGGACTAACCGCGTTTGTTCGTAATTTCGATAAGACGGTGTGGCACATGAAATTTCATTATTTTTCGACAACGAATCACATGGTGATATCATTTTTTTATTGGACTTGATTAAACCGGGATTACAGCCTGAAACATGGTCGTTTTTAAGAAAAATCACCTTATCTTGGATCTTGATAATTTTAGTTTTGGTTAGATGAGTTTTTAGGCAGGTGGGTAGGCATCTAAATTATCTTATTAGGCCATGTTATTCAATTTCCCTCGCCCTTTCGCAACCCAGGCTTGTGACAGGCTAATTTAAAAATAAAGCCTAGTCCTCGATAATTTTTCTTCTAAACTATAACAACAAACAATTCGTTCTCAGCCATCCAAAACTTTGGAGGGATAAAAGAAATGAAGGAGAAAAAATGAAGATAAATAATTAAATAGGTTGTCTAAGTAAAACGTTCATGAAATCGACGTAAAATATGAATCTGCAATTAAAAAGAGGGTCTTCATCTGAAAAAACAAAGTTGGTGTGTCAGAGTTTTCTTATTCGATTTTCTAAATCTACGTACCTATCTTGAAACGTAAACCAACAAATTTTGAGGGGGGGTTAAAAATTTCTTTCTTTGGTCGATTCAAACTCCCAATTTGACTTGGAAAACCTATATAGGTATAGGTATAGGTTTTCCAAGTCATATTGGGAATTTTCCAAATCAAATTGAGAATTTTCCAAATCAAATTGAGAATTTCCCGAATTAAAATGAGAATTTTCCAAATCAAATTGAGAACTTTCCATTTCTAATGACGAAACTACGAACATTGATTATCCGTTAGTATTCATCAAAGAAATAGGAAGACAGGTTACCTTGATTGGTATCCCATCAAGCGAACTGCCCACTTATCTATCCTATATTGCACTTTTCCCATCTGCAGCCCCTTCCCTCACATACCCTCATCCAGAAGGCTGGAAACAATAAACAACACGTTCCTTTTTGGAGGGGATTCACACAAATCTTCTGTGGATGACCCATAATATATAATATATATTATATTAGTTTCGATCTGTTTTTCAACGATGGACGATCGCAAGAGTGAAAGTGACAGTGAGTTTGTAGTGTTTGTGGGTAGCTACCAAATTAATAGAAACTGCACTGTTTAAAGGTTAACTCAAACTGAACTTTATTACCTACACAATAATATTGTGTCATATTATTGTCATTTTGTGTCATATTGTGTCATATTATGTCATATGCTTTTAATAGTATTCTCCCAAGCCTGTCAACGGTTGTCCTGTAATAATGCATCGACTCCCACTGTTTGAGAAAACCGATAATTTTAATATGAACTTAAAACTATAAATAAATCCTTACCCATCTTGCATTACTCATCTTTATTGTCTCTTCTACAAAATATACATGTGTCAAAAAGAGTAATGAGTTCTCAATTTGATTTGGAAAATTCTCAATTTGGTTTGGAAATTTTCAATTTGATTTGAGAAATTCTCAATCTGACTTGGAAAACCGATATAATGAACATGAGGGCAAATGACACAGAGGAGGAGTCAAAGAATCGTGAGGTGGTGAAAGCGGTGAGAGTCACAGAAACTATTAGGAGGTGAAGGGGAGGAGGAGTCAAAGATCATTGAGGGGTTGATGGGGAGGGAGCCACAGATCAGTGAGGAGGCAAAGGAACCTGAGCCAGAGATCATTGAGGGGGTGATGGGGAGGAAGCCACAGATCCATGAGGAGGCAAAGGGCGTAAGGGTGGAGGGGGCACAGATCAGTGAAGTGGCAAAGGGGGTGGGGTGAACAGATCAGTGAGGAGGCAAAGGGGAGGGAGCCAGTGAGGAGATGAAGGTGCCCCTTTTGATTTGATTCAAAAGATGAGCGGACGGCGTTATCTTGAAACGTAAACCAACAAATTTTGAGGGGGGGGGGGGGGGGGATAAACAATTTCTTTTCTTTGGACGATTGTAATGGTTCATTATCGAAGACTCCCCAGCCGCCCAACATAAAACTACCTTTTTTTCATCTTACCGGTAAACTATAGACTGGAAATTTTAACCGTGAGTCGGGGATTGACCACATTGCTACATTCACTCGGTAAAATATAATAATTAAACCGTCGTTAACGCTTCGTCCCACACAGGTTTCAGATATCAAATTTCAAAAACATTATAGTGTCTAGGGAGATAGATGGTGATCTAGGTATCGTCCCACACAGGTTTCAGATATCAAATTTCTAAAAAATTATAGTGTCTAGGGAGATAGATGGTGATCTAGGTAGATAGAAATTAAATGTCTCAGGAGGTAAAAAATAATTAAACTGTCGTAAATGCGACTTTATTTGTTCAGAATTAGAAATAGTTCAACGCTTAGAAATAGTTTAAATAATACCTACCTTTTTGTACTAATACACATTAAATTTTAATGATGAGCTATTTACTTGAAATTTTAAAAATAGGTCAGAACTGGATGACAATGCAATATTTACTCGGTTTTTATGACATGGTATGAGTATGGTATGGTATATTATTGTATATATGATTTGGTATAGTACAGTATGGTATGATATGAAAGAAATTCGTATGGTATATTAAATTTAATTTGGATCATGAGCTAGAGTTTCATCTAACAGTTCGTTAATTGGATTAGGGTGATCTGCTCAATGAAGATAATAAACCGTTGTCAAGAATTTGCAGTTTTCAATTTTCTGAATCTACATATCTTGAAACGTAAACCAACAAATTTCGAGGGCGGGTGAAAAAGCTTTTTTCTTTGGACGATTCCAATGGTTCATTATCGAAGATAATAAAACAAAATGAGTTTGAAATCGGATTTCATGTTATTCTTTTAGTAAGATCTATATTATTATTAAAATTCTTATTGTAAGTGTTCGAAATGTCCGTTTGTCTTTGAACTGTGACCCGCTTCAATCAATGAGCGATGCAACTCCTTAATAACAACAATGGTATTTTTTTGAAAATATATTCAATAATAAATGAAGATTCACTCATTCATCAATCGCTTTAAAACAGAAAATAGTCCGCCGTCAACTCAATTCAGATTCGTTTCTTCAACATCCACAAACTCTTACATTTGAACTGGAAAATATAGAAAATCAGTAATTAATAATTTGTGGTGGCAACACTTTAGAAATTGAACTTCACGGGGGAAAACCTCAGGCATTTTACGATGAAGACAGCAGAGAGTTTATGTCTGAGGGTTTGTGTCAATTTTTGTCATCTGTTCCTTGTACGTCTCCGGCTTTTCTTCCATCTATTCAATCAATTATCATTAATCATCAGTAAATTATCATTAAATATTAATAATTATTATCAAGTAGTGTAAATTATTTATATTTATTGTTGGTTATTAATAATTTAGACGCGAAGTTTAGTGTTTCTCCTAAACCTTTGCGCGCTCACTGTGAACGAACGGCTGGTTGTACAAAAATCCAATTGGTCTTAAAAAATTCTTAATTTTTCAGGTCATTCAGAAATGAACTGAAAATTACATCGTTCAGTTGAATTTTTTGAGATAAGACATCGTCGAAATTTTAAAGTTTGTTTTAAACCCCTTCTAATTGAGCTAGGATTATGAAAGGTTTCAAGGATCATTGTGGAGCTGGCCCGAACCCGGAAACCAAATTTTCTAACCCCCCCAAATTTGTTGGTTTACGTTTCAAGATACGTAGATTCAGAAAATCTAGTCTCTCCGTTAGTATTTTTCCCGTTGAATCGAATGAGACCAATCGCAGGTCTGTAGGAGTAATAGCAACGGAGCTAGAGCGATTTGAGCTCTCACGGCATACGAATTATGATTTCAATAATTTTTTTATGATTATAATCATTACCTATTAATTATAATTATAATCATAAAAAAATTATTGAAATTATAATTAATAGGTAATGATTATAATCATCAAAAGTTGATTTGAGCGATTCCCCTCTAAAAAATAACTCATACTTTCGACTCTTGATTTTATATCAAATCCAGACGTTTTGTCACGACCCCAACAATACCAAAACAAATTTTGAACTTGGCGTCAATCTGTTATTATCTATTATTATTAGGTTATTTTGTGATAGTGACTAAAAACGAAGGAGCAAAAATGATTTCATCCCCTCCACTCGAGTTTCGAGCCAATGACCCCCAGCCTCCTTCGGAGCTCCGTCGTGGGGAAAAACAGAAAACGATGAACCACTTTCCGAATTTTTCGTCCATTACCCGGGATAATCCGCCAAACTCCTGGACCAACCTCTCGGACACCGTCACAAAATGGTCGTAATGGAAGATAATTTTTGTCACAGGACCCAATCCTGTTGTGCCACCCGCCTCCGATTATTTCTCGTCAAAGCACCCGAAAGCTATTAGGACCTCACATAATTTTCTCGGACGTCAAAACCGCGGTTTTCACCCTTTAAACGAAAATTAGGCTCTTTTATTTTTGCCATCGCGAGCGCTCCGTTGCGGTATTTTCCGTTGTGAGAACAAAATGGGACCAATCATCGATGAATAACTTGAGGAAGGAAAAAAAAATCTGTTTCGTCCACGTAGATGGTAAATAATCATTTTTCACTAAACATTTTTTCGTCATCTATAAGGCCGAGTGAGATCACAAGGTACCGCCACACCGTTATATTGTATCAAAGGAAAAAGATTAGCCTTTTAGACATGAACGGGTTTTGTATGATACTTTTTGTTCATGTTCTCCAGAGGGTTTTAAACCTTTCGCTTTCTCACTATCGAAGCTACATTCAATAACCTACAACATGGAAGTAATACATGCGCCACAAAGAAGTTTTGTATTCATGCACCATTGGCCGAGAGCCAGCAGCCATTTATATAACAGAAAGTTGTACTTCAACCAGTTAATCTACTCCATACAACTTCCATGAACCACAAGAACTGTACAAACGTTTGCTAGTTAAAGAAAACAGTAGCTTCCATATCCTTGTATTTTGGGGTCCAACGTATCTGAATCTTGAAACATCAAATTTTGACGGCGAGTTAACCATTTGGACATGGCTATGTCTAGGGATCATGTGTTTTATTCAAATTCCACCCAATTACACTCTAGAATATGCCCACTCAATATTCCACCCAAGAAGAATATGCCCGGGATCAGCTGATTGGCCTAAATTTAAAGCTATTCACTTGATGAAGCTATACTTTGTGATGTAGACTCCTGAGAACTTACATATTAAGCAGAATAGGCCTAGGATCACCTGAGCAACTCCTAAAGGTAGTTTCTATGCTATAGGTACACTCTATGAAGTTGAAATTTGGTTTGTAGCCTCCGTAGGACTAACTTGCTGCCGCCCAGGCCCAGGATCAGCTGAATGGCCTTAAAGTTAATTTCTCAGCTATTCACCCTATTAAGCTGCAATTTGGTATGTAGCCTTCTTAGGACTTACACTTCATGAAGATTATGCCCAGGATCGGCTGAGCGGCTCCTAAAGACAATTTCTATGCTATTAACGCTATGAAGGTGTAATCAGCTATTTAGCCTTCTTAGGACTCACACTTTAAGAAGATTAGGCCCAGGATCAGCTGAGTGGCTTCCTAGAGTCAATTTCTATGCTATTCACTCTATGAATTAGTTATGTAGCCTTCTTACACTTTTTGCAGAATAGGCCCAGGATCACCTGACTTGCTCCCAAAGCTAACAGTCATATCCATGATCAGATGTTTTCTCAGTAAGAGAGAAATTTTAGAAAGATTTATATTAAGCCTTTTAGCCGTTCGTTAACAATACGGTCTTGAGGTAGATCCGACAAAATATCGTCAGTTCAAAAAGCGCAACAATATTTTGTACTTTGAAATCACTGGAAATTATCAGCCAAAATAACTGATACATGATCGCGTATTCACAAACCCGGTAGGTATATAATATTGTGGTAGGTAGTTCGTGTGATATTAAGATATTCTCACCAATTCAGCCTTTCGGTTATTGACGTTGTAATAAACAATACGAATGGATTTCAAGTGATTTATTAGAGTAAATAGACTAATGAAACTGTTTGAGGATAGTAATGTGTAGGTACCCTGCGTGTGGGTAACCTGCCAAAGCTTGTCGAATAAATCAGTCGAATTATTCCATCTGGACAAATAGATGGGAGAAATCCTCCGCGCCACAAAGGGTTAAAAAGGGCTCGGGGTTTATTGTTTCCCTATCATCGAAACGCCTGAGAAGGCAACGCATTGTTATCACGAGCTCGTTCGTTTCGGATGGAACAGAAAAAAAAGAAGGTAATGAAGGTAAGAAAAAGGAGACAAGGATTTGACTGAATGGGGACATTAAAGAACGGAGATGATAAAACAAAAGGCAGAATAGTCTCTCAGCCTTCACCCCTTCCCTTTCTCACTGTATTATGTTACTGATTGAATCGTAGAGTTCCTTAAGAAACAAACAATAGGTGGTTGTTGGAAGATGGGCACTGCGGGGCACGGGCTAAACTATAGTCCTTGTCCAAGCCCGCCCACTCTATTATCTTAAGGAAATCTGGGAGGCCATTCCTACTCCGTGCATCGCCCCAACGGTTGGCACAATATACTGATTATGGTTGGGTTTTGTGATGTAAATTTGAAAGTGGGAGCGTAAGTAACTGTGCATTACCGAATCGCCCCGAATAAACTCTGTATTGAATCGATAGCGGAGGGGAAAATGCAGGTTTATATTTTGCACAATATTTTGAAGATGTCGTGTTTGTGCATCAGGAGAAATATTGTGCAAAAAAGGGCAATATTTTTCCGGAACAATTGATATTTTTGATAATATTAATGTGCAAAAAAAACAATTCCAAACATAAATTGACAATCGAACAAATTTAAAAATCTCTCCAAATTCTTGTCAACGGTTTATTATCTTCCTTGTGCTGATCACCCTTCTGTCTATACCAGACTGTGTAGCAAATCGACACCATACCATATTCTCACCGTACTTATAACATACGAATTTCTTTCATATCATACCATACTTTACTATACCAGATCATATATACAATAATATACCATACCAAACTCATACCATGCCATACAAACCGAGTGAATATTGCATTGTCATCCAGTTCTGACCTATATTTCAAAATTTCAAGTCTCTAGCTCAGGCCTTCCCAAACTGTGGTCCGCGGACCCCCTAGGGGTCCGCCAACTCTAAGTGGGGGGTCCGCAGCAAATGTAAATTTTGAAGAAAATTATACCTACAGCATAATCTCGGTAGTCCTGCGCTGTTGGACTTCCGAGAATTGTTTTCGTTGGTTGTATTGACTGGAAGAGTTCAAAGAAACAAGTACTGATCTAACACCAACTTGAATGACAGGGGTCCGCACTTGAAATTTTTCCGTGAAAGGGGTCCGCTAGTTAAGAAGTTTGGGAAGCACTGCTTCATTTTCGTAGCACGAAACGTACCTCAGAACAAAAAACTCGACATTACTAAAACCATATGATGTTCCAAACAGCACGTTAGTATGAAAATTGACCTGTATTTCAACCGTTTGATTCACGATCGTGTTGACAGGGTCCCTAGTGAAAGGTACCTACTGAAAATTATTATAATTTATTATTAGGTATTAATAATTTGTATTTATTATTAATAATAAATATTATTAATTATAATTAATTAATACGATATCCGGCTGTTGGAATCGGCTGGGTTGCTTTGTGCAGAACCTGAATGATAGAGATGATGAATTAATTACAAATAAAATATACCGATATAATTCTGGGGTTTTTAATACTACGTCGGTAATAATTTTTCTATAAAAGAAGTACCTACCAACAAACATTCGAAATTACCTTCGTTTCCGTAGCACGAAACGGACCTCAGAACAAAAAACTCGACACCATTATAACCATCATATTATGATGTTCCAAACAGCTCGTTAGTATGAAAATTGACGTGTATTTCTACCGTTTGATTCACGGTCGTGTTGACAGGCTCAACCTTTGAGCTGTAATTGTGAACAAACGGCTGGTCTTACAAAGCTGCGGATGGTCTTAAAAAATTCTTAGGAATAAACTCTATCTAAATATGAAATAAAACAACGGTTTATTATCTTCCTTGTGCAGATCACCCTTCTGCCTATACCGGACTGTATTGCAAATCGGCACCATACCATATTCTCACCGTACTCATACCATACCATACGAATTTCTTTCCTATCATACCATACTGTATTATACCAAATCATACATACAATAATATACCATACCATACTCATACCATGTCATACAAACCGAGTGAATATTGAAATGTCATCCATTTCTGACCTATATTTAAAATTTCAAGTATCTAGCTCATCGTCAAAATTTAATTTGTTTAAACAAATAGGTATTATTTCAACAATTTTACAGACAAGAAACCGAGTGAATATTGCATTGTTATCCAGTTCTGATCTATTTGTAAAATTTCAAGTCAATAGCTCATCATCAAAATTTAATTTGTATTATTACAAAAAGGTATTATTTAAACAATTTTACAGATGAGAAACCGAGTGAATATTGCAATGTGGTCTATCCCCGACTCACGGTTAAAATGTCTAGACTGTAGTTTACCGGGAAGATGAAAAAAGGTAGTTTTATTCTGGGCGTCTGGGGGTTGGGTCACATAACGGCCGTTTTCGACGCGAAAGTTTAGTGTTTTTCCTAAACAATTGCGCGGTCACTGTGAACGAACGGCTGGTCGCACAAAAATCCAATTGGTCTTAAAAGATTCGTAATTTTTCAGGTCATTCAAAAGTGAACTAAAAATTACACCGTTTCATGAGAATTTTTAGAGATATGACATTGTCGAAATTTCAAAGTTCGTTTTGAACCCCTTCCCCTTGACCTAGGGTTATGAAAAGTTTCGAGGATCATTGTGGGGCTGGTCCAAACCCAGAAACCAAATTTTGTAATTTTAGCTCAACGCTAACTGGGCAAAGTGCCACGGACGGCGTACGGGGGACGGCGTACGGCGTACGGGGGACGGCGTACGGCGTACGGGTGACGGACGGATTTTGGTTTATTATCTTCGATAATGAACCATTGGAATCGCCCAAAGAAAAAAATTTTTTAACCCCCCCCTCAAAATTTGTTGGTTTACGTTTCAAGATACGTAGATTCAGAAAATCGAATAAAAAAAAACTCTGCAAATTCTTGACACAACGGTTTATTATCTTCCTTGTGCAGATCACCCTTCTGTCTATACCAGACTGTGTTGCAAATCGGTACCATACCATATTCTCACCGTACTCATACCATACCATACGAATTTCTTTTCTATCTTACCATACTGTACTAAATCATACATACAATAATATACCTTACCATACTCATACCATGTCATACAAACCGAGTGAATATTGAAATGTCATCCATTTCTGACCTATATTTAAAATTTCAAGTATCTAGCTCATCATCAAAATTTAATTTGTTTAAACAAATAGGTATTATTTAAACAATTTTACAGACAAGAAACCGAGTGAATATTGCATTGTGATCCATTTCTGACCTATATTTAAAATTTCAAGTAATTAGCTCATCATCAAAATTTAATTTGTTTAAACAAATAGGTATTATTTAAACAATTTTACAGACAAGAAACCGAGTGAATATTGCATTGTGATCCATTTCTGACCTATATTTAAAATTTCAAGTATCTAGCTCATCATCAAAATTTAATTTGTTTAAACAAATAGGTATTATTTAAACAGTTTTACAGATGAGAAACCGGGTGAATATTGCAATGTGGTCTATCCCCGACTCACGGTTAAAATTTCTAGACAGTAGTTTACCGGGAAGATGAAAAAAGGTAGTTTTATTCTGGGCGTCTGGAGGTTGACCCGCGTAGCGGCCGTTTTCGACGCGAAAGTTTAGTGTTTTTCCTAAACCTTTGCGCGCTTACTGTGAACGAACGGCTGGTCGCACAAAAATCCAATTTGTCTTAAAAGATTCGTAATTTTTCAGGTCATTCAAATGTGAACTATACATTGCACGGTTCAGTTAAATATTTTGAGATATGACATTGTCGAAATTTTGAATTTCATTTTGAACCCCTTCCCCTTGACCTAGGGTTATGAAAAGTTTCGAGGACCATTGTGGGGCTGGTCCAAACCCAGAAACCGAATTTCGTAATTTTATCTCAACGCTAACTAGGCAAAGTGCCGCGGACAGCGTACGGCGTACGGCGTACGGCGGACGGCGTACGGCGGACGGACGGATTTTTTTTATTCGATTTTCTGAATCTACGTACCTTTTTTTTTCTTTGGGCGATTCCAATGGTTCATTATCGAAGATAATAAACCAAAATCCGTCCGTCCGCCGTACGCCGTACGCCGTCCGTGGCACTTTGCCCAGTTAGCGTTGAGCTAAAATTACGAAATTTGGTTTCTGGGTTTGGACCAGCCCCACAATGATCCTCGAAACTTTTCATAACCCTAGGTCAAGGGGAAGGGGTTCAAAACGAAATTTAAAATTTCGACGATGTCATATCTCAAAATATTCAACTGAACCGTGTAATTTTTAGTTCACTTTTGAATGACCTGAAAAATTACCAATAATTTAAGACCAATTGGATTTTTGTGCGACCAGCCGTTCGTTCACAGTGAGCGCGCAAAGGTTTAGGAAAAACACTAAAATTTCGCGTCGAAAACGGCCGTTATGTGACCCAACCTCCAGACGCCCAGAATAAAACTACGTTTTTCATCTTCCCGGTAAACTACAGTCTAGAAATTTTAACCGTGAGTCGGGGATAGACCACATTGCAATATTCACTCGGTTTCTCATCTGTAAAATTGTTTAAATAATACCTTTTTGTAATAATACAAATTAAATTTTGATGATGAGCTGTTGACTTGAAATTTTAAAAATAGTTCAGAACTGGATCACAATGCAATATTCACTCGTTTTCTTGTCTGTAAAATTGTTTAAATAATACCTATTTGTTTAAACAAATTAAATTTTGATGATGAGCTAGATACTTGAAATTTTAAATATAGGTCAGAAATGGATGACATTTCAATATTCACTCGGTTTGTATGACATGGTATGAGTATGGTATGGTATATTATTGTATGTATGATTTGGTATAGTACAGTATGGTATGATAGGAAAGAAATTCGTATGGTATGGTATGAGTACGGTGAGAATATGGTATGGTGCCGATTTGCAACACAGTCTGGTATAGACAGAAGGGTGATCTGCACAAGGAAGATAATAAACCGTTGTGTCAAGAATTTGCAGAGTTTTTTTTTAAACCAAAACATACCGTTCTATATGAATTTTTCTAGTTTTGGAATTTTCAAAATCAAAATTCGTTTTGAACCCCTTCCCCTTGACCTAGGGTTATGAAAAGTTTCGAGGACCATTGTGGGGTTGGTCGGAAGTCATATAAAAATTTTTGTAATTTTAACTCAACGCTAACTGGGCAAAGTGCCGCGGACGGCGTACGGCGGACGGACGGATTTTTTTATTCGATTTTCTGAATCTACGTATCTTGAAACGTAAACCAACAAATTTTGACATGGGGTTAAAAAACTGTTTTCTTTGGGCGATTTCAATGGTTCATTATCGAAGATAATAAACCACAAACCCAGTCATGCAGCGTGGAGATAGGAGCGATTCTTCGAAGAAACAACTGGTTTAATGTAAAATGTCTCCATTTTACTGGTTTTACTGGTTAGTATCCTTTTTACGTACACCTCAGTTTATAGATTTTCAACGCTGAACACGTTATCATTCCGTTATCAGATCAGATCGAATGAACTGCGAAGAGCATCCCAAGTAACAGTCACGTTTGGACCGAGAACAGTAGCTTATTTTTCTTCGAAAATTCCCTAGATTTTATGAAGTTCTTATTTCATTATGTGCAATAGTTCTTATTTCATATATTTCAGTCCTAAATTTTCTATGAGAGGTACCTAATTGACATCTCCCCAAGAAACATAATAATATTATTATCTTATGTTATAAGATATCTTAATTAAATTAATAATCCGTAAATTATTTTTCTAATTCTGATATAAATCTGATTATTCCAATCCAATTTTTATATGGGAAATAATTTGACAGCATTTTATGATTGTTCACGTAAATTTTATAATATAAATGAAGGAATTCAAAGGAGGTTAAATAATTTGCCTTTGTCAGTGAGTGATAGTGTGAAAGGAACAGTGGGCAGACACTTAATACGCAACCAAGAGAACCTGGTTATCTCCAAAGAAACTATCCGTAGTAAGTCCGCTTTGGGTGCGACTCCTTCGGCGCTCTCAGCTCAAAAAGGTGAATAAGGAAAAGCAAAACGGGGGCATAAATCTTGCTTAGGCTCATTAACCAAATTACCATCGGGATGGTCTTCGGGCGAGTCTTCCCTTATCTGTGAGGGGCCGACCACAGAAACCACAGGCCCCTCTCCAACTGCCCTGAAGCCATCAATTAGCAGGTCCGGAGAACAATCAGCAAGCGCCAGGAGGAGGAAACGGCCACAAATTTTCCGAGACGGCAAAGGAAACGCTAGACGGGTTTCTCTCTCCCCTTCCCATGGAATGGGCCTCCACGGAGTAGAGATAGTGTTAGTTGATAAAATACTGCGCAGTGTTGTCTCACCACGAAACAGACATTAGATCTATTCTAGGCACGCACTGGGGCTGTAAGTTTTCTTGGAACAACAGCCCTCAGGTCGTTCAGTTGTTTGAAATGCGCAATTGAACGAGTGAGAAAATGCAAAAATCGATTTATCAAGTAGGTACCGCCACTCGGAAGCTAAGTAGGCAATGGTGGATTTAGGCGGTGGATTTATCCAATAGGCGGTGTTACTGTGACGGTTTCTTCAATGTCACAATCACTTTCAACAAAGAATATGTTTTTACGATCAGTAACCGGTTAAAAACCGACATGAAATTGTGTAACAAAAAACGAAATGCGATATCGATAAACCATCTGATCGTAGTTCGCAACTCGTAGCTCGAACTCGCAGTTCTTCAACAATTGCTATGCGTAGGTTAGTTTATGGATACGAGCTTCAATGAGTTAGCTTGTTGAGAGCCTTGCTTATTTATAAGTTTAAAAACAATTCTGCAACAACAATAATTGTTTTTAAGAGAATTATTCTGCGTTTTGGTTATTTCATACGGAGTATGGAAAAAGAATACACAACATGTTAGTCTGGAACTCCTTCTACATATTAGAACAACTTACGTAAAATCCACAGTCATGCAGCATGGTTATAAGATGGATTTTCGAAAAAATAACTGGTTTTATGTAAAATGACTCCATTTTATTGGTTTTATGTAAAATGACTCCATTTTACTGGTTTTATAACAAATTTTATAGATTTATAGATTATTCAACGCTTATTCAGTTTATAGATTTTTCAACGCTGAATCCGATGGTGAAGCCAGAATTGCGATGCCCCATACCGTTATCAGATTAGAGCAGATGAACCATGAAGAACATTTCAAGTAACAACCATGTTTCTTCATCTTCAATGTGCTTCAGTTTGAGAAAGGCATAAGATATCGCAATTCTTACTTTACCTTCGTGTTCAACAAATCTATAAAGCGATTTACCTTCGTGTTCATTCTTCAATGTTTCCTCCATCTCTCTGATGTCCTGATAAAAATGATGCGTGTTATTCGAACGCCAAAATTATCTTAATTCTGATACGCGGTATTGGATCCCTTGACGAGAGGTCTGATACGAGGTATAGGAAACAGTAAACAAACAAAACTGATATGAGCTATTAGAAAACTGGATATTTCTCCCATACGCAATTTTTCTAGAGACTTGGCGACAGCACCATTCGATCGGGCGTTGGGAAATACTGTAGCGTCCAAAATTGGCCAAAATTTATGATACGTGGTACTAGAATAAGGGTATAAGCTATTATAGGTTCCTTTTCTGCGAAAATCCGCTAATATTGGCAAGTTTGTAGAAGAAGGCTAATACTGTCGTCCGCCTTATTATGCGATGTTGGATAATAACGTGAGCAGGAACCCGGCGTTTAAAAAACGAAGGAGAAAAAAAAATTAGGAGAAGAATGAAGAAGAGTTTGCATGGAAATGAAGCCATCAGCTGGCGGTTATTAGAAACTCCTTGCCGATTATTTTAGTTCATTGTCAGTTGAGGCCCGCGAGATAGGACCCCAAGGGCTGTGAGATGAGAGAGAATAATGATTCAATCAGCGGAGATGATGAAGCTGGAACGGTTCCTCGGCTCTGGACCTTCCAAACATGGCGGATGCCCCTCGCCTTCCACCTTCACCCTTGAGGCCTCGCTCCGAGAATGCATTCTCTTCTACAGCCGAGTGAGTGAAGAACAACTTTCATCTTACCCTCTTCTTCTTCTTCTCTTTCTTTTTTTCCCTCCGTATTTTCTTTCTTTTTCATTTCAAGTCTTGAAGATGTGGATGAAGCCCCTTGGGGCGGTTTTTTGAAAGAACAGGTATTTGGTCGGAAGAGGTAACCTCTCGTTTGAGGACCAGCACCGCCGGTGTGCCCGCCTCTTGGTAATATCTTCTTTCCCCTCGTCAAGACCAATAACCTCGTAGGATCGTAGGAACGCCACCGCCGTACAGTAATTGGACTCTCTCTGAACCGATTATGCGCTGATTCCAAATATACTCCATGTTTCTACAGGGTCGGTTGGTTTAATTATAATTAAACCAACTGACACTGTAGAAACATAATTATGAACAAACGCCTTACATGACATTTAAGCTTTCAAGAGCGCGGCGGCGTTTGTTCAGAACTAAACAAACTGACCCAATAGGAACATGGTGTATATTGGAATCAGCGCAAAATCTGTTCAGACAGAGTCCAATTACTGTGCGGCGGTGGCTTAAAATCAGAGATTTTTCTAGTGTTCCAGAAAATAAAAATCTCTCGTTTTTCTCCCTTAAAACTCCATCTACCAAGGCAGATTTGTTTGTGGAAATTTGAACTTTTTATCTCAATTTTATTGATAGTTACCATCGTCTGGAATATAGGTATGTTCAACGCTGTTCAACCTATGCCCTTTGGTCAAAAAAATTGCAGGAAGCTGATATTGTCGTATGGTGTTAAGACATGTTTGAGTAGTACACCAAGTTTCAAAATCCCATGGATGAGCTATGTTCATGTCTTCCGTTGGAATCAGTAACACATCATAAGTACCTAGGGATAGTACTTGACAATAAAATGAACTGGAAGAAACAAGTACTTCAGCTTTACTGTTATTCTACTGTTGTCAAGAATTTCGAACTAAGAAGGAGGACGTTCTGGGACTCGATTAAATAATATTTAAATAACATCGAATTGTAGTAACCAGAATAATATTATTATTCTGGTTACTACAATTCGATGTTGTAACCATCACTGAACGTATGACTTAGCAAATAATAGTTAGTTCTATGCAAAGCTTTCAACGAACTCTTGTACTTGATATTATATTATTGATAAGTATCTAATAACATAATATAATAATATATTATGATATAATACCTATATTATATTATAATATGTACAGGCTTGGGTTTCTTGGTATTCATCCGTTTTCGGGTTATCAAAACAGTAGAATCTAGAATCGGGCGATTTTGCTTGAGGACACTCGAAGTTTGTCTCTATCTTGAAAATCAAAATATCCTGCCGAAAGGTTTGTAACCATTGGGCAATAAGGCTGGGATACACCCAGATAACTACCTACTATAATATTGCCGATTTTGGGCTCTCGAGGGGGATCCGCCACTGTTCCTGACGGGTGAGATCCTGAACTGCAATGACGCAGGCAGAGGAGACGGATCATGGAAAAAACGCAGGAACCTGTCAATAATCAAATTACAGGCTTCAGGAGCGAGTGATTTTTTTTCTCGACGCGTCGTAACGTCCGTGTGCCACCCGTTTGCCCGCGGCCAATGTAGCGATGACTTACACCAACCGGTTTCCATTAATTTCTTCATTACCTTCGTATCGCTTGATACGCGACGGCGATAATTACAATAACTGTCTGCAGGAGGTCTTTCGGAAGGGACGAACACGGCGAAAAATGCCGACCGATTTGAAGGAATGTCAGCTCATTTGGCGTTTACTCGCGGAGCTGTTTTGCCTCTTTTCATCCCACCGGCATGCGGTTCAATTGCTAAGTTACACAGAGAGTTGAATATACCGAAGGTCAAGTTGAAATCAATTTCGTTTTCAATCGTTCATCAACGCAGAGAGAACTGTAAGCGTGGGTAAGGCAAACAAAATAAATAGTACCTACACAATTCTGAAATGGCCATTGGGCCGTTGCGAATCATTAAGTTTCATCAGAAAAGCCAATACGACTACGACTCTCTTCGATTGATTTTCACAGAGAATTAAATATTTTTATGGTAAATCAAGTTTACTTTCGGACCCTCTGGATGCAATAACATGTATATTCAATAATTGGTTACTGTTGTTTATGTTCGACAGTGCAAAGGGTTTAACAAAGCGAGATGGCTGTGTTCAATAGTGTTATTATATTATATTGTTTGTGTGCGTCGGGGACAGTCGGGGATTAGTTACGGTGACTTTATCGCGACTTCAAAGTGCAATGTTGATTGCACACACAAGAATTGCGTCAGTCCAAGCTAGAAACTAGTGCGTGGTTCTACGAATATTTCGCCGCAAACAAACCTACCAAATTTACCTTTGCATCCCAGCATCCCTTTGGTATTCTCCACACCTTGACGGATTGGTGAGTGTTTCCACGAGCTTTTTGGATCTCACCTGTGTAAAACCTGGAACTCAGCAATAATGCAATATTTTTACCCTACCACGTTGCAGGATTTCTTTTAGCGAATTTTCGAAGAAAATGTAGCTATTGTTCTCATGTTAACTCTGCTCTAATCTGATGGCGGAATGAGATATCGTAGTTCTTACTTCACCGTCCCGTTCAGCGTTGGAGCGGGTGTGTTGGGTGGGGGGGGGGAGGGTCACCCAAAAAATTAAAGTCTGACAAGTGACTCATTTTAAAGGTTTATACATGCTGAATAAGATGGTTAAGTCAGAATTTTACTATATCTTATTCCGTTCTCAAACTGAAGCACTTTGAAGATGAAGAAACGTGGTTGATACTTTAGATATTCTTCATGGACATCATGTTATTTAATGGAGACATTTTACATAAAACCAATTATTTCTTCGAAAATTCGCTCTTATAGCCATGCTGCATGACTGTGGATTTTCGTCTTCTTTGCATCAACAATTTCGACCCTATTTCTGGCCTCCCGTCTAAATCGGAAAGCTGTGGAGCGATTTTCTATACAAAATCGCCACTTGCGGCTGGCGAGTGGACTCAAAAAAACCTCCGAGCAGCTCCGACCTTCCAAATCCACGGTCTAACCCATCACAGGCAACATTATTTTTATCCAGATTTTCTAATAATTTTATTTTGAAGGAGCTCCTATTTTTGTTTGTCAAAGGCCTTATAAGTATAAAATCAAGAAAATTACTTGCATTTATTTGAGTTTGTATTCAAACTTCGACGTTCTTTCTAGTAATAAACTAATTTGATCAAAATTGACACTTTTGGGTTTGTTTTCCTGCTCACTGGTGTTAACAGGCTGTTTAAATTGATCTTTTAGCACTGAGGTAGGTATCGTCCATTTGGTGACAGGATTCAGACGTGCCCATTATGTAGTTCTGATGAGACGGAAAAAGCATACCAGTTTGTGAGCCCATGATCAGCCTCCATGACAGCCAGGCAAATGTTTTTAGGCAAAAGAGAAATTGTGCAACCAGAGTATTTAAATTTGTTAAGAAACTGTGTATTAGATATTTACTTTATTGAATATTTAATTTTTGTAGGATAGCTTGGCAGCTTAGAGTAGGAGATATGAAAGAATATGGACTTTGGGAAAATATTTTATAACTAGTATTGTTATTATGTGAGTTTTTGTTTGTTTGTTGGAAGGATGGATTTTGAAGCGAACTGTATCAGACGGTCTAAGGACCATGATTATGCATGACTCCTCGAATCTTATTGTATTACAACTTTTGTTATATTTAATAAAGCATGCTTTCTTTCAATAATTGGTTACTGTTTTCGTTTCGTATAGGTTCATCATTATTAGTAATTATTACTGGTTACTATTATCACTCACCTATAAACTTGGATATTATTTTAGTGAATTTTAGAAGAAAAGGAAGATATTGTTCTCGGTCCAACATTTTTATAACTCGAATTTTGATGAGTAAAAGTAATAATTGATGGTGTTTTTCAGTGTTTGTTAGTCGGACGGAACCGTGGAATTGAACTTTGATTACCTACAGGGCGTAGGTGTGACTCCTGTTGGTCAACCTTTTGAAAGCTTTCCCTAACTCCATTGTGACGGCCAGAGAAAAGGTTTTTACGGGTTTCAACGTCTTAAAAGCCCCAGAGGGGATGTGGTGGACCGCGGACATGCACAACGTTCAACATACAGAAAACTCGGACAGATGGCCACCACAAACGTCCGATTAGTTTTGCGGTGTTGAGCCTTTCAAAAAGGACAAAGTAATAGTTTGATGTTTTAGAGGTGTTTTTTTTTTCTTTAGAGGTCAGTTTGGGGTCCATTTCAATACTCGGGGAGTTTGTAGATACGCCATGGAGTGCCAGAAGTCACAACAGTCCCATTTCATCTGCTCCTATCTGAAACCATCACCGAAAAGGGATGGAGTGTATTCTTCCAGAGAGAAGAGATGGGACATAATGTCACCGGAGGTGTCCTCTTTTGACTTTGAAGTCACCAACCGCCTAGATGTCCCGCTGTGATCGTTCCTCACCGACGCCTGAAGCCCCGGACTTCTAATTTCAGTGATTTTGAATCAACTCGATTTTTTCCACAGATTTTTTTTTTTTTTTTTTTTTTTTTTTTTTTTTTGTCAATGGGGGAGCCGGAAGGATTTGAGCTTCAATTGAACACCTCGTAATTACCTGTAAGATTTTCATCTACAACCGAGAAGTAGAAGTAAAGATTAAAAAAAGTTTTCCTACACAATCGCGGACTCTGTTGTGAAATTTTTTAAATGGTTTATGGTTAACACTGTCGTCCACATCGGTCTGTACTTCTCCTCCTCCTGATGTTACCATGAGCTATTGTAATGCAACGGTTCACCAGCTTCGCCCGAAAGTCAGACAACCATAAATCCATATAGACAAACAGATCTAAGATTTCTTAGATAGTTAGAAAATTTTGTATCGGTTATTCCACCATCAAACCGGTCATTTTTGGATACACCTATGAAAACCTATGGAATGGAGTCTGAAATTCGTAGGAAACTTTTATGGGGCAGTATTATAATAATTAGGCCACTATAACCAAAATGTTTTGTCATGTACGTTGCCTCAGAGGAGCTCCAAGTTCTTCGATACGTGTAATGGTCACAAATCCTGTTAGGAAATTTGTTCGACCTACCCCCACCAGTCCGACCTCTACCGCCAAAAACACGCATTAAGATGATATTTCAGTGTCAGTGAGCGCCCCTCCGTTTTCCTGAGGTTCACCACGCGATGCTCGTCTCTCACTGTAATGTGATTATCTAACCCTCATCCCCATTAGAGCTATTTGAGTAGTTTAGCCCTTCGTCCCGCGCTGGCCATTTCAAACGGTCGGATTTTGTTTTTCTAGACGAATATTTTTCGGGCAATTGAGTTATTTCAGGGATTACCTACTGATGTAATGGTGGACCTGAAACGAAATTTGTATTCAAACTGTGAGCTTTGTATTCAAACTGATTTGGGAGAGTTGAAGTGTTCGGGCTCCAAAATCGAAATTTCCAATCGTGATTTCCGAGCTGACACATTTGGTTTATTATATCAATAACACAATGCAAAATAAATGCACTTACAAGAAAAATTTGTTCACCTCTCAACACATTGTGGTTCAAGTTTCAAGATAGGTTGAATCCAAAAATTGAATAAAAATGTGTCCATCAGTAGTTTGCTAATTGGGTTCTGCGGATAATTTTTTTAAAATCTAGGGACGCGGGAGCGTCCCGCCCGCCAAGAAAACCGAAGCCCTGAAAACCGAAGCGACTGAGACACTGATTACGCGACGGAACAAGTTGGGGTTTCCACCCTACCATAGCTCGATCCCCTGAGTGTCTCGAGAGTTGATTTTTTGTACACCAACTCTCCAGGGGCACGTGAGGACGTAAAACAAATTTCAGCTCTTGGGAACATCAGGTGTCGGGGGTATAACAATTTTAAAACCACTATTTTTCACGTTTTTCGTGTTCTTCTTCTTCTTCTTCTTGTTGTCGTTGTCGTTGTTGTTCATTGACGGGGCTACAGCCCAGCAGACAAATCGGATCGAGCTGAAATTTTGCACACACGTTTTTTATGCTCCAAGGGAGTGCCTTTTGACAATTTTTTCTCCCTCCCCCCATTTCCACCCCAATTAGGGGGGAAATAGTGTTTTTTAGGAATTTCAAATGGTCATAACTCCTTCAAAATTGAAGCTTTTTCAGATTTTCTTTTTTAGTTGTGTTCAGCTTTTCAAACTGTTTAATTTGAGATCAAAAAATGCTTCCTAAGGGGGAAAATAAAGGAGTTATGGTGATTTTTCTATTTTCAACAACAACTGCCGCAAATATTGATGAAAATTGGTGCGGTTGGTCTTAAAATGTCCGCTAGGTTGTCTAGAATATGCTCAATAATTTTGAACTAAATCTCAATCGATTTGACTAATCCACAGCCAAAAATACGTGAATAAATTCCACATCTACTGATTTGGCTAATTTCCGAAAACATCAAAGTTGAACGGTGGTCAGAAAAATTGTCGTAGAGTGGCGCCTGTTTAAGGATCGATAGGAAATTTAATGGGCTTTCGAATGAGGGTAGCACACTTTGCCACTTTTCCCAACGGTTCTCGAGTTATTCGCGATTTTTGGTATAAAAACGTGCGTTTTACGTTTTGCAAACTTTCTGTGGCCGCCGGTAGCCTCGTGGACAAGCGCGTCTGTCCGCGATGCGTAAGATCTTGGCTTCAATACCCGCTGGCGTGAAAGGATTTTTCACATACTTAGCCGTTGCGGCGGTCACCTGGTGGAAAGCAATGTCAAACTACCACCAGTATCATTTGCCTAGTACAGCCTCTCAAATAGTGCCGTTCGGAACCGGCGATAAACTGTAGGTCCCGTATAACTTGTGAAGACGTGCATCACAGGATTATATGTGAGAGGTCGCCAACGTCCGAAATTCGGATACGGCACTCCAAGAAGAAGAAACTTTCTCTTTCCACTTTCTCTTCGACACCAATAATTAAAATTATTGTAATGATTCTCAACAACAAAAATTTGCACAATCCCCAAGAAACAATGCAACAAATTTTCAAAAAATTTCTAATTCAAATTCATTCAAATTTCTAATTCTTTCTATCTTTTCAAATTTAATAATAATAATAATTGTTTTAAATTTTAATAATTTTTTAAAATTGTTAATTGTTTTAATTAATCGAAAATTTTAAAACTACTATTTAACCAATTCGCAAAAATTTTAAAACTACTTATTTTTCAAACACATTTCAGATAACAAACAATAATTTCCAAAAAATAATTATTCTTGTCACAAAAAGAAGAAACAAAACTCTGCAAATTCTTGACACAACGGTTCATTATCTTCTTTGTACAGATCACCCTTCTGTCTAGATCACTAGGTCTAAATGTCTAGATCCTAAATGTTAGAATAATTATTGTTGGGGATTGCGCTGGCTGTACTAAGCTCAGGGGCGAAATGGACTGTATATTTGAAAGTGAATTTAAATTATGCGTTTTAAAAGAGGGGGTAAACTGCTCTTGTAAACATATGTACGTAAGAAATCGGTACTCACGAAGTTTGCAGCGCTGCAGGAGACCGCCGGCCGGCGTGAAGAGAAGAGTTGAGCTTCGACGAAGATCGTACACGTTTACGAGCAGAAAGGGGGGATGTACTTATGTAAATTGTAATTAGACAGCCGAGTACTAGAGCTTACTTTGAACAATAGTTCACTACGATAAAGAAAGAAAATGTGATGGCACAAAAGGGAGAAAATGCGATGACGCGAGAGGTTTTCCGATAGCGGACGAGAGAATACAGACTGCCTGATGGCGAGGGGAAGAAGGTTGCACCTGTGTTTCGGTAGAGAGCAGCACTTCCCGGACCACACTGATTTAGCGCCTCATTCAGCGCGTACACCGCCCACCCAAAATTGCCAATTTTGAGACCCAGAGTTTTGACAGGGGTGCGTCCTTGTGCAGCAACAATGGACGTTTACTGCGCGCAGGGAGAACCGCATGGCCCAGGCGGCCGCCCACCCTGAGAAGCCCCTCCTCGTCAACGAAGAGAGTCGCCCGGCAAAGGCCGCCCACCGTGAAGAGAACCGCTCAGGCAAAGAGCAAAGAGACCGGGAGAGTACCGGTCTCTTGGTGGAGGCGTCACAGGCAGCAGCAATGTTGTAGGAGAAGACGGCCAGTGCAGGATCCCAGAAGACGCCGAGAATGTGGAGAGATGGTGCTGCTGAAGAGAAGAGACCCTGTGTTCTAGTGCGACATCGCGTGATTCACCCAAAGGTGGTAGAGAAGCAGCTTCCCTAAAAGGTAAACTCCCTGAGCAGGTACCTGATGGCCGGCGAGAGACATGAGAGCGGAAGTGAGTTTCAGCCACCTGGTGAAGGGGATCAGAGGGAACCTCTGCGTCAACTTCCTCTGCTTGCCAGAATCGTTGGACTGACTCGTCCAGGGACCTGGCACCGGTCAGCATACACAACCTGGATGGAGCTGGGCTAGATGCTGGTACTTTGCCTATGATGGCCCAACCAAAAATGGTACGAATTGCTGCTGGTCTCCCATGGATAACCTCGCCACCGCCCTGCAACACTTCGTCCATTAGTTTTGCTCCAATGAGGAAATCGATCTTTCCAGGCTCGTGGAAGGCTTGGTCCGCTAGTTCCAAGTGCGCAAATCGCTCGTAAACTTCCTTGGAGAGAGCAATCTTGGGTTGATCGTGGCAAATGTGCGACACTACAGCTGCTTGTGTGGGTATACGAGTGGCAGAAGACAACCGAGAAGCCAGCACACATGAAACAATGCCACCAGAGGCACCTAACGGTTGCTGCATTGCACCACAAAGTTCTTGGCGGTATGGTGTCACTGGAAGCCCAAGACGCTGGTTGCAGTCGCCAGTGATCATGTTTATCTCGGAGCCTGGATCCAGAATGCAGCGTACGGGAATCCATTGGTTGAAGCGGTTGAGAATGAGAGCCTGGATGGTGGCGAGAACCACCACTGGTCGTTCAACAAGAGCCTGACGAGCACCTGTCAGC
This sequence comes from Stenodema calcarata, assembly GCA_963920205.1. Classification (NCBI taxonomy): domain Eukaryota; kingdom Metazoa; phylum Arthropoda; class Insecta; order Hemiptera; family Miridae; genus Stenodema; species Stenodema calcarata. The sequence goes on from OY986058.1 coordinate 26,532,103, forward strand.
AGAGACTGAATGGGAGACTTGGAAGTCACCACCGGAGTAGGAAAGTTAGAAGACTCGGGGGCAGAAGAAGCTCCAGCAGCTGGATGAGCAGAGTCGTTGGTGAAATGCAGAGAGGAGTGATGAGAGGAACTCTTACAAGTACCACATCGACCACGAGACTTACACTGGGGGGAGGTAGGGTACCCAAGCACTTGAAGCACCGCTTCTTTTCAACGAACCACGTGCGCTTATCAGCGAGAGAAAGATTATTATACACTGGGCAGTAATAAATTTTATGCGAGGGAGAAGCACAGCGAGGACATGTCGATGACGACTGAGAGGTAGCACTAAGTTACTGTGGAGAAAAAGTGTTGGCCGACGGTGAGACATGAAGGGCCGAGGTTGCGAGCACTGATTTATGCACTGCTGTGTGTTTTGCGGGAGAAGCGGTTTTCAGGGGCTTAACTGAAGTTTGGTTCATTATTTCCTGGATGCGGACTTGTTCCTGAACGAAGTCGATTAACTCCTCAAATGTGGGGATACTCTCACTCTGACCAAACGAACGTTCAAATGCACTACGAATATTAGTGGGTAAACAACGAAATCCTAAACTAAACATAATGAAATCGTGCGCATCACGTATATGTAAATTAAGAAAGGCTTTCCAATTAGTGCCAAAAATATCTAAAAAGGATTGAAGATCAACAACACCCTCACCAGATAGGGGTGCAAAGGAAAACAATTTATTTAAATGGTGGGTTGCGCGAATCCTGACATTATTATAATTATCACAAATAGTTTTATACGCTACATCATAATCTGCATCCGTAATATTCAAATTCTCGATGAGCTTACGTGGAGTACCTGTCAGTAAAGACCTTAAATATGTCAACTTTACCGCGCCAGAATATGAACTGGAATGGATCGCAGCATTATAAAGTGCAAAGAAACTACAAAATGTGTCAGGATCGCCATTCCATACAGGAACTTCTAATTTTGGTAACTTAATTTGAGGTTTACATTCAACAACTGTTGTAGAAGTATTTAAAACAGAGTCAGCAACACGTTTTACAGAATTTTCGATAGCGATGATATGATAGAAAATTTCATAAAATGCAGCATTAACCGAATCATAAGGTAATTGATCAGCGTCGGCTGCATCAATATTTGCTTCCAAAATAGCATCTTGAATAGTATCAAACTGCTGCCTAATATTCTCTAAATTTGAACAGCTAGCCAAAAATACATTCGTAGCACCAGTTTTTACGCTCTCAGCTTCTGTGAAACTTTTAATTTGCTGTAGCTGTGCAAAAATACCTTCTCGTTTACGTTTATATAAGCGCAACGAACGCCTGACCTCCTCCGACGTAACTTTAGGCGTCTCGTCGGGCATATTCTTCTAAGTTCGAAATGTAAACAACGGAGATAGGTAATAGGAACAGGAATTATCACAGTTTGATCGCGGAATATCACAGTGAGTTAGGAACTAATAGGTATCAAAGTGTAGGAACTTATGTGCAATAGTTTGAACTGTTGACTTATTTCAATAACAGTGCAACAAGTTGCGGTTTGTGCAACGAGAACGTGGACAAGGTTGAACAAAGAAACTCCGAGCAATAAATTAAGGTCGAAAAATAGAGTATTTTATCGAGTAACAATCCTTTATTAAGAGAAATAACAACGAGAATAAAGTTTTGAAATGATCAACAAAAACTCAACAACGAAATAGGTATACCTACGAAAATAAAACCTCTTTATTGCACGGATCCAAGAATAACTTATACACGTACCTACGTAAGTATTGCACGTTCCTACTCCTACTCACTTGATCGACAAATAGCTGACTCTGACTAATAATAACGACTAGAAATATTTCGGCTGTCTAATGATACAAAATGACTAGATATGTAAGATTCTTCTTGACTAGAACCACTTGTACGATTCGGCTCGAAAAAGGACCACTTTGTTGGGGATTGCGCTGGCTGTACTAAGCTCAGGGGCGAAATGGACTGTATATTTGAAAGTGAATTTAAATTATGCGTTTTAAAAGAGGGGGTAAACTGCTCTTGTAAACATATGTACGTAAGAAATCGGTACTCACGAAGTTTGCAGCGCTGCAGGAGACCGCCGGCCGGCGTGAAGAGAAGAGTTGAGCTTCGACGAAGATCGTACACGTTTACGAGCAGAAAGGGGGGATGTACTTATGTAAATTGTAATTAGACAGCCGAGTACTAGAGCTTACTTTGAACAATAGTTCACTACGATAAAGAAAGAAAATGTGATGGCACAAAAGGGAGAAAATGCGATGACGCGAGAGGTTTTCCGATAGCGGACGAGAGAACACAGACTGCCTGATGGCGAGGGGAAGAAGGTTGCACCTGTGTTTCGGTAGAGAGCAGCACTTCCCGGACCACACTGATTTAGCGCCTCATTCAGCGCGTACAATTATTATTATCAATTATCACTAATTATTAACAATTTTATCAAGTACCTAGTGAAAATTATTATAATTTATTGTTAGGTATTAATAATTCGTATTTATTATTAATAACAATTATTATTAATTATGATTAATTAATACGATATAATTCTGGGGTTTTTAATACTACGTCGGTAATAATTTTTCTATAAAAGAAGTACCTACCTACCAACAAACATTCGAAATTACCTTCATTTCCGTAGCACGAAACTCACCTCAGAACAACAAACTCGACATCACTTAAGCCATATGATGTTCCAAAGAGCTTGTTAGTATGAAAATGGACCTGTATTTCAACAGTTTGAGTCACGATCGTGTTGTGAGGCACAATCTTTGAACCGTCATTGTGAACGAACGGCTGGTCGTACAAAGCTGCGGATGGTCTTAAAAAATTCTACGGAACAAACTGTATCTAAATATGAAATAAAAAACATACCGTTCTATATGAATTTTTCGAGATATGAAATTTTCAAAATTTCAAAATTCGTTTTGAACCCCTTCCCCTTGACCTAGGGTTATGAAAAGTTTCGAGGACCATTGTGGGGTTGGTCGAAACCCATAAAAAAATTTTCGTAATTTTAACTCAACGCTAACTGGGCAAAGTGGCGCGGACGGCGTACGGCGGACGGCGTACGGCGTACGGCGTACGGCGGACGGACGGATTTTTTTTTATTCGATTTTCTGAATCTACGTATCTTGAAACGTAAACCAACAAATTTTGAGGGGGGGTTAAAAAAATTTTTTCTTTGGGCGATTCCAATGGTTCATTATCGAAGATAATAAACCAAAAGGCAAATTAGTAGGCGTACTAATTTTTTACTAAATTTTGACTAGGATAAAACTTCATTTAGGAAAACATTTACTAGTTACCTCGTAGGTACTTTTGTTAAATTGAACCGTATTGTATAAGTACCGCTCGAAAACTAGCCATGCAAAAAGATGTGATATCCCCCAAAAACAACTCCGTTGTAAAAACTGGCCCGCCAAAAAACCTCAGCCGCAAAAAGGAATGATATCCATTTTGCCCGCCAGCCACATATATAGGATGCTCGGTGCTTCGCACCTCGCTGTTGAGTGTGCATATAGAAACCTGATCCTCCTACCCCTAACCTCCACCGTCAATGTTTTCCTGTTCCCTGTCTCCTTCCCACAACCCCTTCTCACCCTTAGTCACCCTCGGTTTCACCTAATATGTTTCCTCTGTTACACCAGCAGGGAGCTTTACGCTTCTTTCAATGCTGTTGGCGGGAGCTTTTTGCCAGATTAACAAGCCTGAATTGAAGCATTACTATATTATAAGTATTAGTGGTGGTCACGAGTAATCAGTGGTGGTACACCTAGGTATAATGAAGTAATGCTTCAATTCAGGCTTGTTCATCTGGCAAAAAGCTCCCGCCAACAGCATTGAAAGAAGCGTAAAGCTCCCTGCTGGTGTAACAGAGGAAACATATTAGGTGAAACCGAAGGGTGAGAAGGGGTTGTGGGAAGGAGACAGGGAACAGGAAAACATTGACGGTGGAGGTTAGGGGTAGGAGGATCAGGTTTCTATATGCACACTCAACAGCGAGGTGCGAAGCACCGAGCATCCTATATATGTGGCTGGCGGGCAAAATGGATATCATTCCTTTTTGCGGCTGAGGTTTTTTGGCGGGTCAGTTTTTACAACGGAGTTGTTTTTGGGGGATAATTTTTGCTGATAGAGAACCGTTTCAAAAACGTAGTAGTGGGAATCATTCGTCAAAATTAGTTTACCCTTATTTTTTATGGATATAGAAACATGATAATGTTCATAAAAAGCGCGAGATGACGTCAGAACCGCTGAAGCATATGATTGGTCAGGGCGCACCTTGCGGCTAATGACAGAATCGCAGAACCAGAGCAAAAAAAAAACCTCTCAGCTTTTCGACATGACAACGCTGAACACAACGGAGAAGTGAGAATTGCGATATCGCATTCCATCATCAGATTAGAGCAGATTAACCATGAAGAACTTATTCTTTAACTTCAAAGTACTCAAGTTTGCGAACGAAATTAGGTATCGCAATTCTGACTTTACGATCGTATTCAGCGTGTAAAAACCTTTAAAATGAAGTGTCCCGTGTCAGACTCTAATTTTTCGGATGAACCCCCACCCCCACCCCACCTACATCATTAAAACCCCCGTCAGCTTTTGGACATTTCAACGCTAAACACGATGTTAAGTCAGAATTGCGATATACCATTCCGTCATCAGATCAGAGCAGACTAACCATGAAGAATACCTATATCAAGGTTCAACCACGTTTCTTCATCTTCAATGTACTAAAGTTTGAGAACGAACTAAGATATCGCAATAATTGGAATTATTCCGACTTCATGATCGTATTCAGCGTATAAAAACCTTTAAAATGAGGTGTCACTTGTCAGACTTTCATTTTCTGAGTGACCCCCCCCCCCCCCAATACTCCAAACCCCCCGCAGCTTTTCGATATTTCAACTTTAAACACGACGGTGAAGTCAGAATTGCGATATTGCATCCCGTCATCAGATTAGAGCAGAATAACCATGAAGATTATATCTAGTAACAACCTTCTTCATCTTCAAAGTGCTCCAGTTTGAGAACGGAATGAGATATTGCAATTCACCATCGTGTTCAGCATTAAAAAAAACCTTTAAAATGAGGTGTCACTTGTCAAAATTTTTCATTTTGAGAATTTATGAGAAATCCCCCCCCCTAAAACTCCCCAAAAACTCCCCCTTAGAGTGGTCCGATTCTGCTGATCTACGAACGTAGCCTGTCGAATGCCAAGACAGATTTTTTGTGCAAATATGAACTTTTTATCTCAATCCTATCGAGAGTTACCGTCTGGAATGACACATACATAAATATATAGGTATAATATTATAATATATAGGTATATTATACAATTTTTGGTGTATTTTGGCAGTGGATTCAGGATGCTCTAAAACGGATTTTGGTATGGAAATTTTTCGAAAATTCGAGTTTTAAAAATTTTGGACCGAGAACAATAGCTACATTTTCTTCGAAAATTCGCTAAAACGGTCTGTACAGTATCCTGAAACTTGAGGATGGGGGAGGGGGGGTTACATCACAATCGCGCGCCATTTTACTTCCAAGTTTCAAATCAATCAGATTTCAATTGTGATTATGAATTTCTGTAAAGTTTTTTTTTTTTTTTTTTTTACATGAAAACTAGTGTTTAAGTGCAATAGCAACAATAACATAATAGCTTTTTTCATTTCAATTTTCATTTCTCATGCGCATACCCCATTGTCCTCAAAATCGGTAATCCAATTTCCTCAGCAACCTGGAAGCTCAATAACTAAATTAGCAAATAAAAACTTCGATCCGGAATCAAATGAGACCAATTTCAACACTACGTTTTCATAACAGTAACTCCATCATGATTAATAAATAAGTAAATCGGCATATTAGTTGAATATTAGCACCGAAGACATTGCCAGATTTTTCATGTACATTGTATTTCCTACAGATAACACATTTTCCCTTCCCCACAAAATCTTTTCTTCATTTGCGTGCTCTCCTCCCGCTGGGTGTGAATGTAACTGAAATCACTGAGGATGGACTTGCCGAAGCAAGAGAGCCGAATGTAGATCTCGATGAGGCCACTTACGTCACCGAACATGTTCCATATCGGCAGGGTCGACCTAGCGGGACAACACACAAGATCCGTAAAGGTCCCTAAGATCTGTAACACTCCCTAAGACAATCTGAAATGGCTTAGAACCCACGTTTTCCAAAACCATGTCCTCAATTGATAAAATCTATGATTAAAAAAACTCTGCAAATTCTTGACACAACGGTTAATTATCTTCTTTGTACAGATCACCCTTCTGTCTAGATCACTAGGTCTAAATGTCTAGATCCTAAATGTTAGATTAATTATTATTAATAATTATCACTAATTATTAACAATTTTATCAAGTACCTAGTGAAAATTATTATAATTTATTGTTAGGTATTAATAATTTGTATTTATTATTAATTATGATTAATTAATACGATATAATTCTGGGGTTTTTAATACTACGTCGGTAATAATTTTTCTATAAAAGAAGTACCTACTAACAAACATTCGAAATTACCTTCATTTCCGTAGCACGAAACGCACCTCAGAACAACAAACTCGACATCACTTAAGCCATATGATGTTCCAAAGAGCTTGTTAGTATGAAAATGGACCTGTATTTCAACAGTTTGATTCACGATCGGGTTGTGAGGCACAATCTTTGAGCCGTCATTGTGAACGAACGGCTGGTCGTACAAAGCTGCGGATAGTCTTAAAAAATTCTACGGAACAAACTCTATCGAAATATGAAATAAAAAACATACCGTTCTATATGAATTTTTCGAGATACGAAATTTTCAAAATTTCAAAATTCGTTTTGAACCCCTTCCCCTTGACCTAGGGTTATGAAAAGTTTCGAGGACCATTGTGGGGTTGGTCGAAACCCATAAAAAAAATTTCGTAATTTTAACTCAACGCTAACTGGGCAAAGTGGCGCGGACGGCGGACGGCGTACGGCGGACGGCGGACGGACGGATTTTGGTTTATTATCTTCGATAATGAACCATTGGAATCGCCCAAAGAAAAAAATTTTTTAACCCCCCCTCAAAATTTGTTGGTTTACGTTTCAAGATACGTAGATTCAGAAAATCGAATAAAAAAAAACTCTGCAAATTCTTGACACAACGGTTTATTATCTTCCTTGTGCAGATCACCCTTCTGTCTATACCAGACTGTATTGCAAATCGGCACCATACCATATTCTCACCGTACTCATACCATACCATACGAATTTCTTTCCTATCATACCATACTGTATTATACCAAATCATACATACAATAATATACCATACCATACTCATACCATGTCATACAAACCGAGTGAATAATGAAATGTCATCCATTTCAGACCTATATTTAAAATTTCAAGTATCTAGCTCATCATCAACATTTAATTTGTTTAAACAAATAGGTATTATTTAAACAATTTTACAGACAAGAAACCGAGTGAATATTGCATTGTGATCCAGTTCTGACCTATTTTTAAAATTTCAAGTCAATAGCTCATCATCAAAATTTAATTTGTATTATTATTATTTATTATTATTATTATTAGTATTATTATTATGTATTATTACAGAAAGGTATTATTTAAACAATTTTACAGATGAGAAACCGAGTAAATATTGCAATGTGGTCTATCCCCGACTCACGGTTAAAATTTCTAGACTGTAGTTTACCGGGAAGATGAAAAAAGGTAGTTTTATTCTGGGCGTCTGGTGGTTGGGTCACATAACGGCCGTTTTCGGCGCGAAAGTTTAGTGTTTTTCGTAAACCTTTGCGCGCTCACTGTGAACGAACAGCTGGTCGCACGAAAATCCAATTGGTCTTAAAAGATTCGTAATTTTTCAGGTCATTCAAAAGTGAACTAAACATTACACGGTTCAGTTAAATATTTGGAGATATGACATTGTCGAAATTTTAAATTTCGTTTTGAACCCCTTCCCCTTGACCTAGGGTTATGAAAAGTTTCGAGGATCATTGTGGGGCTGGTCCAAAACCAGAAACCAAATTTCGTAATTTTAGCTCAACGCTAACTGGGCAAAACGGCGTGGACGGAGCAAGGTTGGAATTGGCAGAAGGAAAGACCCAGGCGATTGTGTTCAAAGGGGAGGGAGACTCCAGACACCCAACCAGATTTATGGTCGGGGACACGAGGATTGAGGCAGGGACAACGGTGAAATACCTCGGAATCACATTGAACCGCCAACTCAGCCCAGTGGCACATGTTAATACACTGCTTGCCAAAGCCATGCATGTGGCAGGAAGTATCCGGAGGCTGTCTGGTCGGGGATGGGGTGTAAGCTTTGACCAACGACTGCACTATTACAAAACCGTTTTCCTCCCCTCAATGATGTATGCAGCACCAACATGGTGGGATCAACCGAACACAGAAACGCGCCGCAAGGTGGTGCAGCTCCAGAGAGCAGCGATGCTTGCTTTAACCAGGGGCTACAAGACGGCCTCCACTCTGGGCCTCCAAATAGTAGCTGGCTGTATGCCATTGGATCTTGTACTAGATGCCAGGGTTGCTGAGGCATCAATCAGGTGGCCATCACGAACGTGTGTGCGAATATATCCAGAGCTCAAAGAGATGATAGACCAGGAGACCACAGCGCAAGACAAAAGAAGGGCGATTGAAGAGTGGGCTCTCAGCATGTGGCAGCGCCGGTGGGATTCTGCGGACACAGGCAGGCTAACCCACAACTACTTGCCTGACGTCAAGGAGAGGCTCAAGGCCAACTGGCTCCAGCCAGGCTATGAGATTACACAGCTATTGACGGGCCATGGCAATTTCAGTGGGAAACTGCATGGCTTTAGGCGCCGAGATTCCCCGTCCTGTCCATGTGGAGCAGCCCAAGAGCAGGCTGAGCATGTGGTTCGCAATTGCCCGTTATATACAGAACTAAGACAGGAGATGTGTGGAGCACCAATTTATTGCGCTTCACTACACAACCTATTGACAACGGAGGAGAACTGTCACAAATTCAGTGCATTCTGTAAGGCCTGGTCTCGCAAGAGAGGTGAAGGGGTGGAACTTCCTCTCATAAACTAACTTGCAGCTAATGGGTATGAATGGGACTGGTGTGATTGAGCCTGGCGTGTGAAAGAGTGTGGAAGTGGAATAAACACTTGTGTTGTGTGATCTGCAAACACAACTGCTAAATTAAATTGTACGGTGGCTGTAAATAAATTGTACTATGATTATATTGTGTAGATTGTAAATGGTAATTGTTGCTTTGTGACTTGTAAATTGAAACGGTATTTGTAAATTTGAAATGGTATTTGTGACTTGTGAATTTGTGACTTGTGACTTGTACAAAATACTGGTACACTGGTATAATCTCGGGTGTGGTGATTATGTGTTTTTAAAGACTAGTGATTAGTGATCAGTGGCCTGCACCTTTTAAACACTAGTGATTAGTGATCAGTGACCTGCAACCATGTGATAAACACTAATGTTTTGTGATCTGCAACTACTGGTGAGAAGAATGGACTCATGTTGCTAGCTGAGATCCAAGATTCAAGTGATTCAAGAGAACACCTGTTACCAGCTGAGATCCAAGATCGAATAACACGATCAACCCCTCTGCCCCTATAACATCCCTGCAAAACCCGGCACCTCCACGTGGTCCATCCTGGACATGCATTAGCATGACCAACGCCGGAGGGGGCAGGTCAAGAAAGGGGGACCTGCTGTGCATGGCATTGGAAAATGCCAAAACCTGCCAAGACTGACATGAAAGTCTGCTGATATAAAGAGCCTGAATATCATTGTAATGGGCCACTGGCCTAGACACAATGACCCTAAAGAAGAGAGCACAGCAGGACGGCGTACGGCGTACGGCGTACGGTGTACGGCGTACGGCGTACGGCGGACGGACGGATTTTTTTTTATTCGATTTTCTGAATCTACGTGTCTTGAAACGTAAACCAACAAATTTTGAGGGGGGGTTAAAAAAATTTTTTCTTTGGGCGATTCCAATGGTTCATTATCGAAGATAATAAACCAAAATCCGTCCGTCCGCCGTACGCCGTACACCGTACGCCGTCCGTGGCACTTTGCCCAGTTAGCGTTGAGCTAAAATTACGAAATTTGGTTTCTGGGTTTGGACCAGCCCCACAATGATCCTCGAAACCTTTCATAACCCTAGGTCAAGGGGAAGGGGTTCAAAACGAACTTTGAAATTTCGACAATGTCATATCTCTAAAAATTCTCATGAAACGGTGTAATTTTTAGTTCACTTTTGAATGACCTGAAAAATTACGAATCTTTTAAGACCAATTGGATTTTTGTGCGACCAGCCGTTCGTTCACAGTTAGCGCGCAAAGGTTTAGGAAAAACACTAAACTTTCGCGTCAAAAACGGTCGTCATGTGGGTCAACCGCCAGACGCCCAGAATAAAACTACCTTTTTTCATCTTCCCGGTAAACTACAGTCTAGAAATTTTAACCGTGAGTCGGGGATAGACCACATTGCAATATTCACTCGGTTTCTCATCTGTAAAATTGTTTAAAAAATACCTATTTGTTTAAACAAATTAAATTTTGATGATGCGGTAGATACATGAAATTTTAAATATAGGTCAGAAATGGATGACATTTCAATATTCACTCGGTTTGTATGACATGGTATGAATATGGTATGGTATATTATTGTATGTATGATTTGGTATAGTACAATATGATATGATAGGAAAGAAATTCGTATGGTATGGTATGAGTACGCTGAGAATATGGTATGGTGCCGATTTGCAACACAGTCTGGTATAGACAGAAGGGTGATCTGCACAAGGAAGATAATAAACCGTTGTGTCAAGAATTTGCAGAGTTTTTTGGTTTATTATCTTCGATAATGAACCATTGGAATCGCCCAAAGAAAAAATTTTTTTAACCCCCCCTCAAAATTTGTTGGTTTACGTTTCAAGATACGTAGATTCAGAAAATCGAATAAAAAAACTCTGCAAATTCTTGACACAACGGTTCATTATCTTCTTTGTACAGATCACCCTTCTGTCTAGATCACTAGGTCTAAATGTCTAGATCCTAAACGTTAGATTAATTATTATTATCAATTATCACTAATTATTAACAAGTTAATCAAGTACCTAGTGAAAATTATTATAATTTATTGTTAGGTATTAATAATTTGTATTTATTATTAATAATAATTATTATTAAGTATGATTAATTAATACGATATAATTCTGGGGTTATTAATACTACGTCGGTAATAATTTTTCTATAAAAGAAGTACCTACCAACAAACATTCGAAATTACCTTCATTTCCGTAGCACGAAACGCACCTCAGAACAACTAACTCGACATCACTTAAACCATATGATGTTCCAAAGAGCTTGTTAGTATGAAAATGGACCTGTATTTCAACAGTTTGATTCACGATCGTGTTGTGAGGCACAATCTTTACGCCGTCATTGTGAACGAACGGCTGGTCGTACAAAGCTGCGGATGGTCTTAAAAAATTCGACGGAACAAACTCTATCTAAATATGAAATAAAAACTCTGCAAATTCTTGACACAACGGTTCATTATCTTCTTTGTACAGATCACCCTTCTGTCAAGATCACTAGGTCTAAATGTCTAGATCCTAAATGTTAGATTAATTATTATTATGAATTATCACTAATTATTAACAATTTTATCAAGTACCTAGTGAAAATTATTATAATTTATTGTTAGGTATTAATCATTCGTATTTATTATTAATAATAATTATTATTAATTATGATTAATTAATACGATATAATTCTGGGGTTTTTAATACTACGTCGGTAATAATTTTTCTATAAAAGAAGTACCTATTATGAAAATTGACCTGTATTTCAACAGTTTGATTCACGATCGTGTTGTGAGGCACAATCTTTGATCCGTCATTGTGAACGAACGGCTGGTCGTACAAAGCTGCGGATGGTCTTAAAATATTCTACGAAACAAACTCTATCTAAATATGAAATAAAAAACATACCGTTCTATATGAATTTTTCGAGATATGAGATTTTCAAATTTTCAAAATTCGTTTTGAACCCCTTCCCCTTGACCTAGGGTTATGAAAACTTTCGAGGACCATTGTGGGGTTGGTCGAAACCCATAAAAAAAATTTCGTAATTTTAACTCAACGCTAACTGGGCAAAGTGGCGCGGACGGCGTACGGCGGACGGCGTACGGCGTACGGCGTACGGCGGACGGACGGATTTTTTTTTATTCGATTTTCTGAATCTACGTATCTTGAAACGTAAACCAACAAATTTTGAGGGGGGGTTAAAAAAATTTTTTCTTTGGGCGATTCCAATGGTTCATTATCGAAGATAATAAACCAAAAACATACCGTTCTATATGAATTTTTCGAGATATGAGATTTTCAAAATTTCAAAATTCGTTTTGAACCCCTTCCCCTTGACCTAGGGTTATGAAAAGTTTCGAGGACCATTGTGGGGTTGGTCGAAACCCATAAAAAAAATTTCGTAATTTTAACTCAACGCTAACTGGGCAAAGTGGCGCGGACGGCGTACGGCGGACGGCGGACGGCGTACGGCGGACGGCGGACGGCGTACGGCGGACGGCGGACGGCGTACGGCGTACGGCGTACGGCGGACGGACGGATTTTTTTTATTCGATTTTCTGAATCTACGTATCTTGAAACGTAAACCAACAAATTTTGAGGGGGGGTTAAAAAATTTTTTTCTTTGGGCGATTCCAATGGTTCATTATCGAAGATAATAAACCAAAAAACTCTGCAAATTCTTGACACAACGGTTCATTATCTTCTTTGTACAGATCACCCTTCTGTCTAGATCACTAGGTCTAAATGTCTTGATCCTAAATGTTAGATTAATTATTATTATCAATTATCACTAATTATTAACAATTTTATCAAGTCAATTTTATCAATTTTACCTAGTGAAAATTATTATAATTTATTGTTAGGTATTAATAATTTGTATTTATTATTAATAATAATTATTATTAATTATGATTAATTAATACGATATAATTCTGGGGTTTTTAATACTACGTAATAATTTTTCTATAAAAGAAGTACCTACCAACAAACATTCGAAATTACCTTCATTTCCGTAGCACGAAACGCACCTCAGAACAACAAACTCGACATCACTTAAGCCATATGATGTTCCAAAGAGCTTGTTAGTATGAAAATGGACCTGTATTTCAACAGTTTTAGTCAAGATCGTGTTGTGAGGCACAATCTTTGAGCCGTCATTGTGAACGAACGGCTGGTCGTACAAAGCTGCGGATGGTCTTAAAAAATTCTACGGAACAAACTCTATCTAAATATGAAATAAAAAACATACCGTTCTATATAAATCTTTCGAGATATGAAATTTTCAAAATTTCAAAATTCGTTTTGAACCCCTTCCCCTTGACCTAGGGTTATGAAAAGTTTCGAGGACCATTGTGGGGTTGGTCGAAACCCATAAAAAAAATTCCGTAATTTTAACTCAACGCTAACTGGGCAAAGTGGCGCGGACGGCGTACGGCGGACGGCGGACGGCGGACGGCGTACGGCGTACGGCGTACGGCGTACGGCGTACGGCGTACGGCGGACAGACGGATTTTTTTTTATTCGATTTTCTGAATCTACGTATCTTGAAACGTAAACCAACAAATTTTGAGGGGGGGTTAAAATTTTTTTTTCTTTGGGCGATTCCAATGGTTCATTATCGAAGATAATAAACCAAAATCCGTCCGTCCGCCGTACGCCGTACGCCGTCCGCCGTACGCCGTCCGCGCCACTTTGCTCAGTTAGCATTGAGTTAAAATTACGAAATTTTTTTTATGGGTTTCGACCAACCCCACAATGGTCCTCGAAACTTTTCATAACCCTAGGTCAAGGGGAAGGGGTTCAAAACGAATTTTGAAAATTTGAAAATCTCATATCTCGAAAAATTCATATAGAACGGTAGGTTTTTTATTTCATATTTAGATAGAGTTTGTTCCGTAGAATTTTTTAAGACCATCCGCTGCTCTGTACGACCAGCCGTTCGTTCACAATGACGGCTCAAAGATTGTGCCTCACAACACGATCGTGGATCAAACTGTAGAAATACAGGTCCATTTTCATACTAACAAGCTCTTTGGAACATCATATGGCTTAAGTGATGTTGTGTTTTTTGTTCTGAGGTACGTTTCGTGTTACGGAAATGAAGGTAATTTCGAATGTTTGTTGGTAGGTACTTCTTTTATAGAAAAATTAAAAAGTATTAAAAACCCTAGAATTATATCGTATTAATTAAATACAAATTATTAATATTTAACAATAAATTATAATAATTTTTACTAGGTATCTACTTGATAAACTAATTAATAATTAGTGATAATTCATAATAATAATTAATCTAACATTTAGGATCTAGACATTTAGACCTAGTGATCTAGACAGAAGGGTGATCTGTACAAAGAAGATAATGAACCGTTGTGTCAAGAATTTGCAGAGTTTTTTTATTCGATTTTCTGAATCTACGTATCTTGAAACGTAAACCAACAAATTTTGAGGGGGGGTTAAAAAAATTTTTTCTTTGGGCGATTCCAATGGTTCATTATCGAAGATGATAAACCAAAATGGCTGTGATGAAGCACAAAAACAACCAGTTCAAAAGTAATCAATGGATTAAAGATAATTGCTTAACCTTGAATTCCAAAAAAGGTGAAGTAAAAATGTACCTGTCCTAGCCGTAGATTTGAACTTGGGCAATCTTATCACTGGAATCACTAACCCCCACCACCATCCTAAGCCACGCCCACAACCCCCCTCCCACCACCTTACCCGCTGGTTGCCCCTCCCCCACCCATTTGCCCTCTAAACCTACTGGGCACACATATATATGGCTGTTCACGTGAACAGCCATATATATATATGTTATATAAATATTATTTAGAAACAGTATAAATATGTATAGAACAGTATATATTTATAGAAACAGTAGGTAGGTATATATAATGCCTTGAAAGCGTAATATGAGGTGTTCGGAATCAAAAGCGGATAACTCCAAAATTTCAAACATTGATTTTTTCACAGTTTTGGCATGTTCAGTAAAGCCATATTAATAATAATTAATATTTATATTAATGATAATTTAGATAATTATTTTAAATAGGTGTATAACTATTAATTATTATCAATAAGGCTTTACTGAACTTGCCAAAACTGTGAACAATAAATTTTTGAAGTTATCCGCTTTTGATCCTGAACGCCTCATATAATATACAGGGTTTATCGCAAGTAGATGACAATACGGAAGATGTGGTTTAAAAATGTAGTTAAACGCCGCCAACCGCATGTTTCTACCTCATTACGTTTCACAGATATGCCCTTTCAAAGGTTATTTCGAGAAAACCATGTTTTTCATTGCAAACTTCAATTTTCTCTGCTTTTCCACATTGTTTCTCAACTTTCCATCCCAGTTTTGAAATCAGCATCAAATTGTCTTCAACTCTAGTGCACTCACAATGTTCACAGGTTTCTTCTTAAGCCGCAATAACAGATCAATAAATGAAAACTTTAAAAAAAGTGTAGTTAACGACAACGTTTCGAAAATCACTACTCTTCAAACAAAAACAAAAAAAACTCGGCGCTTCGCGCCTCGCCAGGGGGCAAGCCCCCCTGGACCCCCCGGATGCTTACCGTTTGGAGCCTGCGGCTAAAAATCGAGAAACATGGAACATGCTTCTAATTAGCTTCCCTGGTAATGAAGCTTCGACCCTCGCACATAAGATTGTTTACTAACCATTTATAACATCGCATTGTTGGATTAATATCTCGTAGATAAATATAAAACTGCGACATAAATGCGTGATAAATCGAGAGCTTTCCAACGAGTGGTGAACGATTTCTGTCCGATGAAAACTAAATAAGTTTCATTTCCCCAGCAACGGCTCCGTTGTAAGCGGAAATCATTAGAAAATTTCGTCACCCATCCCGCGTCACCCATTCCGCGTAACGTTTTTCGGTTAGTTAGTCCAAGGCTAAAGCATGTTCCATGCTAAAAAATCCTGCAAGCTGCCGAATCGCACAAAAGTTGTAAAATTTAATTACCATTTCAACGGAATACTCAAAATTGCAGTTATCTCTCAATTTTGGAATGCAATTGGAATGGGGCGGGGTAAACACTGATGTCATGCTTATTTTGTTGGATCTTATTTCCAATAAAGGTGCGAGTGATACTGGACAACAGTTGTCCAGCAGTTACTGCTTCGGTGCTTGAATGCTTGACTAGACATTTGAGGTATAACCATTGTATCTGGCTTTGGTCGAAACCGAAATTTTGAAACTTGGCAGACATGGCAAGTCTTGACGTACTTCAGAATTGTCTGCTTCATTTTGGGCCACCAAAACCGAGCTTTAATTTTCAAATAAGTTCTTAGGAACCCATCAAGTCCACCTGAGTCGGGACCATCGTGCTACGTTTTGAGTATTACTGGTATTACTTTTGGTGTTGCGTGCAGCTTATCCTTCACTCGCATCAAGGTGTTTACTGAAGGTGGATCCACTTCAATGCAATGTCTCGGAATAGCAACAGCATCCTGCAGTTCGGTACCTTTTAGGTGATTGATTTCAACTTCAAACCCCATATTTGAGTGATAGGTGATCAGAGTTTTTTGTGATAGTGATACATGTGATTGTGATTGTGATAGTGACACATTTTTCAGCTTCCAAGTACGTCCTGGAGCGAGCCACTGCGAGAACGTGTGCGAATAATACCCAATAACTCTTCGTCGTCTTCCCTTTCTTTGTGTTAGATCACGCTGATATAAAAATGCCCCACATCCATAGTAAGAAGCATCACAGCATAACTCGAAGTCGAGGTTCCAATCAGGTAAACTGAGGACAGGGTTCGATGAAATAGCTGCTTTAAGTTTTTGGAAGGCTTCCTCGGCTTCTTCCGTCCAAATAAGAGCTTGCTCCTTTGACTTCAGCTTGTCCAGGGGTCGGGCTTTCTGTGAATAATCCTTTATAAATGACCTAAAAGGCCCTGTTAATCCTGTGAACACTCGAAGGGAATGCAAATCAGTTGGCCTCTTCATTTTTTCACCTTTTCTATTTATTCCTCCTTAGTAGTTGTAATAACATAGTCAGCTGACCGGGCAACACTGCGAAGCTTATCCAATCCATCTAGGGACGCGGGAGCGTCCCGCCCGCCAAGAAAACCGAAGCCCTGAAAACCGAAGCGACTGAGACACTGATTACGCGACGGAACAAGTTCGGGTTTTCACCATCCCGTAGCTCGGTCCCCTGAGTGTCTCGAGAGTTGATTTTTTGTACACCAACTCTCCAGGGGCACGTGAGGACGTAAAACAAATTTCAGCTCTTGGGAACATCAGGTGTCGGGGGTATAACAATTTTAAAACCACTATTTTTCACGTTTTTCGTGTTCTTCTTCTTCTTGTTGTCGTTGTCGTTGTCGTTGTTGTTCATTGACGGGGCTACAGCCCAGCAGACAAATCGGATCGAGCTGAAATTTTGCACACACGTTTTTTATGCTCCAAGGGAGTGCCTTTTGACCATATTTTTTCTCCCTCCCCCCATTTCCCCCCCCAATTAGGGGGGAAATAGTGTTTTTTTAGGAATTTCAAATGGTCATAACTCCTTCAAAATTGAAGCTTTTTCAGATTTTCTTTTTTAGTTGTGTTCAGCTTTTCAAACTGTTTAATTTGAGATCAAAAAATGCTTCCTAAAAGGAAAAATAAAGGAGTTATGGTGATTTTTCTATTTTCAACAACAACTGCCGCAAATATTGATGAAAATTGGTGCGGTTGGTCTTAAAATGTCCGCTAGGTTGTCTAGAATATGCTCAATAATTTTGAACTAAATCTCAATCGATTTGACTAATCCACAGCCAAAAATACGTGAATAAATTCCACATCTACTGATTTGGCTAATTTCCGAAAACATCAAAGTTGAACGGTGGTCAGAAAAATTGTCGTAGAGTGGCGCCTGTTTAAGGATCGATAGGAAATTTAATGGGCTTTCGAATGAGGGTAGCACACTTTGCCACTTTTCCCAACGGTTCTCGAGTTATTCGCGATTTTTGGTATAAAAACGTGCGTTTTACGTTTTGCAAACTTTCTGTGGCCGCCGGTAGCCTCGTGGACAAGCGCGTCTGTCCGCGATGCGTAAGATCTTGGGTTCAATACCCGCTGGCGTGAAAGGATTTTTCACATACTTAGCCGTTGCGGCGGTCACCTGGTGGAATAACAAACAATAATTTCCAAAAAATAATTATTCTTGTCACAAAAAGAAGAAACAAAAAGGCAAATTAGTAGGCGTACTAATTTTTTACTAAATTTTGACTAGGATAAAACTTCATTTAGGAAAACATTTACTAGTTACCTCGTAGGTACTTTTGTTAAATTGAATCGTATTGTATAAGTACCGCTCGAAAACTTGCCATGCAAAAAGATGTGATATCCCCCAAAAACAACTCCGTTGTAAAAACTGACCCGCCAAAAAACCTCAGCCGCAAAAAGGAATGATATCCATTTTGCCCGCCAGCCACATATATAGGATGCTCGGTGCTTCGCACCTCGCTGTTGAGTGTGCATATAGAAACCTGATCCTCCTACCCCTAACCTCCACCGTCAATGTTTTCCTGTTCCCTGTCTCCTTCCGACAACCCTTTCTCACCCTTAGTCACCCTCGGTTTCACCTAATATGTTTCCTCTGTTACACCAGCAGGGAGCTTTACGCTTCTTTCAATGCTGTTGGCGGGAGCTTTTTGCCAGATGATATAGTTGTACCACCACTGATTACTCGTGACCACCAGTAATACTTATAATATAGTAATGCTTCAATTCAGGCTTGTTCATCCGGTAAAAAGCTCCCGCCAACAGCAAGGAAACATATTAGGTGAAACCGAGGGTGACTAAGGGTGAGAAAGGGTTGTCGGAAGGAGACAGGGAACAGGAAAACATTGACGGTGGAGGTTAGGGGTAGGAGGATCAGGTTTCTATATGCACACTCAACAGCGAGGTGCGAAGCACCGAGCATCCTATATATGTGGCTGGCGGGCAAAATGGATATCATTCCTTTTTGCGGCTGAGGTTTTTTAGCGGGTCAGTTTTTACAACGGAGTTGTTTTTGGGGGATCATATGTTCCGCATCTAATTTCACCTTGTTTCACTATTAGTAAAGGTGACGCGGCAGGTGTGGGTTCCGTAATTGGGCGTAATATTTTTAATTTAACGAGATTGTCAATTTCAGACTTGATTTGATCGTGGATCGAGTACGGAATGCGTCGTGGAGGCAGTATTTTGAGTTGGGGATTAGGAACTAAGTCAATATCATACTCAAAGTCAGAAATGCAGTTCAATTCCGTGGCTTCAATGTCATCGATGCGTTTGATTAAACCAGTCATTGTACATGCGTTGTGTCCAAATATTGGTTGGAAATTTTCATTAATAACTCTGAAAATTACGTTGAATAGTCTACCCCTAACTACTAGTGGGACTGTGCATTGACCAAGTACGTCAATTTTGCACTCACGATTGTACGTCGACAAACGTTTGGTTCGTGAAGGTTCGAGAGGTGTATGTAGATGTCTGTATATTTTGTAGGGTAATACGTTACATTGTGCACCCGTGTCAAGTTTGACACCTTGTCTAGTGTAGGTTCCTCGAAATTAATAGTAAAAGTATTATAAATATGTAGGGCGTCTGGCCCGATTATTGACATTAAGGTTGCTACCTTTACTGATTCCGATTGAGCATCAAGTCGACTTGCAGTGGCGTAGAATGTGAATTGTTGTTTCCACAACGTCCATGTGCTTGGGTTGTCGGAAGGGATTTCGAGCGGTTTCGGAGGACGCAGATTAGACGGGACGAAACGACTGGTACTGGCGTCATTTTCTCCCATCTCGCGGAACTCCGGTTGTTTTGGTTTTTTCGGCGGCATTTTCGCGAATCGCGGGCACGACCTGACACCATGTAATATTAATACGTATAAAGAAATAAGGAACTGAGGACTAGTGAATGATCACGACAAGATGCATAACGAGAATGAATGTATTTTTAGAGAACAAAAGGTGGTGAAATTAGATGCGGAACATATGATAGATTGGATAAGCTTCGCAGTGTTGCCCGGTCAGCTAACTATGTTATGCAAAAAAAAAAATTAAGTAAAAAAAAAAAAAGTTGTAATAACATAGTCAGCTGACCGGGCAACACTGCGACGCTTATCCAATCTATCATATGTTCCGCATCTAATTTCACCACCTTTTGTTCTCTAAAAATACATTCATTCTCGTTATGCATCTTGTCGTGATCATTCACTAGTCCTCAGTTCCTTATTTCTTTATACGTATTAATATTACAGTAGTTTTCGTGAATCAATCAAGAAATGTGATCATGCGTTGACTGAATAAACTTTTCTTCTCATTTATATTCAAGTTAGCTACTTTTAACATTTCCAGTACATTAGATGTTTTACTTTGACACTCCTCTTGGGTTCTTCCGCCGATCGCAATATCATCAATATATACCCAGATCTCGGACAAGAAATGTGATCATGCGTTGACTAAATAAACTTTTCTTCTCATTTATATTCAAGTTAGCTACTTTTAACATTTCCAGTACATTAGATGTTTTACTTTGACACTCCTCTTGGGTTCTTCCGCCGATCGCAATATCATCAATATATACCCAGATTGAAGGATCGTCTAGTAGATCTCCCAGAATGTTAGTTAGAGCTCTTTGAAACTTGGGTGGTGAATTTTTCCAACCAAATGGTGAGAAATTGAATTCGAAATGTCCGAATGGTAAAACGAATGCGGTAAACTGCTTAGTGTCTTCTGATGATGGAATATCATGAATTCCATCCTTTAAATCAATTTTTGAGAAGAAACGACAACCAGATTCGAAATAATTTCGTCGATACACGGGAAAGGAAACGGATCCGTGAATTTGTTCACTTCACGGTTATCTTGGCAGTCTCAACTACCATCTGCCTTTTGGACTACACACATGGGGAAGCACAATCTGACTGTGAATGGCGAATTATACCTTTATCCAAAATTTCCTTGACCTTAATCTTGTCCCAGAGATGTTTTTCACGAGAAACTCTGTACGGTTTCCTTTTCATGGCCGGTGAACCTGCTGCCAGCTTGAGCTGAATTTGTGGAACGGGAATTTTCTTGACTGATGCAACTCCTGTTTTGCGGGTGTATGGAATTTAGGCATTATCATCTTCAAACCAAACCTTTGCAAAGATGGCAAGCCTATAATCATTTCGTTAGGTTATGTATCAACGAGAAAAACTTTATTAGTTATTGTTTGTTCGTTTATTACCACATTGGCTGAAATAGAACCCGACATTGACTGTACAGACCCACTGAATCCTCTCAGCCCTTCTTTTTCCTTTGAAACTGCCCAACCGTTGTTTTTAACTATGCTTGTCCTGATGATGTCTACAGAAGCTCCAGTATCTAAAAGAGCAGTTACTTTTACTCCATTCAAACAAATTTCTTCTGTTGAAAGTGAAGGTTGAGAAACTTTGTTACCAGCATGATATGCTGAAAAACTGACCTCACTATATGATCGAACGATTGGATAAGAAATCGAATGATCTTTTATTTCATCGGAAAGAGAATCAACCACGTCCGAAACATTTTCAGATAATTCAATGGTTCGATTTTGGTTCCACCGAAGAATTGATTGGCTTCATCCTTTCTGTCAGTCGTCTGATTTCATTTCTACTATTAAAATCAACGTTTAACAGATGAATTTTGCATGAACACTGGCAAATTTTGTAAAATTAACAAGTTGAAAGCACGGTCTGGGAGTGCTCCCAATGCCAAGTCAAGACGACACTGTTTTTCGTAGTAGTATTCCAATAGCGAAGTTTGAAGTAGCGAAATTCCTGTGCTTCATTCAAAAGTAGTAGAGGACTCCCTCCAAATACCGAAAGTAAAATCTTGTTTCCAGGAAATCTAGTCGTTAGGACCCTCTTAAAGTAAACGAGAGTTATACCAGGTTTGGTAGACATTTTTTCTACAAGATCGGCAATGGTTCACTGCTGCGATTCCATCATTATTGTTATGATTGAAATAAGATCAGGTGATTGACTTCAGCAATTGCAGACCTGTTCCTCACCTCAGCATCTGAATAATCAACCGTCTCGGATGAAACATCTTCGGTCCGACACATACGTAGATACCGGAGTGCATCCTCCTCGCTCATTTCTACAGAGACTGTCTTCTGAGTATTCCAAATCCATTCCCGTGACAAATCGGGAATGGAACTGCAAATCGCCAGATTGCACTGGGACTGGTAACCAGTCTCGGCCTTCCATCCGAATGTTGGACAAAATCCACCTACCTCCGAGTTTTTTGATTTTCAGTCCTACCGTCTTATAAGATCATAATATTTTAGAAAATTTCTAAAAATTTATTTAATAAACTTACAGATAGGAGAGAACACATTCAAACCTTATTTTATTTTTACCATCTCGCTATTTCTCAACCTTGTTGCCTAGCAACCTAAGATGAATTTATTAATAATTAATAAATAGATAATTATTATCTGTAGTCGATCACTACATAGATATATTTTAGCATGGAACATGCTTTAGCCTTGGACTAACTAGCCAAAAAATGTCACGCGGAAGTGTCACGAAAAATGTCAAGCGGAAGTGTCACGAAATTTTAACGATGATTTTCACGTACAACCGAGTAGTTGCTAGGGAAATTAAACTTATTTCATTTTCATCGGACAAAAATCGTTTTCCATTCGTTGGAAAGCTCTTGATTTATACTATAACTATATAAATTGATACTATAACTATATAATTGATTTATAACTATATAAATGAATGTTAATTTAACTTAATTTAACATAACATAATTAAATTAAATTTTAATTTAAATTAAATTATGTTATTAATAGATGTAGTAAACAATGCCGCTTGTTTGTGATCACTTGGTTGTCATGAAAGTTACAGTAGACGCTAAGAAACTGTTCAATAAGTTCTTTGCTGTTTAATAAGGTGGTAGTTATTGAGAGTTGAGCAACTGGACCTCTACACTAGCTTGGATGATCTACTCGTTGGAAACCCATGTGTTACAACATCATGTGTTTTTGACCAAAATTCCCCAGTTCTATTATTGTCGTCGTTCGGAGTTTAATTCAGAAATACAACTTTCCATTTTCTGACATTTCAGTACCATCTTCTACTGTTAAACAGAATAACACTCTGCAATAGGTTATGGGCCCAGATAACATGTCAGAAGACAGAGTTACGACCACGATTGAGAAACTTCGAGATGAAGATGGGTTTGCAATATGGAAGTTCAAGATTCAAACTCTTCTTGAAGCGGACGACATGCTTAGT
The DNA here is from genome assembly GCA_963920205.1 of Stenodema calcarata. Classification (NCBI taxonomy): domain Eukaryota; kingdom Metazoa; phylum Arthropoda; class Insecta; order Hemiptera; family Miridae; genus Stenodema; species Stenodema calcarata. The sequence goes on from OY986058.1 coordinate 26,555,511, forward strand.
TTGATAAATGATGAGTCGCAAAAACCCGTTTTAGCTGCAGGGGCTGATGAAGCGGCAGTTGAAGATTTCAACAGAGTACTGAAGGAATGGAAGAAGGCAGACGCCAAAGTCCGTAAGCTCATTGTAACAACTGTAAGTGACAATGTGACTGTGCTCATCATGTCCTGTCAAACAGCCAAAGAGATGTGGGACAAATTGTTGTCTGTTTTCGAACATAGGTCAGGAAACAATCTGTTCAGCGCACAAGAAAGGTTCTTTAAGTACGAAAAAAATCCTGAAGAAAACATATCTACGCATATCTCAAAGTTGGAGAGCATAGCAAACCAAATGCGTACATTAGGGGAACCGCTCTCAGAAAACATGCTGATGACCAAAATACTGACAACATTGCCTTCCACGTTTGACCATTTTTTTAGTGCCTGGGAGTCAGAAACAGCAGCTAACAGAAATCTAGGAAATCTCACTGCTCGACTTCTTAACGAGGAAAAACGAATTTTAGGAAAGCAAGATAATGTAGCATTAGCAGCTCAGCGCAACAGTCAACAGCACAAAATTAAGGACTTAGTGTGTGGGTATTGTAAAAAGCCAGGACACTTTAAGCGAGATTGCAGGAAGTTACAGAACAAACTTGCTGCTCTAAATGAGCCGCGAGCCAGTAACATGGCGTTGATTAATGTTTCTGATGAGGCCATTGCAGACTGTGAGTGGTATTTAGATTCTGGGGCTACTGATCACATGTGCTTCATTCGAGAATGGTTTTCGAATTTTGAGTCCCTTCAACCGGTTCCAGTCAAGATTGGAGATGGGTCAAGCATTCATGCAACAGGCACAGGTGACATAAACGTCATGGTTTTTGGAGGGGGGGCGTGGACCGCAAGGTATCTGAAAAATGTTTTGTACATTCCAGACTTGAAAAAAAATTTGTTCTCTGTCTCAGCTGCAATGGAAAAGGGAATGGATTTGTTTATGAGTGGTAATAAATGTGCTCTTTCAGATCACCAAGGAAATGAAATCGCCACTGGTTTTCGGAAAGGTAGGCTCTATAAAATGGAGTTCAAAGTTCTGGAGCCCAGTCATCATGCCTGCATCGTAGAGTCAATATACCTGTGGCACTGCAGGCTAGCGCATCAAAATGTCGAGCATTGCAAGAAAATTCTGGAACGTAAGAACATCAAGGTCAAGAATATTCAAGGTAATCCAAAATGTGAAGGGTGCATCTTAGGAAAACAACACAGGACACCGTTTAGAAGTAGCGAAACTATTTCCTCTGGTCCAGGTGATCTGATTCATGCAGACCTAGCAGGTCCCATGGAGTGCAATTCAGTCGGAGGATCAAGATACTTTCTGTTGTTTAAAGATGACTACTCGCATTTTAGAACAGTCTATTTTATAGCACACAAAAGTGAGGTGCATAACAAGCTCGAGACATTCTTGAAACTCACTAAAAATACTTTAGGGCATGATATAAAAGTTCTCAGGACAGACAATGGACTTGAGTTTTGTAATAATGCCATAAAAACAATGTTGGAATGTAGAGGTATCATTCACCAACGAACTGTCCCCTACAATCCCGAACAAAATGGTTCAGCTGAGCGGGATAACAGGACCATTGTTGAAGAAGCTAGGAGTATGCTGCATGAAAAAAACTTGGAAAAACGCCTTTGGGCTGAAGCAGTGAACACTGCAGCATATGTTCTTAACCTGACTGGGACAAGTTCTGTGCAAGGCAAAACGCCGTTTGAACTTTGGCACAATAATGATTGTGGGATCAGTCATTTGAGGGTATTTGGATCTAGAGTATTCGCACACATACCAAAACAAAAGAGAAGCAAATTCGACCCCAAAAGTAAAGAAGGCATTTTTGTCGGGTATGATAGCTGTGTGAAAGGATACAAAATTTATTATCCTCTACAAAATAAATTTGAATTCAGTAGGGATGTAATTTTCTTAGAGGACCAGGTGTATCGGGGAAGTAGCAGTGTTGATAGTTGCGTTGTCAGTATAGACATTGATTCTCAAGTTGAAGGTTCCGAAACTGCTCTACCATCTGCAATAGTTAATCCCAAAGCCCTCATAGATCATCCCGAAACTCCCATAGAACAACCTTCAAGTAATGAGGCAATTCAAGTTCCTATAGCCGTACAACAATTGTCCTGTAATGAAATTTTACCACGTCCAATAGCTGTTTCGTCTGAAGATACCAACAGGATGGGGCAGGCTAAATCTTTTTACAAATTGAGAGAACGCAAGCCAGCCAAACAGTTCACGTGCTGCACCGCTATGGCAGTCAATTCAGAACCCCAGAGTTATGAGGAGGCTGTGAAGAGCCCTGATGCTGACAAATGGAAGCAAGCAATGAAGGAAGAGCTAGACTCCCTGCATAAAAATGGAACCTGGGAACTCGTAGAATTGCCTCCAGGAAGGTCAGTAGTAGACAATAAGTGGGTGTTCAGGATTAAGCAGCCCAGCGGTCGGTACAAAGCCAGGCTAGTTGCCCGAGGGTTCTCACAAAGTTATGGGGAAGACTACCATAAAACATTCAGTCCTGTTGTGAGGTATGAATCTGTGCGAACGGTTTTGGCTTTGACAGCTGCCGAAAATATGGATCTAGTTCAGTTTGATGTTAAGACGGCATTCCTGTATGGGTACTTGGAGGAGGAAATTTTCATGAAACAACCAAAAGGTTTTCTGGATGGGACGAATCGGGTATGTCGGCTTGTCAGAAGCTTATATGGACTGAAACAGGCTCCACGATGTTGGAACCAGCGATTCGCTCAGTTTCTAAAGACGTTTGACTTGAAAGTATCTGAAGCTGACAGCTGTGTGTTCATGAGAATTGATGTAGAAACTAAGATAATAATTACTATATTTGTAGATGATGGACTAGTAGCGACAAAAAATTATGACTGTAGAATAATATTGGAATTTCTGAAAACCGAGTTTGAAATAACTACTTCTGATATACACGAAGGTGTGTATCTGGGCCTAGAAATACAACGACATGTAGACGGCTCAATTATGCTCACACAAACAGAGTACACTAGCAAAGTATTGAAAAAATTTTGTATGGACGAATGTAAGCCAGTATCAACTCCAGCAGATAAAACTGTACTAAAGCCCAATGACGATTGCGTGGAGGCAGTGGGAGTACCATACAGGGAAGCGATTGGAAGCTTACTATACCTAGCGATTGCAACAAGACCTGACATAGGGTTTGCCGTCAACCACGCCAGTCAGCATGTAACAAATCCAATGGTCTCCCACTGGAATCACGTGAAACGTATATTTAGATATTTGAAAGGAACGAAGACCCTGGGTCTGAAATATCAGTCACAACCAAAACCAGAGATATATGTGTACACGGATGCGGATTATGCTGGAGATGTAGTAACTCGTAGGTCAACATCTGGTTTAGTAGTGAAGTTGGGGAACGGGCCCATTATTTGGTCGTCACAGAAACAGAGAGCTGTTTCAGAAACAAGCGAATCAGAATATATAGCTGCAAGTCTTGGTGTTCGGGAGTTGACCTGGGTGAAAAGACTACTAACAGAGCTTACTGGAGAGGAAGGAAATGCTACGCTGTTCGTGGATAATCAGAGTGCCATTCGCTTGATCAAAAATCCGGAATTTCATAAAAGAACTAAGCACATTGATGTTTCGTATCACTTCATTCGGGAGAAACTTGAACAGAAGCTATTTACTCTTCAGTATGTGGAGTCCAAACGCCAAATTGCTAATATTATGACGAAATTTTTGGAACGACTAAGCTACCTTGCGTGTAGGCAGGATTTGAATATCATCAAGAAAGAAGAGTTCCAGTCCAGCTGCAGTGGGAGTATTGAGAGTTGAGCAACTGGACCTCTACACTAGCTTGGATGATCTACTCGTTGGAAACCCATGTGTTACAACATCATGTGTTTTTGACCAAAATTCCCCAGTTCTATTATTGTCGTCGTTCGGAGTTTAATTCAGAAATACAACTTTCCATTTTCTGACATTTCAGTACCATCTTCTAATGTTAAACAGAATAACACTCTGCAATAGTAGTCAATCATCATAAGCGCTGTAAAGTTCCGCGAGAATGTTGTGTCCTGGAACAGCAAATAGAATAACAAAGCGCGGCTAAAGCATGTTCCATGTTTCTTGAATTTTAGCCGTAGGCTCTAAGCGAAAAGCAACCGGGGGTCCAGGGGGCTTGCCCCCTGGCGAGGCGCGCAGTGCCGAGTTTTTTTAAATTGAATTCTGTTTACCTCATGAAAGCGGAGATCGGGAGGCCCGTGCAGGAGGTCGAACTGGTCACCACGTCCACAAAGTTGGTGCCCAAGAAAATTTTGGTTTTCCCGAGAAAAATGGCGGTGTCGTCTTTGGTGAAAAGTTCTACGTAGACGGCCGAAGTCTGGATTTCGCCCACGAGTTGGCTCGTGCTCATTGGAAAAAGGCAGGATTTCCCTGCAAAAACCGTATTTACAACGGATTGAGAGGAATCTCGAACCAGGAGGATGAAATTCACAGGGGTTGTGGAAGTTTGTCTGTATAATTTGTAAATCACATTAAAAAAAAAAAAAATCTAAATCTTAAAGGAAATCACGTCTGCCCATAAGTAATCCTAAAATCGCCCCTTACACAAATTCGGTTCATTTATGGTGAAATTTGCAGAGGTTATCGGGCGTAGGCCTTAGATGATTAACATGATGGATGTCAAATGCTCAATTAAGAAAATCTTCTACCGTTCATAACCTCTGACACTCTGACCTCTAATACTGATGCCATTTTCCAAGGATACAAAAATCATTCCGTCCCTATAGTTCATATAATATAATATATAGTACATATTATGTACTACCTATAGGGTACACAGATACTACCTCAGGATTGACAAAGAGTGGTTGTTTGCTACCGTAAGCCACGGATCAAGGGTGCGTCAAGAGAGTAATAATTGGTTATCAACATTTTCCCTAAGTTTCATTCAGATCGGTCAAGTAGTTTTGAAATCCCTGAAACACCCCCCCACAACTTACTAAGGACGCTCCCTACCTGGTCAGAAACCTTCCCCAATGTTCACTCAACATATTCCCGAAGTTTCATTCAGATCGGTCAAGTAGTTTTGAAATCCGGGTAATACCCCTCTCCCCCTACCCTAACTGCCTTTAAACCCCCCACCCCCCTATACTATTGACCCACCCTACCTGTTTAGAAACATTCCTCAATGTTCACACAACAAATTCCCAAAGTTGCACTCCAACTGGTCAAGTAGTTTTGAATGCCTGTAGACCCCCCCCCCCACACAATCAGCACCCCGCCCCCTCCCACTAATATCCTGATTGAAGTACCACTTGAAAGTACTCGTCGAACTGAATCCAGAGACTACTTACAATCGGATTTACCTTCAACCGTTCAACAGTTATAAGTATAAACGTCCTCATAGAAGTGATTATAACACGTTTTTTAGTAGTATTTCATTCATAGCGTTTCAACGGATGGACAGATTTAAACGCAGATTTTTCATACACCTTCCCAGATAAATTCTGCGTCAAATGGTACCAGCCGCAACTTTCTACGTTCAGCCGTTCTCAATTGATGATTAGACAAACAGACAGACAGACACGATTTTATTACATGGTATAGATAGATATAGATATAGTTTTTCCATATTTACGTAAGTGTTCACTATAATTTTCATCCTCCTGTACGTTCATTCAAGTTCATATTTCACGCGAGTGTCTTTAGTTTCACCAATCCATCGTATATATATAGATATCTAGGAACGCGGTAGCGTTCCGCCCCGCCAAGCAAAGAAGTTGAGAAAACGAACGATGCCGACGTCACGAAACGAAACGCGACGAGGTATCCGCGACGAGGTTGACGCGTTTTCGAGGTATCCATATCTCGGCTCCTATTTGACCGATCAACTTGAAAATTGGTGTGAGTCTTCTTTGAGTGTATATTAGAAAGCCCTGAAAGTTTCAAATCGATAGGTCTAAAGGGAGCCGAGCTACATAACTTCAAAAACCCGGTTTTTCGGCCTTAGATTGTTCTTCTCCTTCTCCTTCTTCTCCTTCTCCTTCTTCTCCTCCTTGTTCAGACAGCCAGTACCCCTTTCGAAATCTCCCCTTAGCGCTATTGCGAGACGTTTTTATTACTTCCACAAGCAACTAATACTTGTAAAAAACGTTAACCACCATCAAGTATTAGTTGCTTGTGGAAGTAATAAAAACGTCTCGCAATAGCGCCAAGGGGAGATTTCGAAAGGGGTACGGTGCTTGTGAAGTGGTTAAGCTTTTCAATATACTTAGCTCCTTAATGAGGAAAAGGGCGGGCGGGGAAAGTGGATATCATAACTTTTTCCGGCCTCTGAAGAATGATATTTGCGAGGCGGGGTGATTTTTACACGGAGTGTTTTTTGGGGGGATATCACATCTTTTTGTTGTTGAAGTGGGTCATTTTATAAAGAAGGTCTATGCAAAATTTCAAGTCGATTGGTCCGGTTACCCAGGCTGTACACTCGTCAAAGTTGCCAAAATTAGCCTAAATTTCATTTTGGTTTATTATCTTCGATAATGAACCATTGGAATCGCCCAAAGAAAAAAAAATTTTAACCCCCCCTCAAAATTTGTTGGTTTACGTTTCAAGATACGTAGATTCAGAAAATCGAATAAAAAAAAATCCGTCCGTCCGCCGTACGCCGTACGCCGTACGCCGTACGCCGTACGCCGTCCGCCGTCCGCCGTCCGCCGTCCGCCGTCCGAGGCACTTTACCCAGTTAGCGTTGAGTTAAAATTACGAAATTTGGTTTCTGGGTTTGGACCAGCCCCACAATGATCCACGAAACTTTTCATAACCCTAGGTCAAGGGGAAGGGGTTCAAAACGAATTTTGAAATTTTGAAAATTCCATATCTCGAAAAATTCCCATCAAACGGTATGTTATTTATTTCATATTTAGATAGAGGTTGTTCCGTAGAATTTTTTAAGACCATCCGCAGCTTTGTACGACCAGCCGTTCGTTCACAATGACGGCTCAAAGATTGTGCCTCACAACCCGATCGTGAATCAAACTGTTGAAATACAGGTCCATTTTCATACTTACAAGCTCTTTGGAACATCATATGGCTTAAGTGATGTCGAGTTTGTTGTTCTGAGGTGCGTTTCGTGCTACGGAAATGAAGGTAATTTCGAATGTTTGTTGGTAGGTACTTCTTTTATAGAAAAATTATTACCGACGTAGTATTAAAAACCCCAGAATTATATCGTATTAATTAATCATAATTAATAATAATTATTATTAATAATAAATACGAATTATCAATACCTAACAATAAATTATAATAATTTTCACTAGGTACTTGATAAAATGATTAATAATTAGTGATAATTCATAATAATAATTAATCTAACATTTAGGATCTAGACATTTAGACCTAGTGATCTAGACAGAAGGGTGATCTGTACAAAGAAGATAATGAACCGTTGTGTCAAGAATTTGCAGAGTTTTTTTGTTTCTAAAAGTTTTTGGGTTGAGATAGATATACGTCTGGTTGTGGAAACGAAAACACTCGCGGTGATATACCTACTGTATAAATATTTTCACAGGAGGAGAAAATAGAAAGAGAGTAACACTTGATTTAAACGATTGTAAATCTTACGGTAATTTTCGCGTTACAGCGTCATCAGCCCAGGAAGGGGTGACTAGGTATATTTAAGTATGTTTCATTCCAGACGATAACTGATACAATTGTTTAAATTAAGTGTTACTCTCTATTTTCTCCACCTGTGAAAATATTTATCCAGTATAAGTATAAGTATATAATATATCATATATTTAGTTTGCGGGTGAGGATGACCAACACTAGTCGTTGTTATCATTTGTTTATTGCAACGTTTCAATCTTGGAACAAGATCCTAATCGTTGCAATAAACAAATGATAACGACTAGTGTTATCCTCACCTACTCTACTGTTTCCTAGTCAAAAAAACCTCCACTGTATATATATATTAAATATATTAAATATATACATAAATTTTATGTATGTGTCATTCCAGACGATAACTCTCGATAGAATTGAGATAAAAAGTTCAAATTTGCACAAAAAAATCTGTCTTGGCAATCGACAGGCTAAGTTCGTAGATGGTAGATGCAGAATCGGGCCCTCTAAGGGCGGAGTTTTGGGAATTTTAGGGGGGTAAAATTCCTCATAAATTCTCAAAATGAAACTACCTACCAATCTCATTCACCTCATTTTAAAGGTTTTTACACGCTGAATACGATCGTAATCGTGAATCGTAATCGAAGTCAGAATTGCGATACCTAATTTCGTTCGCACACTTGAGTACTTTGAAGTAAGATGAAGAAAGGTGGTTGTTACTTGAGATGTTCTTCATGGACATTAGGTATGTTCTTTAATAGAGACGTTTTACATTAAACCAATTTTTTCTTCGAAAATTCGCTCTTATAGTCATGCTGCATGACTAGGGATTTTTTATCTATATGGTCAAAAAGCCTTATAAAACAGTTGATGGGTACTTTTCTCATTGTACGTACCTCCTTGGATTGGAGGGACCGTGTCATCGTCATCTTTGTTATTACTGGAATTGAAGAGCGGCGCCTTCTCAAGATCCAAAGTGGTCGTCGATACACTCTGCATGCTCTTCTTACTTGACAGCCCTTCTGACAAGAACATGAATGAATATAACTACCAAGTAGGTCCTATATAATTGGTTGTAGTGCACCGGTTATAGTGGGCCAGCATTTCACACATTGGCCCAGCCACATTCCAACTAAACATAAATATTTAAGTTATGTGTAAGTTTCTTCGGCATTTCATTTACGTGTGAATAAGAATGGTTACTGCAAATTACTTCATTCGAATTTTCGAAAATTCGAATTTTCGAAAAAAAGGAAGATAAGTATTGTTTCCGGTGCAAAATTTTTAAAACTTAAATTTCCAAAAATATTTATATCAAAATCCGTTTCAGACCATCCTGAATTAATTGGCGAAAGACACCAACAATCATACCTACCAATCTCATTCTATCAATCTTATTTCTAACCTCGATGATTTCAACCAACGATAACACAAATAATTATTACTTGCCACGCTCGATGTATCCGTAACTATCGATATGAAGCGAATAAAAATCCGAAAACCCAATTTTCGCCGCGACGTCAATGACTCGGATTTTCTCGGGATCGAATGTGAAGCTTTTAAGGAGGACGTCAGCGTCTATTTCAACCTTTTTGATCATCACTTCCAGAAGGAACAAGTTTTTCCGGCCTTTCGGCGACAAAGGACTGTACGCATCTCCGTCCATGATTTTTTTTTTTTTTTTTTTTTTAAGGGAAGAAGTCAAATTGGGAACACACAAATATCAAACCGTGGTATAGGTACGAGGTAGGTAACTCAAATTTGAAAATACCGTGAATTTTATAAAAATAATTTTGAATTTTGAACCAATCCAAAAATTTTCAAACAGAATGTTGTTTTTTTTTTTTTTTTTTTTTAACGCTTCTTGGATCGGTCAGATTTTATTTCCACAGTGGAAATTCCACTGTCCATAAAATAAAAAATAGAGTGTCATACGAATAGATATCTACATGTTTGTTAATTGAAGCCTCATGATATCTCGAATGCTAGTGATCGTAAGTTCGTCTAAAATCAATATTTATTCGGGTTAAAATAAAATGTATCAAAAATCATTTCTTTCTTGTCTCTGAACTCGTGGTACTCACCATCATCGATGAACATAAACACCGGTCCATCGGTGTTTATCGGTCCATTTTTACACCCTCTTGACTACAGAATGAGAGAAACGTAAGAAATTGAGACATTCAGTCAAATTTGAATATTTGAATTTTTGAACTTATCGTCTTTTTATATGTCGAATAAGGCTTCAGTTATATTTAATAGTACCACCTACATCTCCACCCTCTCAATAAAAATTAACAATGCCTAATCCCAGTTTTAGGTCTTTCTAATTAATTACCATTATTTCCGGGCTTCGCCCACAGGTTTCCGGTCGAGTGTCCGAATTTTTTTGTGGTATTGAATCCTAAATAAAAATACGCTCAATACATGACGAGACGAGGTTGCCTTGGGTTTTATAACTTCCCTTTTGCGTTTGGGTTATATGTGAATAGTTATTTCGTGGGTGCAGTAACTTTTTTAAAAATTAAAAAGTAAACCATAAAATGAGCCGGTGCCTTGGGGTGGTCCCGGGGTCCCCGCCTACACTACACTGATGGCCTGTGATAATGTCGTATTACATTATGAAAAAATTGTATTGGGCCCGTGGTTTGTGGGGCTCTAATAACAGAGTTCATGATGGCGGGGAGCGGAAGGGGGATGAGTTAACTAATACAGACGTGAGACGGCTCGAAATTTTCCGGCCCATTATCTTTTGTGAAGTATTAAAAATATCAATCCTTGCCCGTAAATTTGTGGGGTCCTAAATCGTTCTCATAACCCGCCTCCATTGTTTGGAACAACCCTATCTCCAAGGTAAATGAATAATTATAACACTACGCCCAACCGTAGCCTTGTTTTGGTTTATTATCTTCGATAATGAAGTACTGGAATCGACCGAGAAAATATCAAACTGTAAAGTACCTACCTAATTCCAATAACGAACAACTTCACTTCTGATGGTCATAATCATCATTGTGGCGACTTGGGACAATTTTCGTGAGCAAATTTCGTGACGATTTTTTTGTTTGTGTGCCATAGCAAAGACATAACAAACTGTAAAGTACCTACCTAATTCCAACTTCACTTCTGATGGTCATAATCATCATTGTGGCGACTTGGGACAATTTTCGTGAGCAAATTTCGTGACGATTTTGGTTTATTATCTTCGATAATGAACCATTGGAATCGCCCAAAGAAAAAATTTTTTTAACCCCCCCTCAAAATTTGTCGGTTTACGTTTCAAGATACGTAGATTCCGAAAATCGAATAAAAAAAAATCCGTCCGTCCGCCGTACGCCGTACGCCGTCCGCGCCACTTTGCCCAGTTAGCGTTGAGTTAAAATTACGAAATTTTTTTTATGGGTTTCGACCAACCCCACAATGGTCCTCGAAACTTTTCATAACCCTAGGTCAAGGGGAAGGGGTTCAAAACGAATTTTGAAATTTTGAAAATTTCATATCTCGAAAGATTTATATAGAACGGTATGTTTTTTATTTCATATTTAGATAGAGTTTGTTCCGTAGAATGTTTTAAGACCATCCGCAGCTTTGTACGACCAGCCGTTCGTTCACAATGACGGCTCAAAGATTGTGCCTCACTACAGGATCGTGAATCAAACTGTTGAAATACAGGTCCATTTTCATACTAACAAGCTCTTTGGAACATCATATGGCTTAAGTGATGTCGAGTTTGTTGTTCTGAGGTGCGTTTCGTGCTACGGAAATGAAGGTAATTTCGAATGTTTGTTGGTAGGTACTTCTTTTATAGAAAAATTATTACCGACGTAGTATTAAAAACCCCAGAATTATATCGTATTAATTAATCATAATTAATAATAATTATTATTAATAATAAATACAAATTATTAATACCTAACAATAAATTATAATAATTTTCACTAGATACTTGATAAAATTTTTAATAATTAGTGATAATTGATAATAATAATTAATCTAACATTTAGGATCTAGACATTTAGACCTAGTGATCTAGACAGAAGGGTGATCTGTACAAAGAAGATAATGAACCGTTGTGTCAAGAATTTGCAGAGTTTTTTTGTTTGTGTGCCATAGCAAAGACATAACAAACTGTAAAGTACCTACCTAATTCCAACTTCATTTCTGATGGTCATAATCATCATTGTGGCGACTTGGGACAATTTTCGTGAGCAAATTTCGTGACGATTTTTCGTGACGATTTTCGTGACGATTTTTTAGTTATGTGCCATATGAAAGACATGAAAATGTCAAAAAAGGGGGTTGCCTCTCTCAAAATTCGAGGGTTACAGATTTTTACTTTCAATGGATTCATTGTATCTGTAGTTTCAAATTGGAAAGAAACACGATTCAACAGATGACATCGCATTTCGAGAAATACGAACCGTGTCTGACGGTATATTCGAAAATACAGTAACTTCTCGTATAAATTCTGCGACTCTGCTAACGTCAGCCTTCAGAGGGCCTGTTGCAAAACAGACTGAAGATAAGTCGAACTTTTAGACTATACGTTAGTGGCACAAGAGTGGATGAGTGGATTTACATTCGAACAAATCTATTCATTTTAGATTTTTAAAAATGCTCTTTGACAAAACCAATATTCGACTCAATAAACTTGAATGAAAGCAAAGTAAAGATATTTGTATACGACCAGATCTAGTCATATTGGACCAACAGAGTCTTCGACGAGACCAAAATTTGACTCAAAAAGGTTTTTTTTAATTTATTGATTGGGCTTATAAAGCTATACGATCCTGGATTTCTACAGCAAATAAAATTAACTTCTGAAATAATTATCTAAAATAAAGATAAAATTCGCTTCCGAAATACATACCTAAATAGTGTGAATTAAATTCACAAATTCTTGTCAATATCTATCAGAGGTAGTGGTGTTGAACAATCGATAGTTTCGGTTTCCGATAGTATCGATGGTTTTTCCAAATACTATCGATAGATTTAACACTGGTCACTTTTCAAATGTTTCATCAAATCTGGCTTCAAATAATCTGGCCTCTGTTTGTCAGTTGTCTCCAGTCGTCGTCTTTCATGAGTTTTGGTTTATTATCTTCGATAATGAACCATTGGAATCGCCCAAAGAAAAAATTTTTTTAACCCCCCCTCAAAATTTGTTGGTTTACGTTTCAAGATACGTAGATTCAGAAAATCGAATAAAAAAAACTCTGCAAATTCTTGTCACAACGGTTCATTATCTTCTTTGTACAGATCACCCTTCTGTCTAGATCACTAGGTCTAAATTTCTAGATCCTAAATGTTAGATTAATTATTATTATGAATTATCACTAATTATTAACAATTTTATCAAGTACCTAGTGAAAATTATTATAATTTATTGTTAGGTATTATTAATTCGTATTTATTATTAATAATAATTATTATTAATTATGATTAATTAATACGATATAATTCTGGGGTTTTTAATACTACGTCGGTAATAATTTTTCTATAAAAGAAGTACCTACCAACAAACATACGAAATTACCTTCATTTCCGTAGCACGAAACGCACCTCAGAACAACAAACTCGACATCACGCCATAACGGCAAAACGCCATATGATGTTCCAAAGAGCTTGTTAGTATGAAAATGGACCTGTATTTCAACAGTTTGATTCACGATCGTGTTGTGAGGCACAATCTTTGAGCCGTCATTGTGGACGAACGGCTGGTCGTACAAAGCTGCGGATGGTCTTAAAAAATTCTACGGAACAAACTCTATCTAAATATGAAATAAAAAACACACCGTTCTATATGAATTTTTCGAGTTTTGGAATTTTCAAAATTTCAAAATTCGTTTTGAACCCCTTCCCCTTGACCTAGGGTTATGAAAAGTTTCGAGGATCATTGTGGGGCTGGTCCAAACCCAGAAACCAAATTTCGTAATTTTAGCTCAACGTTAACTGGGCAAAGTGGCGCGGACGGCGGACGGCGTACGGCGTACGGCGTACGGACGGACGGACGGATTATCTTCGATAATGAACCATTGGAATCGCCCAAAGAAAAAATTTTTTTAACCCCCCCTCAAAATTTGTTGGTTTACGTTTCAAGATACGTAGATTCAGAAAATCGAATAAAAAAAAATCCGTCCGTCCGCCGTACGCCGTACGCCGTCCCCCGTCCGCCGTCCCCCGTCCGCCGTCCCCCGTCCGCCGTCCGCCGTCCGCCGTCCGTGGCATTTTGCCCAGTTAGCGTTGAGCTAAAATTACGAAATTTGGTTTCTGGGTTTGGACCAGCCCCACATTGATCCTCGAAACTTTTCATAACCCTAGGTCAAGGGGAAGGGGTTCAAAACGAAATTTAAAATTTCGACAATGTCATATCTCAAAATATTTAACTGAAACGTGTATATTTCAGTTCACTTTTGAATGACCTGAAAAATTACGAATCTTTTAAGACCAATTGGATTTTTGTGCGACCAGCCGTTCGTTCACAGTGAGCGCGCAAAGGTTTTGGAAAAACACTAATCTTTCGCGTCGAAAACGGCCGTTATGTGACCCAACCCTCAGACGCCCAGAATAAAACTACCTTTTGTCATCTTCCCGGTAAACTACAGTCTAGAAATTTTAACCGTGAGTCGGGGATAGACCACATTGCAATATTTACTCGGTTTCTCATCTGTAAAATTGTTTAAATAATACCTTTTTGTAATAATACAAATTAAATTTTGATGATGAGCTAGATACTTGAAATTTTAAATATAGGTCAGAAATGGATCACAATGCAATATTCACTCGGTTTCTTGTCTGTAAAATTGTTTAAATAATACCTATTTGTTTAAACAAATTAAATTTTGATGATGAGCTAGATACTAAAAGAAGTAGAGAGAAAAATTATGAAATTAGTGCAAACTTTGGCGAGACGACCGAACTGTTCATACCATTTTTCTCGAATGCGTCACCTTCCAGTCCGGTTTCTACGCTCAACCAAGCTTGATCGCCTAGGGCGAGCATAATGCAGTCATGACAACATTTTACACAAATCCTTATCTAACAAGTCATGACAACATTTTACACAAATCCTTATCTAACACGGCCAATTCTGACAGCAGCTTCGCTCTCGAAGCGACATACCATTACATCAAGACAACAGCATGGAGTATAAGCATAAATGAGGAACAATGGAGACTCACCATGGGGTCATCCACACACGAATTGTGGGAGCATCAAAATACTTACTGCAATCTGCAACGTGCGTCAGGCATGGGCATGAGAAATCAGAGATCAAGCGTACCATCCTCAACGACACCCGGCCAAGATCGGTGAGGTATGAGCGCAAGGGCATCAGCAAAATCAAGCCAAAATAACCATTTTCCAAGGGGAAAAAGCAACCTCTACTAGACAAAACCAGCCAGAAATGGCCCAAAGTTCGCCCCAAAACAAGTGGCACAAAGTTCGGCCAAAAACAAAATAAATAACGGCACAAAGTGCAGCCAAAAACGAAATAAATGGCGCAACGTCCAACCAGATTAAAATAAATACGGGCACAAAGGTCAGCCAAAACGAAATGCATAAAATGGCACAAAGGTCAGCCAAAAACAAAATGCATAAAATGGCACAAAGGTCAGCCAAAAATAAAAAAATAAACGATGGCGCAAAGTTCAGCCAAAAAAACCCAAATAAATGGCACAAAGTTCAGCCAAAATAAGATAAATAATGGCACAAAGGTCAGCCAAAAAACAAAACAAATGGCGCAAAGGTCAGCCAAAACAAAATAAATACTGGCACAAAGGTCAGCCAAAAAACAAAATAAATGGCGCAAAGTTCAGCCAGAAAAAAAAAATAAATGAAATGGCGCAAAGTTCAGCCAAAATAAAATAAATAATGGCACAAAGTTCAGCCAAAAAAAAAAAAATGAAATAAAATAAATAATGGCACATAGTTCAGCCAAAAACAAAATAAATGGCGCAAAGTTCAGCCAGAAAAAAAATAAATGAAATGGCGCAAAGTTCAGCCAAAAACAAAATAAACAATGGCACAAAGTTCAGCCAAAATAAAATAAACAATGGCGCAAAGGTCAGCCAAAAAAAATAAAATAAATAATGGCACATAGTTCAGCCAAAAACAAAATAAATGGCACAAAGTTCAGCCAGAAAGAAATAAATGAAATGGCGCAAAGTTCAGCCAAGATAAAATGAATAATGGCACAAAGTTCAGCCAAAAAAAAAATGAAATAAAATAAATAATGGCACATAGTTCAGCCAAAAACAAAATAAATGGCGCAAAGTTCAGCCAGAAAAAAAATAAATGAAATGGCGCAAAGTTCAGCCAAAAACAAAATAAACAATGGCACAAAGTTCAGCCAAAATAAAATAAACAATGGCGCAAAGTTCAGCCAAAACAAAATAAATGATGGCACAAAGTTCAGCCAGAATAAAATAAATAATGGCGCAAAGCTCAGCCATAAATAAGATAAGCAGGAAATGAAAAATACTTACGTTATAACTTCATTAACGCCTTAATTAAATTAGCAATACAAATACTTCCAATCAGGAAAATAATGAAAGTTATTTGCAACCATGAGTAGAGTAATGGAAGAATAGGAGATTCGTCATTGTAGTCAGCACATCAAACGCCCGAAAACATTGAGTTCGGAAACCAGGAAGTACTAATCCTAATCGGGGATTCCGTGGTCAACTTCCTATGAGGAACTAGTCTGACTCGAAACCAAAAAATAACGGGCTGAGACTTGGACGCGGTTCAGAGGACAAGTGCGAGACGTGATCGCCTGCTGTAGAATCACTAATGTTATGTGAATTTGTAGTAGCCACATGTGAAGGCGAGTCCGCAAATGATAATTGTGGGGTGGAAGTGGCAATGCTGGTAGTTTTGGACATGTCTTCAACTTCTCCGTCCATTGAGTCCAGCAAGCCTTCAATGTCACACATCAGTGACCAATCAGTGGGCCATCGACGCAACTGTTCTTTGGCAGCCTTTGTCGTATATCTCGTACCAACTTTCTTCAACTCATATCGCCCTCGAGGTAGGCAGGAAGTAACTTCGTAGGGTCCAAGGAATTTATAGTTAAGTTTGCTGTTATGCAACGTTTTGTCTTTATGCATGAGGACGAAGTCCCCTACTGAAAATTCATGGTTGTCTCTCCGCTTGCTGTTGACATCAGTAGAGTCTTGGGCAGATTTCATCAACCGAGCTGCTCTCTCACGGTCGAGCCTTCGGTTCCGTACAGTAGAGATATCAGAATCTAAATTACGAAGCAGTGATTGTAGGAGGGGAGTTGCAGTATTGACTCCAATTAGTAACTGTAAAGGGGTTGTACCTATAGATTTTTGTAGGGTACTGTTGAGTACAAGTTGAATCTTCCAAAGGTTTCTCGACCATTCTGACGAAATTTTAGATTCAATTCTGATTAGATTCATGACAGTGCGCATGTACCTCTCGACTTGTCCATTGCCTCTGTGCACATCAGGTGTGACACAGTGATGCTCAATGTTGAGGGCCTCTAAAAGCTTTGGGAACGTGGTGTTTCTAAAATTGGAACCTGCATCTGTCACAAAGAGCCTGGGTGTGCCAAATAAGCAAATGACGCGAAGGAATTGTTTTTCAGTTTCTGCAGCAGAGGTGGAACAGAGGGGTAGTAGGAAACAATACTTTGTGAATGCATCCACAATGATCAATAAGTGTTTGAAACCTTCACTAGTGGTAGGAAGGGGACCGAGACAGTCTCCATGTAACGTATGGAAAGGAGTACTAGGTTTCTCTATCGGGAATATGAAACCTTGACGTGGGCCAGTTCTAGTTTTATGAACAGCACAGATCAGACAATGCTTAACGTGGGATGAATTTTCGGAAGTAATTAGCCAGGCCCATGAATTGGCGAACCTGTTTAACATTAGAGGGAATCGGTGACTTCTGACGAGCTTCTATCTTCTGTGACCCCGGCCTGATTCCTTCTGCTGAAACCTCCCTACCCAGATATTCAACACAGGGTAACAGAAACTTGCATTTCTCAATGTTTAGTGAGAATCCGGCAGCGTTAAGGACTTCCAGCACTTGCTCTAAATTAGCAAGTCCTTCTTCAGGCGTCTCAGAAGGCAGAAGAAGGTCATCCAAATAAACCACCACAATACTATGTCTTAGTGGACCAAGAGCCTTGTTGACTGCCCGCTGAAACGCTGCAGGAGCGTTTGCCAGGCCAAAGGGGACGCGCATGTACTCGTAATGACCGTCTGGAGTTACAAATGCTGTCTTGGGAATAGAGTCTTCTGCCATTGGAATCTAGAAAAAGCCAGACGCCATATCCAATGAAGTGAAAAAGCTATTATTATTTCCCAATCTGTCGAGCTGATCATCTATCAGGGGGAGTGGATAACGATCCTTAATGGTGAAACGGTTGAGCTCACGGAAATCAACGCACATCCGGTAAGATCCATCTTTTTTCCTCACAAGGGTTATGGGGCTGGTGAATGGTGAATCACTTTCACGGGTAATACCATTAGAAAGGAGATCTGAGACAATGTCCCTTACAGCGGATCTTTCATCATGGGACAGTCGATAAGGGTGTCTATTAATAACCACCTCCCTATCGAGGTTGGTTGAAAGACAAGAGTTTTTCACACACCTGACGCGTGTCCCAGATGTGACCATATCAGAAAAGCGCCTGAGCAATGACACTACAGCCTGGCGATGTTGTTGCGGGACACATAGGTTTTCTATAGTCGGGATGTCAGACGTAACGACTCTATTTACTGTCGGTAGGGATCTCCGAATTATTTTGCTCCCTGTATGATCAGTGATAGTCATAACACCACGATCTTCATAAAGGTCGCGCCCCAGGAGGACATCATAGTCGAGGATGGAGTCAGGGACAAAATGAAGTCGGATTTGCAGGTTGGTTCCCATGATGACGGCCTGGACTGTACAACACCACTCGGAAATCAGTTGACCAGGGATTATACCACGTATCACTGCATAACATTTCTCGCTTTTATCCCGAAATATTGACAAGAATCGGTCAGAAATGAGTGATATATCAGCGCCTGAGTCGATCAGGCAGGAAAGACGTTTTCCATCAACCATAAGGGGGACGGAACATTCCGACGGTCCTGTGGCGACCAACCTGATTTGTCTCCTCTGCTCAATCCCAGCTTTAAGGTAACATGATTCAATTTTGTGTCCAAGTTTCAGGCAGAATTCAGTAATACCATGAACGATTAGTTCTACAAGGTCGGCGTCAGACCAATTTGCACGTACACTCTTGAGGTGAGACAATTTCTCGTGAACGTAAGTTTCGTATGTGTTAGTACGAAGAGAAGTAAACATTGCCGCTTCTTCAAGCAATTGACCGAGATTCCGCCTGAAGGGGAAAGCTTCTATGAAGTCACGTGAAAAGGTAACCCAATCTCGAATATCGGGCACCCAATTTTCAAACCAGGTGCGCGAACTACGAAGAAGGAACCTAGCAACTGATGCGAGAATTACGCCATCTGACCACTTAAACTCCGACCGGAGTTCATTCACCTGGCTTAACCACTTTACAGAATCATTTTTATCGGGATTAAATGTTGGCAGTTCGACCGGTTGGTGGGCAGTCGAATGTTGTTGGAGAGCTTTAATCAGCTGGCTTAGAATCGAGCTCTCATTAAATTTTGCTTCCATAACGTAAGGAGATTGAAAAAACTCACCACACGAAGGCTTGATCCCAGGCACCAACACAAATAGCAATAAAAACCCGACTAATGGCTTGGCTTTATTAGTTCATTTATAACAAAAACGGTAAGACTTTTACGGGTTGTTTATCCCACTTCTGATAAAAGAAGTAGAGAGAAAAATTATGAAATTAGTGCAAACTTTGGCGAGACGACCGAACTGTTCATACCATTTTTCTCGAATGCGTCACCTTCCAGTCCGGTTTCTACGCTCAACCAAGCTTGATCGCCTAGGGCGAGCATAATGCAGTCATGACAACATTTTACACAAATCCTTATCTAACAAGTCATGACAACATTTTACACAAATCCTTATCTAACAATACTTACTTGAAATTTTGAATATAGGTCAGAAATGGATGACATTTCAATATTCACTCGGTTTTTATGACATGGTATGAGTATGGTATGGTATATTATTGTATGTATGATTTGGTATAATACAGTTTGGTATGATAGGAAAGAAATTCGTATGGTATGGTATGAGTACGGTGAGAATCTGGTATGGTGCCGATTTGCAATACAGTCTGGTATAGACAGATGGGTGATCTGCACAAGGAAGATAATAAACCGTTGTGTCAAGAATTTGCAGAGTTTTTTGGTTTATTATCTTCGATAATGAACCATTGGAATCGCCCAAAGAAAAAATTTTTTTAACCCCCCCTCAAAATTTGTTGGTTTACGTTTCAAGATACGTAGATTCAGAAAATCGAATTAAAAAAAATCTGTCCGTCACCCGTACGCCGTCCACCGTACGCCGTACGCCGTACGCCGTACGCCGTCCGCCGTCCGTGCCACTTTGCCCAGTTAGCGTTGAGCTAAAATTACGAAATTTGGTTTCTGGGTTTGGACCAGCCCCACAATGATCCTCGAAACTTTTCATAACCCTAGGTCAAGGGGAAGGGGTTCAAAACGAAATTTAAAATTTCGACGATGTCTTATCTCAAAATATTTAACTGAAACGTGTACTTTTCAGTTCACCTTTGAATGACCTGAAAAATTACAAATCTTTTAAGACCAAATGGATTTTTGTGCGACCAGCCGTTCGTTCACAGTGACCGCGCAAAGTTTTAGGAAAAACACTAAACTTTCGCGTCGAAAACGGCCGTTATGTGACCCAGCCCCCAGACGCCCAGAATAAAACTACCTTTTTACATCTTCCCGGTAAACTACAGTCTAGAAATTTTAACCGTGAGTCGGGGATAGACCACATTGCAATATTTACTCGGTTTCTCATCTGTAAAATTGTTTAAATAATACCTTTTTGTAATAATACAAATTAAATTTTGATGATGAGCTATTGACTTGAAATTTTAAATGTAGGTCAGAACTGGATCACAATGCAATATTCACTCGGTTTCTTGTCTGTAAAATTGTTTAAATAATACCTATTTGTTTAACCAAATTAAATGTTGATGATGAGCTAGATACTTGATATTTTAAATATAGGTCTGAAATGGATGACATTTCATTATTCACTCGGTTTGTATGACATGGTATGAGTATGGTATGGTATATTATTGTATGTATGATTTGGTATAATACAGTATGGTATGATAGGAAAGAAATTCGTATGGTATGGTATGAGTACGGTGAGAATATGGTATGGTGCCGATTAGCAATACAGTCTGGTATAGACAGAAGGGTGATCTGCACAAGGAAGATAATAAACCGTTGTGTCAAGAATTTGCAGAGTTTATTTCATATTTAGATAGAGTTTGTTCCGTAGAATTTTTTAAGACCATCCGCAGCTCTGTACGACCAGCCGTTCGTTCACAATGACGGCTCAAAGATTGTGCCTCACAACACAATCGTGAATCAAACTGTTGAAATACAGGTCCATTTTCATACTAACAAGCTCTTTGGAACATCATATGGCTTAAGTGATGTCGAGTTTGTTGTTCTGAGGTGCGTTTCGTGCTACGGAAATGAAGGTAATTTCGAATGTTTGTTGGTAGGTACTTCTTTTATAGAAAAATTATTACCGACGTAGTATTAAAAACCCCAGAATTATATCGTATTAATTAATCATAATTAATAATAATTATTATTAATAATAAATACAAATTATTAATACCTAACAATAAAGTATAATAATTTTCACTAGGTACTTGATAAAATTGTTAATAATTAGTGATAATTGATAATAATAATTAATCTAACATTTAGGATCTAGACATTTAGACCTAGTGATCTAGACAGAAGGGTGATCTGCACACAGAAGATAATGAACCGTTGTGTCAAGAATTTGCAGAGTTTTTAGTAAAGTGTTGCTTATTGCTGAATAAAAATGTAAAAGTTCCTTGGTAACGAAAAACAACTTATGGTTAAGTCACTTACATGTCGATTTTGCGTTGTAATTTTTTTTTTTTTTTTTTTCGGGTGAGTGAGAGGAAAGCGGGCAGATGTGGATGGTTGGTGAGGTGATGAGATTCGCGAAGGGGGGGGGGGGGAGGGGAGAGGTGTTTGATCAGGGGGAGGCGGGAGTTGTCTCCCTTATGCTCTCCCTCTCCACCCCGCGCCGAAACTACTCAAATTTAAATTGTGGGTGAATGTGAGTGTGGAAGTGGGTGAGAAATAGGAAAAGGGGCTGATGTGGGTGGTTGATGAGGTGATGAGATTCGAGAAGGGGGGGTGGGGGAGAGGTGTTTGATGAGGGGGGCGGGAGTTGTCTCCCTTATGCTCTCTCTCTCCAACCCCCCCCCCCACCCACCCACCCGCTACAACTGCTTAAATTTTATTCTTATCTTGAATCTCTTTTTACGTATCTTGAAACGTAAACCAACAAATTTTGAGGGGGGGTTAAAAAACATTTTTCTTGGGGCGATTCCAATGTTTCATTATTGAAGATAATAAACCAAAATTAACTTGAGGTAAGGATCATCTTGATAGTAATTCTAATACGAATAACTGCGGGAAGATCAAAAATTATCAGACAAAAAAATTGATTTGGAATGATATGCGGAAAAAGCCTCCACTCGGTAATGGCAATATGATGATACCAATGCGAACAGTAGTGACTGAATAAGAAATCCAACTCAGCGAGTCATGTTTATTTGTATGCCCGGTTCACCTTTCGTTCTGAAACTGGAGAATTCTCGACTGACCTCCAATTAAACGAATATCGAAATCAAATATTTGCATCATCCAATATTCGACATATCAGCGTCCAGCTCGGATATCTTCAGATAATGTAAGCGTGGCTGTCGTGAATGGGCTGTTGTCGAACATCAAGCGTAATATAAAGGAACCATCGCTGTTGTGGGACACTAAAAACTCACACGATGGTGTCAACTGTTCGAAACGGCAGATGTTTATATTGTTGCCCTTATTAAATCATCCGTCGGCCACTCCCCCATCAGGGCACACCCTCCCTGCGCACTCATCAAATAAATACCCTCCGAACCATCAGCGCTTTTATGAAGATGGAAATTTTTCATATCGAAACCTTCGTCACGGTGAACACCTTTTTTTTTCGTTCTCTTTTGAACTCCTGCGGGATCTCCCCACGATTTTACTTCGACGAGGCACAGATGACAATATGCTGACAATGGGGGTATCTCTCCATACACGAGTGTCGCACGACGTTGTGAATACTTTATGGCTTTATCGCATCGGCCATCTCGGTGTCCGTGGTTACAAGCCAACATTCATGAGCCAGTTCAGTAGCGGACCGAACTTCGCTCCTGAATCTTTATTTTAGCGAATTCTAGGTCTACAATTTTTTAAACTCAAATTTCCGAACAATTTCCATACTAAAAACCGTTTCAGACCATCCTGAATTTACTATCGAAAGACACCAAAAATCATATTATATATATTTATGTATGTGTCATGTCAGACGATAGCTCGCTATAGAATTGCGATTAAAAAAAAATCTGCACAAATAAATCCATCTTGGCAATCGAAGGGCTAAGTTAGTAGATGGGCAACGTTGGGCCACTCTGAGGGTTTTGGGAAGTTTTATAGAGAGTGAGGGGGGGGGGGTTAACTATAAATTCCCAAAATTAAAAAGCCTGATAAGTGATACCTCATTTTAAAGGTTTTTTTAAAGAAAATGTAGCTATTGTTCTCGGTTCAAAATTTTAGAAACTCGAATTTTCGAAAAAATTTCATACCGAAATCCGTTTCAGACCATTCTGAATCCACTGCCAAAAGACACCAAAAATTATATGTATATATAAGTTACTGTAAGCCGTTCAACGAACATGTGGAACACGCGCTACTCTACGACAATTTTTCTGACCACCGTTCAACTTTGATGTTTTCGGAATTTAGTGGATGTTGGATTCATTAACGTATTTTTGGCTGTGGATTGGCCAAATCGATTGAGATTTAGTTCAAAATCATTGAGCATAATATGCTATATATATTATATTAGACAGCCTAACAGACATTTTAGGACCAACCGCACCAATTTCGACCAATTTTGACGGCAGTTATTGTTTAAAATAGGAAATTTATCATAACTCCTTTATTTTCCCCCTTGGGAAGCCATTTTGATCTCAAATTGAAGAGTTCAGAGTGTTAAATAAAAGTTGAAAAAAAACCTGCAACACCTTCAATTTTGAAGAAGTTATGACCATTTGAAATTCCTGAAAATTACTCATTCCCCCCTAATTGAAGTGGAAATAGGGGGAGGGGGACAAAATGTACAAAAGGCACTCCCTTGGATAATAACAAACGTGTGTGCGAAATTTCAGCTCGATCCGTTTTGTCTGCTGGGCTGTAGCTCCGTCAATGAACAACGAGAAGAAGAAGAAGAACACGAAAAACGTGAAAAATTGTGGTTTTAAAACTGCTATAACCCTGACATATGGTGGTCCCGAGAGTTGAAATTTGGTTTACGTCCTCACAGGCACCTAGAGAGTTGGTGTACAAAAAATCAACTCCCGAGACACTCAAGGGGCCTAGCTACAGGGGGGGGGGGGGGGTGGTGAAAAATCCAACCTGTTCCGTCGCGAAATCAGTGTCTCAGTCGCTTCGTTTCTGGGCTTCGGTTTTCTTGGCCGACGGGGTGCTCCCGCGTCACTAGATGAGCCATTTCTCAACACCATCAAATAACATTGTGATTCGATCGTAAGAAAGTAATTTTTAGATGACAGATGTGTTTGACGCCTGAAATAACAACGAAATGGAATATTCTGCGCTTTGGAGTTTCGCTGTACAAAAATAGTTTTTATTATGAATTTTTAACTTGACAAACCTCAAAATCTTTTCAACAAACATTGCAAACGCCATATTTCAGGATTATCCCAAATCCGTGCTGATCAGTTCATTAAGACATAGAATTACAATTTGAATAATATAAAATCGTCAATGTTGTGAAAAGTCAACGGTGTGTGTTTTTGTGTAATGTTTGTGATCGTTTTGTAAAATATTAGTTGGTATGTGCTCAATAAGGAGCCAATTTTTGAGGGGAAAAAACAACTATAGATTTGAGTAGATTTAAGGGAGATGAAACCATGTTGTGGCCTCAGTTCAGTATTATTAAAAACATTTCTCTCCTCAGGATATAATGATGGAGAAGGGTGAACGTGATGAAGGACCAATAGGGAACGAGGAAATTTCGCCCTCGCTAAGCAGCTTGTGTAACTGTGGGAAAGGCAGACTGTGTGACGAAGGGGTCCACGGATACAGACTACTCATCCGAGGCCATAAATCCTGCCGACCCCCCGGGTGGGGGATGATGTCGGAGAATAGCGGAGAAGACATTTGTACGTATACCTTCCCCAGATGCCTTACAAATCTTTCTGATGGAAGGAGCCGGGGCGAGAGGGAGAGAATTAGGGCTTGAAACCCACCGAAAACGCTAATGCGGCTCATTGTGGCGGTGAGGCTGAGGAGGTATAGCCGTAGGATAACCTTCTCTTGGGTTTATAAGGACTACTACTACGTATCATATATTACAGTCATCCTGTAGATGTTCCCTTCGAAGGTGGGCTTTTTTGAAATGAAAAGGGAAGGTCGCATTAGCTTACAAAGACCGAGGGGGGAAGATTGACAGAAGAGCTTGTAACAGATGTTCCTTTTGGAGCCTTCTCCCGGAGTAGAGTTGGCGCATACTCGGGGAGGCTCAGGAGCATCAATCTTCTCTGGTGATCCCTATACCCACAACAAACACAAACATCCGTCCTGGACCCTTTCAAGTTCATCCTATTTGGCTCTACCTCTACGGGTGACACGCTTTTGTTACCTCCTCCTGTTGTCTTCCGATGATTTGACGCTCTCGTCGTGTCAATCGCGCCTCCGATTGACGACAGATGTTTCGCTTGTGGGCCCGAAGTCAAAACGTTTGCCGAAGACGTGAGAATACAATACACCTTACAGACATGTCTGATTCCTCATAAATTAGTATCCAAATGGTCTCTGTAGTATATTATATCATTTATCCTAATATCATATTTATACGAGAAAGAACTTGAAATTCAGCTTATATAGTGTATAGAACCTACACTAAGCTTGCAAGAAGTAAGAACAGCATTTTCGAAGTCCATCCCCTTCAGTTTGAAATTGAACCCAGTATAATTACTCTGATAACACAAAGAATATTTGTATGAAATATTTTTGCGAAAAAGGATGTGTCGGAAAGGCCATGAATCGGACGTCACCAAGACCAAGTTTCGTCGGTTCGGCAATAAAGATAAATCATCTACTGTAGATAAAAGACTGGATACATCCCTGGACTCTTCAGGACTCCTCAGGACTCTTCACGACTCCTCAGGACTCTTCAGGACTGTATCAAATATCGGTAACCAAAATGCCAATTTCACTTTTGATTTGGGGTTAAGCTGGCCTGTTTAGCTAAACCTAACTTCGATCGATCAAGAGTCACCGGTATACATGCGATGGCAGTAGAAGAAGCTGTTTAACTCCGTTGTAAAAACTGGCCCGCCATAAAACCTCAGCCGCAAATAGGAATGATATCCATTTTGCCCGCCAGCCACGTATACAGGATGCTCGGTGCTTCGCACCTCGCTGTTGAGTGTGCATATAGAAACCTGATCCTCCTACCCCTAACCTCCACCGTCATTGTTTTCCTGTTCCCTGTCTCCTTCCCACAATCTCCTCTCCCCCTCGGTTTCACCTAATATGTTCCCTCTGTTACACCAGCAGGGAGCTTTACGCTTCTTTCAATGCTGTTGGCGGGAGCTTTTTGCCAGATGAACAAGCCAGATGAAGCATTACTTCATTATAGGTGTACCACCACTGATTGCTCGTGACCACCAGTAATACTTATAATATAAGTTTCGAGGATGATTGTGGGGTTGGTCCGAACCCGAACCAAAAATTTCGTAATTTAGGTCAACGCTAACTGGGCAAAGTGCCGCGTATGGCGGACGGACGGATTTTTTTTATTCGATTTTCTGAATCTTCGTATCTTGAAACGTAAACCAACAAATTTTGAGGGGGGGTTAAAAAACCAAAAACTGGAGATAATAAACCGAAAGTTATGATATCCACTTTCCTCGACCGCCTTAAAGGCGGGCCGGGAAAGTGGATATCATAACTTTTTCTGGCGGCTGCAGAATGATATTTGCGAGGGGTGATTTTTACACGGAGTGTTTTTTTGGGGTCAGTTATTTCTCTCGGAACGTGTAATCTAAACTGCAGGGTGGTCACTAATTCATCATTTCAAATACACAAAGCAATTTTGATTACGGAATCGCACACAATATATTTGATCGCGGCCAAAAGGTTGTCGGCGTGTCCTCTCATCACCCTCGAAAGGGACGATCCGTCTTCGAGACTTCCCTCATCAGTCTACTAACAAACGTAAAAGAGAGAAAACAGACTGAGCTCAGAATGAAAACACGACAAATGCATCATCCGTGGGAATGCGTGGGACTATGATTGTCGACAAATCACCTTCGAAATCACTCGCGCCGTTAAAAGGGAGGTCTTCTGAGTTTTCGAAAATGGCGGATCAGATCTCACGCCCGCGCGCACCTCGAACGTGGGATAAATTACGTAAATTGGGCTGCTTCATTTTTCGTTCATTTAAAACGAGGCGATGGTCGAAGCTATAAATAATGAAGCTGGAACATGGAAAGGGATTTCACGACGTACGTTGTTTACAATAACTGACGCTACGAGACCTTCGATTCCGACGACTGTGTAGCTCAAACCTGGATTTGAACATCTCCTTGAATATCTGCCATGCATTACTGTCATAATGACCTTAGTAGTATAGCAAACATGTATTTCCTCGAAGAGCGGGACGCTATAAAACACGAACACATTTCAGATAAAAAATTTATTGTACGATAACTGCATAAAATCATCCACTTGAGCCAGTTTCTAACAACTCTCCAGATGAGGGCCCTTACGAATATCCTCAAAACAGTGGAATTTCAAGGGAAACCTGTTTGAGCTTGTACACGCGAATTTTACAGTCGGAGTTAGATGAAATAATTCCATCGCCTCGTTATTTAATTATTAATAAAGAGACCGTCTGAACAAGGATGTACCAATTTCGAATCATAGCAATGAGAACCTAGTTGACTCTAATACGGAGATGACAGTTACAGTGGGTAATTGATGAAAATCATAATATTATGGAACTATTCAATAGTTCCAAATTTTGTGGAACGACCTTTGAAATTTCGACTCATTACGACCATCTATAGTTACGGCTGTTTCAAGGAATGAATACTGACCCAGTTGCGTCCCATTTCAACCCTTAGCTACTTAATTATTATTTACAAGTGAGAGTTGAAAATTCAGATTTCTATCGCCCGATTCGTGCACATGAAAAGCAAAATTGGAGAAATACTTGTTTTGCGGAGAAACAATTGGCTCAATTTCAAGGTATGCAGATAGCGAAAAACCCACAGTCATGGATCATCGCTGGTTTTATGTCAAATGTCTCCGTTTTATTGGTTCATATCCTCTTTTGCCTAGTAACACCTCAGTTTATAGATTTTTAACGCTGAACACGATGGTGAAGTCAGAATTGCGATATCTCATTCAGATCAGAGCAGATGAACCGTGAGGAGCGTCGCAAGTAACAATCACGTTTCTTCATCTTCAAAGTGCTCCAGTTTGAGAACGGAATAAGATATCGCAATTCTGACTTCATCATCGTGTTCAGTGTAAAAAAAACCTTTAGAATGAGCGTAAAAACTTTAAAAATTGGGAATATATGGGTAATCTCCCCCCCCCCCTAAAACCTTTGGATTGCCAAGATTGATTTTTGGTGCGAATTTGAACTTTCGTATCTCAATTCTACCGAGAGTTATTTTATATATTACGAGTATATCATATATATTATATTATATTATATATTATATTATATCATTACCCTAACTAAAATTGAGATAGAAAAGTTCAAATTTGCACCAAAAATCATATAGGTAGGTATATATACCTATATGGTTCATGGTGTCTGTTGGCAGTGAATTCAGGATGGTCAGGAACGGATTTTGGTATTAAAATTTTCCAAAATTCGAGTTTTAAACATTTTGGACCGAGAACAATAGCTCTCTTTTCTTCGAAAATTCGTTAAAAGCTGCATTTGAGAGATCCCGGCCTTATCGTCAACAAGGTTGATATTCCAAAATACATCAACCAAACCTATTAATCAAAAATCACGAAAGGGAATGATGAGAGTTACCGTTAGCTTTTGTAGCCAATGTGTTTACTGAGGGTTGCAATAGTGAGTATAGTAAGTGATAATGCCGGTTAGAAGAGTAGTATGTAGGTAATGGAAGAAGACAATTGGAGTCGTTAAGAGTAGTTTGTCCCGCTTTTACCTATTTACCTTCAGAAGCATTCAGTGATTCAACTCGGACATGTTCCACATCCACACCTCACCGCCTGCATAGCTCGCAGTGGCCTTTGCGACACCTCCGACCTGAACAATAGCCACGGATATGTCCTCCCTCATTAATTAGCCGTGTGTATTCATTAGCGCTCGCAACAGCCTTTTTAACAACAGCCGATCCGAGTGCATTCCGGTGTCGGAACCCCAGCGTGACTTCTTCAATCCGCCCAATGCTCCACTTGTCTCTTAAACTGGAAGGAATCGTTGTACACAGACTCCCGTGTGTGAGTCCACGCACCATTAGCAGCACAATACGACGAAAACACAGCTATATAGACACAGCTATATTGTCTATAGATATAGTTATAGATATAGATATGTTTATAGACAAGTGTAGATTTGTGAAGTTGGAACATAATATTTGGACAACTAAGACATCATTCAAACAGGCTCAGGAGCAACGTAACAAAAGGCAAACCCTTGGGGCGACGAAGTTTCTAGAGATGTGGACACTTACGGCAGCCCCATTTTTGGCTGAATAGTTCTACGGTCATCCACAACAGTTGCAAGAGAAGGAACCATTTTTTCAGTATTTACAAACTGCAAAAAAAGAAAAATAAACTAAATAAATAAAAATCAAAGTCCTTTCCTTCTTTTTAAACAGTTATAATATATTATGATAACATTCTCCTCTCGATATAAGCTTAATCATTGGGCACCTTTTATTATTTTTTCTACTGTGTTACAAATTGTCTTACTCTAATTGTTTACTCTAATGTAGAATTCACATGTACTTCAAAATTATCATTATACACTTTACAACTTTCTACTTCAAAAGATTTTGCGTAGGTTTCGGTTACATGTTTGGGAATTTCTAATGTTATTTTGGTTTATTATCTTCGATAATGAACCATTGGAATCGCCCAAAGAAAAAAATTGTTTAACCCCATGTCAAAATTTGTTGGTTTACGATTCAAGATACGTAGATTCAGAAAATCGAATAAAATAAAAAAATCCGTCCGTCCGTACTGCTGTGTGCTCTTCTATCTAGGCCATGGGGCCCATGACAATGTTTTTCAGGCTCTTAGGTTTTGGCAGACTTGTTTTTGGCATTTTCAATGCCAAGCACAGCAGCAGGTCCCCCTTTTTCTGCCCCCTCCGGTCTTAGTCATGCATAGGCATGTCCAGACGGACCACGTGGAGGTGCCGGGTTTTGTACGGGATGTTTTAGGGGCAGAGGGGTAGATCCCTTTCTGAGATCTATTTTCTTATCAGCTAGGCCTCAGTATTCCCCACCTCTTCTTATATTTTGTGGTTCTTCCATCATTGGCAGGCTTTTCTCTTATATATAAATATATGTTGCTCGGCCTCATTACTCGCCGCCTCTTCTTATGGCTTGCGGCTCTTCAATCACTGGCAGGCTCATACTGTACAGGGGTGTGAGACGGGTGAGCACTCCTATAAAATTCCTCCCCTTATTCTACACTAGCCTAGGTTATCACAATAAAGTTTATACAGGAACGCGGTTATCACAGTCGGGTTTCTTTTATGTAATACATTCACTCATTAATAATTTCCATTCTCGCCAATAAAATCACATTCACACAATAGACCGAGGGATTGGAGGAGTCCCACCGGTCCGTTATATTATGTTATATATTATGTTTACCAGAGCAGTTTACCCCCTCTTTTGAATCGCATAATTTAAATTCACTCTCAAATATACAGTCCATTTCGCCCCTGAGCTTAGTACAGCCAGCGCAATCCCCAACAAAGTGGTCCTTTTTCGAGCCGAATCGTACAAGTGGTTCTAGTCAAGAAGAATCTAGAATTACACATCTAGTCATTTTGTAACATTAGACAGCCGAAATATTTCTAGTCGTTATTATTGGTCAGAGTCAGCTATTTGTCGAGCAAGTGAGTAGGAGTAGGAACGTGCAATACTTAGGTAGGTACGTGTATAAGTTATCCTTGGATCCGTGCAATAAAAAGGTTTTATTTTCGTAGGCATATTACCTATTTCGTTGTTGAGTTTTTGTTGATCATTTCAAAACTTTATTCTCGTTGTTATTTCTCTTAATAAAGGATTGTTACTCGATAAAATACTCTATTTTTCGGCCTTAATTTATTGCTCGGATTTTCTTAGTTCAACCTTGTCCACGTTCTCGTTGCACAAACCGCAACTTGTTGCACTGTTATTGACATAAGTCAATTGACATAGTTCAAACTATTGCACATAAGTTCCTACACTTTGATACCTATTAGTTCCTAACTCACTGTGATATTCCGCGATCAAACTGTGATAATTCCTGTTCCTAGTACCTATAAGGATTTTTCACATACTTAGCCGTTGCGGCGGTCACCTGGTGGAAAGCAATGGCAAAGTACCACCAGTATCATTTGCCTAGTACAGCCTCTCAAATAGTGCCGTTCGGAACCGGCGATAAACTGTAGGTCCCGTATAACTTGTGAAGACGTGCATCACAGGATTATATGTGAGAGGTCGCCAACGTCCGAAATTCGGATACGGCACTCCAAGAAGAAGTACCTATCTCCGTTGTTTACATTTCGAACTTAGAAGAATATGCCCGACGAGACACCTAAAGTTACGTCGGAGGAGGTCAGGCGTTCGTTGCGCTTATATAAACGTAAACGAGAAGGTATTTTTGCACAGCTACAGCAAATTAAAAGCTTCACAGAAGCTGAGAGCGTAAAAACTGGTGCTACGAATTTATTTTTGGCTAGCTGTTCAAATTTAGAGAATATTAGGCAGCAGTTTGACACTATTCAAGATGATATTTTGGAAGCAAATATTGATGCAGCCGACGCTGATCAATTACCTTATGATTCGGTCAATGCTGCATTTTATGAAATTTTCTATCATATACGCGCTATCGAAAATTCTGTAAAACGTGTTGCTGACTCTGTTTTAAATACTTCTACAACAGTTGTTGAATGTAAACCTCAAATTAGGTTACCAAAATTGGAAGTTCCTGTATGGAATGGCGACCCTGACACATTTTGTAGTTTCTTTGCACTTTATAATGCTGCGATCCATTCCAGTTCATATTCTGGCGCGGTAAAGTTGACATATTTAAGGTCTTTACTGACAGGTACTCCACGTAAGCTCATCGAGAATTTGAATATTACGGACGCAGATTATGATTTAGCTTATAAAACTATTTGTGATAATTATAATAATGTCAGGATTCGCGCAACCCACCATTTAAATAAATTGTTTTCTTTTGCACCCCTATCTAGTGAGGGTGTTGTTGATCTTCAATCCTTTTTAGATATTTTTGGCACTAATTGGAAAGCCTTTCTTAATTTACATATACGTGATGCGCACGATTTCATTATGTTTAGTTTAGGATTTCGTTGTTTACCCACTAATATTCGTAGTGCATTTGAACGTTCGTTTGGGCAGAGTGAGAGTATCCCCACATTTGAGGAGCTAATCGACTTCGTTCAGGAACAAGTCCGCATCAAGGAAATAATTACCCAAACTTCAGTTAAACCCCTGAAAACCGCTTCGCCCGCAAAACACACAGCAGTGCATAAATCAGTGCTCGCAACCTCGGCCCTTCATGTTTCACCGGCGGCCAACACTCCCTCTCCACAGCAACTTAGTGCTACCTCTCAGTCGTCATCGACATGTCCTCGCTGTGCTTCTCCCTCGCATAAAATTTATTACTGCCCAGTGTATAATAATCTTTCTCTCGCTGATAAGCGCACGTGGTTAGTTGAAAAGAAGCGGTGCTTCAAGTGCTTGGGTACCCATACCTCCCCCCAGTGTAAGTCTCGTGGTCGATGTTTTTTTTTTTTTTTTTTTTTTTTTAAATTTTTTATTTCCAAAATATACACAATAATACAATGAAACATCCAGCACAGGCCATTAATGGCCTGTCACAATTATGGAAATTAATCCCCTATATAGGCAAAAGCCCGTGGCAGGGGATGAGCAGTCACTATGGCTCCTATCAAGCAAGAGAACCATTTACATAAGATTCATTGAGTACCTTTATATATAATATATATTATATTGAGTGTTATATATATTGAGTATTATATATGAATAAACAAATGTTCCTAAAATTAACCAACAACAAGTCATTGTTCTGAAGCTAAACGGCCTGCATAATACAATTTTAACTTTTCTGTGACCTGTTTAACAGTATACGAACCAGAGTAAATAAATGTCTTTAGATCGGCTGGAAAACCGTTAATGATCCCAACCGAACAAGACTCATAGAAATTTTTTGCCAGTGCTGTGGTATTATGGGGAA
Source organism: Stenodema calcarata (assembly GCA_963920205.1). Classification (NCBI taxonomy): domain Eukaryota; kingdom Metazoa; phylum Arthropoda; class Insecta; order Hemiptera; family Miridae; genus Stenodema; species Stenodema calcarata. Next base: position 26,588,918 of record OY986058.1, read on the forward strand.
CTACAATGTTAATATTTGTTTTAAACCTTGTACTAATTTCGTGAGACGGGTAAACAAAGTGTTTGCACTTTACAAAATGCTCTACAAATGCAAGCTCTTTCAGCATGGAGAATGGCAAAATTCTAATTTTTTTAAAAAGAGGCATCGTGTGTTCTCGAGAACTTTTCCTAGAAATTATCCTCACTATGGCCTTCTGAGCTGTGATTAACGGAGCGAGCGTGGTTTGATACGCTCCACCCCAACAAGGAAGACAGTAAGACAGCACCGATTGAACTAGTGCAAAATACACAACTCTCAGTAATCTGTCAGAGAGGAAGGACCTTAAACGGGCAAACAAATACATATTCTTCCGCAGCATCTGGGATACATGGCTTATTTGCTTTTCCCATCTCATGTGCCGGTCAAACCAAATGCCAAGATACCGAACGCAATCGGCCCTGTCCAAAATCCTACATGCTGTCTTGCAGTTTTCGGGTGAGCATTTATCAATGTGCAGTATAATGTCACCATTGACCGGGATACCCGCTGAATTCAAAGCAAACGCCACATACTGAGACTTTTTAACATTCAGACTAAGTTTATTAGCATTTAGCCATAAAAACACATTAGGTAACCCCGTGTTTGCTCTAGAAAAAGCTTCATTCCACGTGTTCCCATTAAAGTACAGCACTGTGTCATCTGCAAACAGTATCTTAATTCCTGGAATGCCCAACTCACCCAAATCATTTATGTAGATTAGGAAAAGCACAGGCCCCAGGACCGTTCCCTGCGGCACGCCCCATCCTGTTAGTTCTATTTTGTCGCTTTTTACGCCATTTATTCTGACAATTTGCTGACGGTTACCTAAATAGCTCTTGAACCACGCCAATGTACCCGATCTAATCCCCATCTTAGCCATTTTCTCATAAAGAAGGTCATGGGAGATGCTATCAAAAGCTTTCGCTAAATCAAGGAAAACTGCTAATGGCTTAAGACCCTTATCTAGATCGTTAATTACGTGGGAGCTTAAACGAGAAACTGCGTCCTGAGTGCTATAGGTCCTTCGGAACCCATATTGGTTGTTACTCAACAATTTATTTCCCTCAAGAAAAGCAAGTAGTTGCTCCTTAGCACACCTCTCTATTATTTTAGATATACTGCTTAGCGAAAGGAAACCGTGTTTAGCCAATATGTCCATGTACAAAGCCGTATTTGGAGTGCCCGAATTTTTTAGAATGTCGTAATTACTATCTCCTACCACAAAGCTGTTCGGACCAAGTAAACCTATTTCTCTTTCGAAATCCCTCAGAAACATAAGTTCCCCCTCCCTGCTTACGTGCGATCTGTAAAAAGCTAGAAGTGAAAAAGATACCTTGTTGAAAACACCCCCCACCTTTAAAGCACTACTGCCAAATATACATAATTCCTTCACTTCCAGGTCCTTCATTTCATCTTTTATAAATAACATTGTCCCGCTATTTAATGATGTGGTACTTGTAAGAGTTCCTCTCATCACTCCTCTCTGCATTTCACCAACGACTCTGCTCATCCAGCTGCTGGAGCTTCTTCTGCCCCCGAGCCTTCTAACTCTCCTACTCCGGTGGTGACTTCCAAGTCTCCCATTCAGTCTCTGCTGACAGGTGCCACATTAACAATTTAGATTTATTTATCCATTGATAAATAATAAGTATTCAATAATAATTTGATCTATAGATCTTTTTAATAATTTCCATTTTCAATTACACAAAGTACATTTATATACAAAATACATTTTTAAAGTACTAGTACAGGAAAAATCTCCCCAAGATCGGCCAAAATTCCCGAGGTGTAAGTAGAGTTCAGTACGTAAAATAACATAACACTCCTTCAAATAATAAAATAAATATCGCTGATGTAGGTAAAAACCTAAACTTCTTTACATTGCTGTAAATTAATTCTAATTACAAAAGAGACATTGTTAACAATGCTCAACATCACATGACGTCACCTCATTGTTTTCCTGCAACTACCCTCCTGAAATATTCATCAATTATTTTATTCATTCTTCTGTTGTCTATCCTTTTTCCTAAAACCTTTCTCTTGAAGTTCATTGATAATAAGTTGTGGTAAGCTATTCTTGCATAGTAATAGTGATTTTGAGCAAATGTAGTTTTATATAGTGGTAATTCTAAATTGTAGTTTTCATTAACTATTATGTTTTTTCGTGGTATGATATTGTTGTTGTGGTATTATTGCTCTCCTAGGATTTGTTTATTATTGGACTTTTATTAACAGGTCTATAATATAGAAAACCAGAACTTAATATCTCGATGTTATCTTCGATGAAACTATGAAATGGTTTCCCCACATCACCAAAATATCCAATCTGCTTAGAAAATACATTTGTATATTTGCTAAATGGAGGAAAACACAGAATGTAAAAATGTTGAGATCTGTTTACTGTGCCCTCGTCCAGTCTCTGTTGGTTTACTCCTGGCGTGGAGTAGCGCCTTTCAATCAAATATGCGGCAATTAGTGCTTGTGCAGAAAAGCAACCTTTGTTGGATAAATTGAACTTACTAAATATTATTTTGATTTAAAGGCGCTACTCCACGCCAGGAGTAAACCAACAGAGACTGGACGAGGGCACAGTAAACCGATCTCAACATTTTTACATTCTGTGTTTTCCTCCATTTAGCAAATATACAAATGTATTTTCTAAGCAGATTGGATATTTTGGTGATATGGGGAAACCATTTCATAGTTTCATCGAAGATAACATTGAGATATTAAGTTCTGGTTTTCTCCTTATCATAAAGCAGTGAGATTCGCATGTTTGAGGGTTGCATGTCGTCCAGTGTACACCGAGGTCCTACCTTGTTGGCAGGCCTGACGATTTTAACGGAGATGTCACAAAGCTAATTTTCTTAATGTTTAGGCTCAGTTTATTCCTACATAACCACGAATAAATCATCTTTAAACCCAGGCCTGCACAGTCAAATACCTCATACCATGTTCCACCCCCAAAGTAGAGAATCGTGTCAGGTACAACAGGGCCCAATCATCGTGGCACTCCCCATTTCTGGAGTGTCAACTTATCGCTATTAACTCCATTTACCCGGACAATTTTGTGTCTATCTTTTAGCTGGTTCTGGAACCATTTTAGTAAGACTCCTTGTATTCCCATGTTTCTCATGTTGTGAAATAGCAAATCATGAGATAGGCCTTCGACATGTCCACTCTTATCGCTATTGATTTTCTCCCCCCTTCCGAATCCAGCATGACTCTTGTACTCAGCAAGCATACCGCATCCTGAGTGCAGTAGAACTTCAATAATACGGACGTAAAAAATCCAGAACGTCAAAAATCCGGATTCATGTCCAGAAAAAAATATAAATGCCAAATGCAACTGTTATGCCCCAGCAAAACATATTTCATTTATTAATCTATCAAAATACTGAATAAAAAGACAAGACCTCGCACAAGGAGAAAATTCACCCCCCTCGCTCCAGAAGGGACGGGAACCGCGATCCCTACCCCTCGGTTCACCTTGCTCCTCCCTGTTGACGAGGGTCCCACTCTCCTGACCAACGCTAGCAGGGAAGGGATTCTAGTATAAAGCCACTGAGCATCAGAGCTCAAGTAGTGGTGGGCGTTATTGCTACTTTTCCATAACGGTACGTTACGTTAGTTATGAAAAAATAACCGTTATTTTTTTCGGTTACAAAATAACCGTTATTTCTTTTCTGCTAACCTACAAAAATAATCGTTTCGTTTTTCAGTTACTTCCTACATGATAGTTTTTTTCCGTTTCTCGCCATTTTTTTCGGTTACAAAATAACCGTTATTTCTTTTCTGCTAACCTACAAAAATAATCGTTTCGTTTTTCAGTTACTTCCTACATGATAGTTTTTTTCCGTTTCTCGCTATTTTTCGGTTGTCAGGTTATTCCGAGCACGCCACTTTTGATAAATAGCAGTTTTGCTAGTAAAATTGAACGTTAACTACTGCGATTCTTGTTTTGAAAAAAATGTTGGGGTAAAAAAATCTTTTTTAATTTAGCTCCATGGCACTTCCACATTTTACGATGTAATTTACTCTACTCCTTTTTCTGTTGATATAACATTCCCAGTCAAAAAATTCTTTGTTGCTTATGGATGTATTATTTTTATACCTCTTCTGCTCTTCACAAACTACGAGTATCTATAACGCACTGAGTTTTTTGAAAATTATATTTATGTATAGTTTAAAAAGTCTCCTACACGAATATTATCGCAGTGATTCGTGAAGAAAACCTAGAGGATAAAATATCATTTCTACCCGATAATTAGATTGTATAAATACGAGATTGTACGATATAAATATATTGTCTTTTGTTCAATGCTAAGTTGCACTAGATATTGTCTTTTGTTCAATGCTAAGTTGCACTAGATATTGTCTTTTGTTCAATGCTAAGTTGCACTAGATACAATAATTTCTACAAGCCATTCTATAAAAATGAAGACCGGTCAACTTTGGAATTGATGTTTACACCATCCTATTCTTTAACCCCTAAAATCTTTTAAACGCTATCCTTCGTGCAATTTAATGTGGGATTCTCTATGTGGGCAAACCGATACTCCTCCAAGGTGAAGAAAGCTGCGGATGGTCTTAAAAAATTCTACGGAACAAACTCTATCTAAATATCAAATAAAAAACATACCATTCCATATGAATTTTTCGAGATATGAAATTTTCAAAATTTCAAAATTCGTTTTGAACCCCTTCCCCTTGACCTAGGGTTATGAAAAGTTTCGAGGACCATTGTGGGGTTGGTCGAAACCCCTAAAAAAAATTTCGTAATTTTAACTCAACGCTAACTGGGCAAAGTGGCGCGGACGGCGGACGGCGTACGACGTACGGACGGATTTTGGTTTATTATCTTCGATAATGAACCATTGGAATCGCCCAAAGAAAAAATTTTTTTAACCCCCCCTCAAAATTTGTTGGTTTACGTTTCAAGACACGTAGATTCAGAAAATCGAATAAAAAAAAATCCGTCCGTCCGCCGTACGCCGTACGCCGTACGCCGTCCGCCGTCCGCGCCACTTTGCCCAGTTAGCGTTGAGCTAAAATTACGAAATTTTTTTTATGGGTTTCAACCAACCCCACAATGGTCCTCGAAACTTTTCATAACCCTAGGTCAAGGGGAAGGGGTTCAAAACGAATTTTGAAAATTTGAAAATCTCATATCTCGAAAAATTCATATAGAACGGTATGTTTTTTATTTCATATTTAGATAGAGTTTGTTCCGTAGAATTTTTTAAGACCATCCGCAGCTTTGTACGACCAGCCGTTCGTTCACAATGACGGCTCAAAGATTGTGCCTCACAACACGATCGTGAATCAAACTGTTGAAATACAGGTCCATTTTCATACTAACAAGCTCTTTGGAACATCATATGGCTTAAGTGATGTCGAGTTTGTTGTTCTGAGGTGCGTTTCGTGCTACGGAAATGAAGGTAATTTCGAATGTTTGTTGGTAGGTACTTCTTTTATAGAAAAATTATTACCGACGTAGTATTAAAAACCTCAGAATTATATCGTATTAATTAATCATAATTAATAATAATTATTATTAATAGTAAATACGAATTATTAATACCTAACAATAAATTATAATAATTTTCACTAGGTACTTGATAAAATTGTTAATAATTAGTGATAATTGATAATAATAATTAATCTAACATTTAGGATTTAGACATTTAGACCTAGTGATCTAGACAGAAGGGTGATCTGTACAAAGAAGATAATGAACCGTTGTGTCAAGAATTTGCAGAGTTTTTTTTTTTTATTCGATTTTCTGAATCTACGTATCTTGAAACGTAAACCAACAAATTTTGAGGGGGGGTTAACATTTTTTTTTCTTTGGGCGATTCCAATGGTTCATTATCGAAGATGATAAACCAAAAGTGGTCCAGACATAAGTCTGCCAGGATGGGGGAAATTGGAGCTCCCATAAAAATATTAATGAAATACAATAACCGAAAAGAAATCGAGAACCTTACCTGAGTACAGCTACAGCCAGAAAAACGAGCCTCAACAGTTATGCGTTATAATATAACGCATGCGTTATTTTACAGGTCACGTTTTTTTCGGTTATTCCATAACCGAAACAAAGTGGCGCGGACGGCGTACGGCGGACGGCGTACGGCGGACGGACGGATTTTTTTTTATTCGATTTTCTGAATCTACGTATCTTGAAACGTAAACCAACAAATTTTGAGGGGGGGTTAAAAAATTTTTTTCTTTGGGCGATTCCAATGGTTCATTATCGAAGATAATAAACCAAAAAACGTAACCTGTAAAATAACTGAAAAACTTCGAATAACAGAATAACCACTGTAATGTAACGGTTACATTGTAACCGATGCGCTGAGGCGATAACGTTTAGATTTTCGCTTACAAATACGAACGTTTGAACAAAAGACGAACATGATGAAGGATCACTGATGTTTCTTCATCAGCCGTCGACAGTATGGGAGTGACAATTTATTGTGATTGTGAGGCCAGAATAGCCGCAATATAGGAGCGAAACAAAATTTTAGGTGGTTTTATAACCGTTATTTTATCAATTGAATAACGGTTATAACGGTTATTTTAAAATAACCGGTTATTCATAACAGTTTCAGGTTATGCGACCCACCTCTAAGCTCAAGCCATCTACATATTTGCTCTTGAATCAGTAACTTCTCCTCTTAACCCTTGTGCCAGTGTCTAATATTTTTGGTTTATTATCTTCGATAATGAACCATTGGAATCGCCCAAAGAAAAAATTTTTTTAACCCCCCCTCAAAATTTGTTGGTTTACGTTTCAAGATACGTAGATTCAGAAAATCGAATAAAAAAACTCTGCAAATTCTTGACACAACGGTTCATTATCTTCTTTGTACAGACCACCTTTCTGTCTAGATCACTAGGTCTAAATGTCTAGATCCTAAATGTTGAATTAATTATTATTATGAATTATCACTAATTATTAATAATTTTATCAAGTAGGTACCTAGTGAAAATTATTATAATTTATTGTTAGGTATTAATCATTCGTATTTATTATTAATAATAATTATTATTAATTATGATTAATTAATACGATATAATTCTGGGGTTTTGGTTTATCTTCGATAATGAACCATTGGAATCGCCCAAAGAAAAAAATTTTTTAACCCCCCCTCAAAATTTGTTGGTTTACGTTTCAAGATACGTAGATTCAGAAAATCGAATAAAAAAAAATCCGTCCGTCCGCCGTACGCCGTACACCGTACGCCGTACGCCGTCCGTGGCACTTTGCCCAGTTAGCGTTGAGCTAAAATTACGAAATTTGGTTTCTGGGTTTGGACCAGCCCCACAATGATCCTCGAAACTTTTCATAACCCTAGGTCAAGGGGAAGGGGTTCAAAACGAAATTTATAATTTCGACAATGTCATATCTCAAAATATTTAACTGAATCGTGAAATGTTTAGTTCACTTTTGAATGACCTGAAGAATAACGAATCTTTTAAGACCAATTGGATTTTTTTGCGACCAGCCGTTCGTTCACAGTGACCGCGCAAAGGATTAGGAAAAACACTAAACTTTCGCGTCGAAAACGGCCGTTATGTGACCAAACCCCCAGACGCCCAGAATAAAACTACCTTTTTTCATCTTCCCGGTAAACTACAGTCTAGAAATTTTAACCGTGAGTCGGGGATAGACCACATTGCAATATTCACTCGGTTTCTCATCTGTAAAATTGTTTAAATAATACCTTTTAGTAATAATACAAATTAAATTTTGATGATGAGCTATTGACTTGAAATTTTAAAAATAGGTCAGAACTGGATCACAATGCAATATTCACTCGGTTTCTTGTCTGTAAAATTGTTTAAATAATACCTATTTGTTTAAACAAATTAAATTTTGATGATGAGCTAGATACTTGAAATTTTAAATATAGGTCAGAAATGGATGACATTTCAATATTCACTCGGTTTGTAGGACATGGTATGAGTATGGTATGGTATATTATTGTATGTATGATTTGGTATAATACAGTATGGTATGATAGGAAAGAAATTCGTATGGTATGGTATGAGTACGGTGAGAATATGTTATGGTGCCGATTTGCAATACAGTCTGGTATAGACAGAAGGGTGATCTGCACAAGGAAGATAATAAACCGTTGTGTCAAGAATTTGCAGAGTTTTTTTAAAACGAAAAACTATCTTCTTTTCTTTACCCTTCAATTTTACCTTGTTAAAGTTCTAGCCAACAACGGACGTAAGCTGGTTAGTAAACTCTGGAAGTTAGGTTGCCTACTTGGAACAACTCATTCAGAACCATACGATAGCGCGCTGTAAAGGTTGCCTTTCGGATATTCTAGCTTTGACTTATGGGGTATATCATAGCGCGTCTGACCGGATGCCTTTGACCACTCAGTTCGTCATTGGTGACTAGACTTGGGTACTGAAGTCGAAGAAATTCCAAGTGTGCGCGCCCATAAAAACTTCCCTTAGTAATTTGTCTAACAAACAGATTCCTAAGCGAATTACTAACAGAGCTTACAAAACCATACTAACTCCATTGGGAAGCAAGTATATTAGTAAATTCAAGTAAGGAGTCAGAACAGCAACTACTACAAAAATCCATTAAGAGCCCTGATAGAGTGTGTAATATTCTTTAACTTTGAAATGTATTTGTACTGTAGGTACTTCACGTTTTGGGCTGTATTGTTTCAGTTTCATTGATGTTCGGCTCCGCCTTAGTTAGTTCATTAGTTCCCCGATGGAGCGACACTCTTGCTCCATATTAAATCAGTTCATCCACGCATCAGCTCATAGGATCAGCAACCAGTTCTAGTCTATAACGCTCTAGTTCACGCCCAAACTCGCCTGGCGGCCAGTTCCATATAGTTCCCCGATCCATACATCTAAGTATCCATCCTGCGTGATGGAATCTAGGATCCACCCCAAAAAGTTATCAATTGTAATCAGTGCTCACAAAAGCTCGTTGTTCAGATCTCTCTCGTGTTACATTATTAATTTGTATCTGAAAACATCCACGTTCAATTTGTTCAAATAAAGTTAGTTCTGTTCGCAATTAGTTCTGTTCTTCACCCGCGGTAAAACCATCAAATTTCAGTACTAAGTAATACACAACAGCGTCAACTGTATTTATGTACTGTACTTATTTACATGCATACATAATAAGTGAATCCCCAAGGATTCTTTCTTCAAGTGCCGTCTCCGTCATCGAAGGTTGGCGATCAATTCTGCATATCTCTCACGGTCCTGAGCCAGGTGAAACAAATCGGCTGCTCGGTTAATTCCCGTCCAGCTACGTATGTTCGACAACCATGACGCGCGCTTCCGTCCCACTCCCCTACGTCCACTGATCTTTCCCATCATTATTGTCTGCAAAAAACTGTACTTGGGCCCACGCAAGACATGCCCCAAGTACGATACTTTGCGCCTCTTTACGGTCATCAGCAGTTCACGTTTCAGGGAGTTCTGGTGGATGATGGGAGTCTTGCGGTCCAGGGGATTCTCAGCATACGTCGAATCAGCAACATTTCAAAAGCCTCCAGCCGATTCATGTCCCTGGCCTTCAATTTCTTTTGTACGATGATATCGCCATTTTGGACCACAGCGAAAACATTTTTCCATGGACCCGGGCCGCAGTCATTCAGAACTCCATTATCCCGTGCCGGCATAATTTACCGTGAAAAGGTACAAGAGTTTTTTTTTTTTCTTGTCTCGGTGGTGGTGGTGGGGGGAGAGGAGGAGGCTGAAAAACTATTCAAATGGATTCTTTCCCTTGCGTTCGATGTTTATCACGAGGTAGGTCAAGAACAAATGAAGAAAAATACGAATAACAGAAGTGGTGAAACAGTCAACGTTATTGGAAGAAGCAGGTGGTCTTGTCCCTAAGCACTCTTTTTCCCAGAACTAACGACCCTTTTCCCTTAAGAACCCTGAAAATTCTTATACAACGGTTTATTATTTCTTGTCAGAGGTGGGCGTATTTGTATTTATAAATATGAATGCGACTAAAATTCAGAATTTAGAAAATATGAATACGAGTACGGATATGAATATGCATATGAATAGAGCCATGATCACATCTTTTCGTGAATTTTCCTAGAAATTCACTTTTTGTGTGAATTTTACCTACTACCATTTACTGAATTTTTTGAGAACAATAATTGTCAGTCAACTTTTCCCATTTTACAATGAATTCTACTGAAATTCAAGTTTTTTCCGCATAAATTCTACTTTTTTCCGGAATTTTCCAACAATTAACATCTTTTTTGTTAATTTTCCCACAATTCAAATCTTTTTGGTTTATTATCTTCGATAATGAACCATTGGAATCGCCCAAGGTTTTTTAACCCTATCTCAAAATTTGTTGGTTTACGTTTCAAGATACGTAGATTCAGAAAATCGAATTAAAAAACTCTGCAAATTCTTGACACAACGGTTCATTATCTTCTTTGTACAGATCGCCCTTCGGCCTAGATCACTAGGTTTAAATGTCTAGATCTTAAATGTTAGATTAATTATTATTATGAATTATCACTAATTATTTTATTTTAACAAATACCAAGTGAAAATTATTATAATTTATTGTTAGGTATCAATGATTTGTATTTATCGGTTTTCGAGGATACTTTTTCGTGACAGTTTTTGACATGTCAAAAACTGTCACGAAAAAGTGTCCTCGAAAAGCGTTACCTACATTTTACGATAATTTTCACTTACAACCAAGCCGTTGCTAAGGGAAATGAAACTTCTGCAGTTTTCATCGGACAAAAATCGTTCTCCATTCGATCGAAAGCTCTCGAATTATAACGCATTTCTTGCTTATTTGTTCTTGGTATTCATGTCAGACTTGTATATATTTTTATGTTATAAATAGATAATATCTATTATTATGTAATTTAATGTAGCGAACCTCAACCGTAGTGAACATTATAGTGAACACTGCCGCTTGTTTTGTGATCAATTGCTTGAGGTTGAGGTTAGCTACATTAAATTACATAGAAATTTTCTGTTTTCATTAAAATAATACTACATGGTGTCGCTCCATCCACCATTCTAATTTATTCTCAATCAGCCTTCCATAAGTTGACAGTATACAAGAACATAGGGAGATGAGATGACATGAGGTGCTATTTCCCTGTTGCTTTCCAGGTTTCAGTACGGGAACCAGTATGCAGTCCCTCCAATGCTCCGGACTTTCTCCACATACCCAAATGCGGTTAAACAACTCTAATAATCGTCGTTTGTGTCTATCAGGTAAATTATGTAGAATCGGGTCAACAATATGATCGCTTCCAGGGGCAGTGTTCTGTTTGGTTTTCATCGCAGCTATCAATTCTCTGTATCTAAAATGTTCGTCTAGCTCAGAAAATTCCTCGTCTGTCCAATCTGGACTAAGAATAAGCTCTTCGACGCAAACAATTCGTCGGACTATTCCCCTGCTTGCATAGGCTGTGAGTTGCCCCCTTAGGTATTCCTCAGTTTTTGAACTTGCTGCCATACTTCCTTCAAGGGCGAACCTGTTCAAATTTGAGCAATATTTTACCCGAGAGTTCTTCTTGCTGTCGAGGACAGTCTGCTTGAAGAGTTCATCTGCCTGTCTATATAATGAATATTTCTGCTCAGATGCTAAATCATATTTATATGCCCTGAACGCTTCGGCTCGGTTTTGTAATTTTGATCTACACTCAGCTGTCCACCATATTGCAGATTTTTGTGTAGGTATAATCAGTCCGACGTGCGGGAAGCAGTGGTCGCATGCCTCGGAGATCTGTTTCACGAAAGATGTGTAATCATTGGCGGGTTGTTGTCCGTTCAAAATGTTATTGAAATCCACCCAATCAGTGTTTTTTATATTCCATTTCCTGTCGGTAGCCACAGCTCTCTTAAGAATTTGCCAATGTGATGATTCAAAGATGATTGGATAATGATCAGACCCAAGAGAATCATCAAAAACATTCCATATAAACTTATGCGCTATAGCCGGAGACATTATGGTAATGTCGACCGCTGATTCATTTGTACTGATTCTACTCCTCACCAAAGTGGGCGTTCTATTACTTAAATAGACTAGATTTGAACCGCTCAGAGATTCTACTAAATATTCTCCTTTGGAATTAGTAGACGAAGAACCGAAACAAAGGTTGTGAACATTAAAATCGCCTCCAATGATTTTGGGATTAGGAATAGACGAAAAGAAATTATTCCATTCATTTGCGGAAATGGTAGCGGAATCATCATTATAAAGTGCAATTATATTGATCGGTCCCGCTGTTCCACCGAAATTGACCTTTGCACCAACACAGTGCACCCCATTGATTCTGAAAATTGTGTCAGTAATGTTAGTAAAATTTAGTGTGTTTCTAATTAGAAGAGCTGCTCCGCCGTAACCATCACTTCTCTCCTTCCTTATTATATTGAAGTCGCTGAAGATTATGTTCTGAGTCTCGTTTAATCAAGTTTCCGATATTAGGGCTAACGAGACAAACTCTGACAAGACAAACTGCTGCAACATATCTTTTTTAGACGTTAGCGAACATGAGTTCGATTGAAGGCATTTGAGCGTTTCGTTACAGTTCATTTAATTGTTAAAGTAGTGTTTATTCTAATAACCATATTAGTAAGTAGGCTTTTAGTTGTCTACCTACTTTGATTAAATCCGTAACCGTACAGCTTTTAAAAGCGTCAGGGCATTGTTGGATGGAACTCGATTGGTGCGAAATCTCTCAATATTTCTTTCAGTACCCCCTCATCTAAATCACAAGTTATATGTTCTCTGATCCCGTTAAGTTTCAACAAATACATCACCAGATCAATTATTTCATCCCTAGAAAAACCTACATTATGCTGCTCATGATTCGATGTGTTTCCGTAAAGTTTGAGCTGCAGTTTGAGAACGGATTCTGATATCGCAATTCTGACCTCACCATCGTGTTCAGCGTTGAAAAATCTTTAAAATGGGGTGTCGCTTGTCAGACTGTTTTATTATGGGAAGTTATGGGTCATTTCCCCCCCCCCCTAAAACTCCCCAAAACTCCCCCTTAGAGAGGCTTTTTACGTAGGCTTTCTACCTCCCCTTAAATTCGGCCATTTACGAACAGCCTTCGATAGCCAGGACAGATTTTTTGTGAAAATGTTAACTTTGAACTTTTAAACTCAATTCTATCAAGAGTTATCGTCTGGAATCACACATACATAGGTACATAATTCGTATCATGTACATACATACATAATATCATATTATGATTTATTGTGTCTTTTGGCAGTGAATTCAGGATGGAGTAGAACGGATTTTGGTATAAACCTTTTTCGGAAATTCGAGTGTTAACAATAATTGTTCAACTAGGAGGTACCTATATTGTTGCGCAGTGTGACCCACCATGAAGATTGTGTTCGCCTTAATGGACTTCATCTTTCGTTATTCTGCCTGACCCTGTTTGAATTGAATCTGTACCTTAACGGTTAAATGTAATTCAGTAGAAAATGAAGCGATTATAATCCACTAGCATCTTCTTCCACTAGCACCTTCTCCAGTTTTCGCATAACGTTGGCCACTAGGTCGTTGACGGGCTAAGGCATACGTACGAAGGAAAGAGTGAACTGCGCATGCGAACATTCACATTTAAGTTATAACTCGATAGATCTGTGACGATGAGAGCAGAATATGAGCCACGGCCGAATGGAGGGTAACGCTCAACGGCATCCCTCAAAGGGCATGAGGATATACGGTCTTTAAGAAGACATTAACTGCTGGGTTACAGAAATATGGGTGAATCGTGAGGGTTCACTCGGTCGAGAATACCTTCCACATGGCTGCCTCCATATCTTCCTGGCTCCTATATCTTCTACATGATTATAGAAACGTGGTGGGGTCGACTTCGATGGCCGACCACGACTTCACCTCCCTCGAAAGTTTGTATTTTCTTGGATGACTACTTTCGAGAAAATGTAATTCTTCAACGCCTCGTTGCGAACCGTAACAATAATTGATCGAATTCACGGCCACATTCCAGTAATACCAATTGTAATATACTTATATACACGGACACAATAATTTACCAGTTTCCCAGTGCGGCAGTAATTGAGCGGCAATGTCCCTTCATCCACTCCTTTTCTAATTTATCCCAATCCCTAACACTCCCACAACTTCCTGGCAATTAGGTCCGCTATCAGCCTCGACCAGGGCCCCAATCGAGGCGAGTCCATGTTATGCAGGATCACGGAGTCCCTTTACCCAACTAATTTTGCACCCTTTCTAATTATTCCGTGTCTGTTTTAACGCAGCGGCGAGCTTTCAACATTCAACCATCGCTTAGCTCCATCCTTGTGGTGCCAGGGGTGAACCACTGTAACAGGGGTGAATTAAAAGGATGGTTTTCGTTTATTCAACCACTTACCTTTAATTTTGAGTCAGGTCGTATGGTAGTAAATGTCACTTGATCATGTCTAAACAAGGATTTCCTCCATCACACAGCAGTTTTCTAAATGGTCTTCCCCTCAGGTCGAAATCGATCACCCCGCCTCGCAAATGTCCTTCTACAGCAGCCGGAAAAAGTTGAGATACTTATCCATTTTTCCCGCCCGCCATTTTCCCGTTTAAAAATCTCCCCTTGGTGCCATGGTAAGACGTTTTTTTTATCACTACACATCCAATACATAAAACCAGTTGTTTCTTCGAAAATACCCTCTTATAGCCATGCTGCATGACTTTGGATTTTCGTTGTTGAAGTTGAAAAGACCTGTAGAGATAATGTGCAAGAACAAATTAAGCAAATTAATGAAATTATAAATTAGTTATTTATTAATAAATTACTTACTAATTTATTAATAAATTACTAATTTATTAATAAATTACTAATTTATTAATAAATTGTTAAATTATTTATTTATTCATAAAGTTATAAATTAATAAAATTAATGAATAAAGCGAGAATAAACGAGAGTCTCAATTAGCAGGTAAACATGGTAAAGCCTTGCAAAACGCTCCCGCCAACAGCATTGAAAGAAGCGAAAAGCTCCCTGCAGGTGCAACAGAGGAAACATATTCGGTGAAACCGAGGGGGAGAGGGGGTTGTGTGAAGAAGACATGGAACAGGAAAACATTGGTGGTGATGGTTAGGGGTAGGAGGATCAGGTTTCTATATGCAAACTAAATCACTCGCGACGAAATCGTGGAAAACCATGGTGAGAACAACAAGAGTATTTGAAAAAATCGTCTATTTCCTCTGAAATATGAGTACACTGTTAGGCCAGTTTCGGCGATTAAACCGGTCTAACAGTGTACTCATATTTCAGTGGAAATAGACGATTTTTTCAAATACTCTTGTTTTCTTTTCTATATGCACACTCAACAGCGAGGTGCGAAGCACCGAGCATCCTATATACGTGACAGGCGGGCAAAATGGATATCATTCTTTTTTGCGGCTGAGGAGGTTTTTTGGCGGGCCAGTTTTTACAACGGAGTTGTTTTTGGGGGATATCACATCTTTTTGCAGTGGTTCAGTGATACTTAGATATGATGGTGGTTCAAAATGATGATGGTTCAAAAATTCAAAACATCAAACAATTCCAGAATTTTAAATTCAAAAATAATTTGAATTTGAATTTCTTTTGAAAATTTGTTGAATTTTTCATTGGGAATTATGAAAAATTGTTATATTATAATATGCATATTATAATATGCATGATTATAATATGCATGATTCTCAACAACAAAAATATTATTTTAGTTGTTGAGAATCATTATAGGTAATTGGTGTGGAAGAGAATTCGAGAAAGTTTGCAGAACGTAAAACCCACGATTTTTGACCCAAAATCGTGAATAACTCGAGAACCGTTGGGAAAAGTGACAAAGAATGTTCCACTCTGTTCAGAATCCTAAATCTCAACTCCAAGCTTCCTCCACGTTCTTTACATCTTCATCCATGACACATGGATGAGTTATTACTTCATCCACAACTAACCTACTTACCTTATTGTTGAGGGCTTGCCAAGGCTGCCAATAAACCACAACCAAATATCCGTAAATCATTGTTACCACCCTGATCTCATCCATGTTCTATTATAAATTATTTGTTGCTATTTACTGCGTGTCAAGATCTTATATTAATGTTAATTTATTATCACTCATTATTGTCAGTTATAACTTAATTATCTAGTCACCCAAGTGAAAGTGTGTAATTATCCTTGCCATCTCTCACCTGAAGCAACACTGTCAGGAGTTTTATCATCAGTCTTCTGAGAATTGAACATTTGGGTGTCTAACGTATTTCCTGAATCCAACAACATCCGTGCCAGTTATTTATTGAAGCAACAGATATAGATTCCAGTTCATCTGTATTGCCTTTAACAACCTAATCAAACCAAGAAACACCGCCGGATCGTGCATCTTTGGCTGTTTGCGGTTGGCTAGCCACTGACCACCTGTTGCTGCATCTCCCCAAACGACTTTCATCAATCAAGAAACATCGCCAGTTCGTGCATCTTTGGCTGTTTGCAGCTAGCCAGCCACGGACCACCTGTTGTCACAGCTTCCCCGTCCAGGATTCAGGAATTGTGGTGAGATCTGACCTATTTATTCCCCACTTCTACCCAAGATCCACCACACATCTCTCTTTTCTACTTACCAGAGCTGAGCCCAACATTTTCATCAATAATTATCTACCACTTCGTACAACTTAGGACTGAATTTAGGTTTATCTTTGGTGTTTCTCCATGTGTTCCTAGTAATTAGTTCTTCCTGTGATATAATCTGTTTAGCTGTTAATAATTTTGTGGCCACTCTAGGTAGGACATCACCAAAACCATATCACCAATTACCTTACCTACCGTTAATTAAACTGGGTGAAAAATTATTACTATTTATTTTTATTTCAATTTCCCCAGTCATATCACAGACTCTAGTCCCTATTTGTTAGTACAGTATTAATTATAGAAATACAGTCCACTACGCTTAGCAACTCCACCAACCATAGAAGTTTGCCAACTTATTCAACTCAGTCGAAAGCCCATTAAACTCCAGTTTAAGCCCACTAAACTCTAGTTTATTAGTTGCCCTAGCAACTCTACCACAATGTTTCTGACCAGCGTTCAACAATGTTTTCGGAAATTAGTAGATGTTGGATTTATTCACGTATTTTGGTGTATTATCTTCGATAATGAACCATTGGAATCGCCCAAAGAAAACCATTTTTTAAACCCCCTCAAAATTTGTTGGTTTACGTTTCAAGATACGTAGATTCAGAAAATCGAATAAAAAAAACTCTGCAAATTCTTGACAACGGTTCACTATCTTCTTTGTGCAGATTACCCTTCTCTGTAGTACACACTGATCTGCATACAATATCCGGAATTGGAGGAATGGGCCAACAAAGTTGTTTGTGGGATAGGAAGGCGGGGAAGGAAGGGTGGAAAGGGGCGGGGGTTGTCTCCACTCCTCGCCACAACTACTTACCTACATTTAAATTGTGGGTGAATGTAGAGGTGGGTGAGAAGGAGAA
Source organism: Stenodema calcarata (assembly GCA_963920205.1). Classification (NCBI taxonomy): domain Eukaryota; kingdom Metazoa; phylum Arthropoda; class Insecta; order Hemiptera; family Miridae; genus Stenodema; species Stenodema calcarata. Next base: position 26,606,437 of record OY986058.1, read on the forward strand.
AAGCGAGCAGATGTGGGTCGTTGATGAGTGGGTTGGCGGGGGGGGGGGGGTCTGGTCAGCCCCACGGACTTGTACATAAAATTTAAATTGTGGGTGGTTGATGAGCGGGTGGTTTGCTCCCCCTCCCTCCAACCCATGTAGAGATGGTGTAGAAATACCGGGAAGATGAAAATTCTCGACACAACGGTTTATTAACTTCTTTGAGCAGATCACTCTAATCCAAATCACCCTAATCGAACTGTTAGATGAAACTCTAGCTCATCATCCAAAGTAAATTTAAAATACCATACGAATTTCTATCATATCATACCATACTGTACTATACTAAATCATACATACAATAATATACCATGTCATACAAACCGAGTGAATATTGCATAGTCATCCAGTTCTGACCTATTTTTAAAATTTCAAGTCAATAGCTCATCATCAAAATTTAATTTGTATTATTACAAAAAGGTATTATTTAAACAATTTTACAGATGAGAAACCGAGTGAATATTGCAATGTGGTCAATCCCCGACTCCCGGTTCAAATTTCCAGTCTGTAGTTTACCGGGAAGATGAAAACAAAGTACTCGTAGTTGCTGTAGTTGGGCGTTTGAGGGGTTGACCGACCTAACGTCCGTTTTAGACGCGAAGTTTAGTGTTTCTCCTAAACCTTTGCGCGCTCACTGTGAACGAACGGCTGGTCGTACAAAAATCCAACAATTATTGGTCTTAAACAATTCGTAATTTTTCAGGTCATTCAAAAGTCAACTACAAATTAGACCGTTCCATTTGAATGTTTCGAGATATGACATTGTCGAAATTTCAAAGTTCGTTTTGAACCCCTTCCCCTTGACCTAAAGTTATGAAAAGGGTTATGATTGGGTTCCTTTGTGCAGAACCTGAATGATAGAGATGATGAATTAATTACAAATAAAAGAAGTACCTACCAACAAACATTCGAAATTACCTTCATTCCGTAGCACGAAACGTACCTCAGAACAAAAAACTCGACATCACTAAAACCATATGATGATCCAAACAGCTTGTTAGTATGAAAATTGACCTGTATTACAACCGTTTGATTCTCGATCGTGTTGACAGGTTCATATCGGCTCAACCTTTGAGACCTCATTTTGAACGAACAGTTGGTCGTACGAAGCTGCGGATGGTCTCAAAAAATTCTAAACAATAAACTCTTAGGCAGCAGAATGCCCCCAACTAAGGATGGCATATACAGCTCTACTCAGGAAGCAAGCATGAAAGGCCGCCAGAACGGCCGGCCTTCATAGCCTCTCGAGGAACTGCAGTTACTGTAGTATTTCACTGGCCAATACACCGGACTGTAGTATTCGGAATCCACCAGGTTCAACTACCATAACTAGAAATTTGGGCCGAGTTTGTCCCGTTACTATTTTCCCATCCACGACCGGGTGCCCCAGTCATTAATTCGGAGTCACGCGCATCCCTGACGCATCTGCCCCCGATAAAACCGCACAAACCGTTTGAAAACGAGGAGCTCTATTTGTCAAGTCAATACGCCCATTAATTTCGCCTCCTATTCTTCGTCGGACCGCTCTCCGAAGGCCCAACTCTCGCCAAACCGTTTTAAATAATAATAAAAGCTCCCAACAATCGTGGGGACTTGCGGTTCCTCAGATTTATAGGGCCTTCTTGGGATTGTTTGCTCAAACAGCCCACAGTAACAGATGGAATTCTCGGACGTGGAGATAATAATATTACAGCTGGTTGGAGATATTTATTCATACACTAACTGGATGACTCGTTCATTGCAGAGGATACACTTACGTGTAAGTCACTGTACACTTACTTGTGTACAAGTCAATTGATCGCATTTATGTGTCGGTATGCGAGTCAGGGGTGAACTAATAAGTCATAAGACGCAGAGTCATCCAATGCCTAAAAGTTTAGTTTAAATGGGCTCATTAGGGTGTTAGATACCGATATAATACATACTGTGAAATTGGCCGTTCGCTGCAATATTATATGTTTACGCTAGAATACAATTTAATTATGATTAAAAAATACGATATCCGGCTGTTGGAATCGACTGGGTTCCTTTGTGCAGAACCTGAATGATAGAGATGATGAATTAATTACAAATAAAATGTACTGATATAATTATGGGGTTCTTAATACTACGTCAGCAATAACTTTTCTATAAAAGATGGAAGCTCGGTACTCAGAAAAGCAACATCAAGGTTTTTGTTTTTTTACATGATCTTTAATAAAATGATGCTTAACATCAATATGCTTCGTTCTAGCATTTATAGCATTATTCCTGGTATTTTTTACAGCTCCGAAATTATCGCAAAAAATCTTAGTAGCTCCGGACACCAAAAGTGGTTGAATCTCAGAAACTAGCTGACGAAACCAAATTACTTCTGCAACATTACCAGAGAGTGCTACAGTTTCAGCCTCAAAAGTACTCTTCGCGACAGTCTTTTGCTTTTTATAAAACCAAGAAATTAAACATTTTCCTACTTTCAAACCTCCTCCTGAGATTGAATATCGACTGTTTACTAAATTTCCCCAATCTTTTGGCATACCGGACGACCCCGTTGGACAATGGAATGTCTCCAGCGGAATTGCTAATGGGAAGGATTGAGGGGGTACGCTTCCAGTCGATCCAGACCAGCTAGTACCACGATGGCCAGGATTGACGGCGTTCCGAGATGTTGACAAACATTTTTGAACTTGGAAATATAGATTGGCGAAATACTTGTTAATTAGATGATCTCTCGCATTGGTGATGTAATCATGGGTGTCGCCCACAAGAACGGTATTCACAACAGCGTGAATTGGATCCTTATAAGATACATAATAATAATATTATTGTGTATACCACATCTGGATCTTCGGGAAGTAAGCTGTCACGAAACAGAGCCAGATTTGTAGCACTACACTTGCTATTATCACTGCCTGCGATGTGTCCAATTTCATCTTGAAAGTGAATACACAGGAAACCTTTTTTCCAAATGCCATACTGGCGATCCATAGGATTTCGTGTCCTCATTACTTTTAACGAAAATAATATGGAAAATAAGTTACAGAAATAATCAACTTGAAACAGAGACAACCGCACAATCACAACTTTCAAGATGGCTGACATATAACTGAGGATATATAATATAATTAAGGACATATAACTAATACTACGTAACTGGTAAATCTTGTGGCAACACTGGTTTCCCCTGTAACTTTTCCCTTCTCCTACTCCTAGTCAGTCCGTCTCGTGCCAGCTTCCCTTCAGCACTAATTGTTTCCCAGTCAATCCCGACGCTCACCCCCCTTAATCAAAGAAATTTTCCTTTTGCCTCCAATCGGCGCTCCTTTGATCATTTCTCGGAGATTTAGCGCGAATTCGCCATCTGTGACTCCAGCTACGATCTCAACACTGGATTCGACGCTGCCAGGGCCCTGGTCAACCACCATCACGAGTTACCTCGGTGAGTTCGATTCCTTTCCCTTTTCCATCTCATTCAAAATCCATTTTTTAATTCACGGGTTCCTTCCCCAACAAATTGGTCCTTTTTCGAGCCCGATTCCCCCCTTTTACAGTCCACTATAAAAATTATCAAGTTTAATTCGTTTGCGATTGGGAATTTTTACGTTTCCTAGACGGCCATTTTTTGTCAAGGTCATACGGCTCAACGGTCTTACACAGTTCCCCTCTTTCTTCTTATTTCACTTCCAAGTGGAGAAGGATCGACAAGTTGGTACCTGTTGAACACTACGTCCATCCGGTATCAGTTGGTATTGAATCTTTGCCTCGCGCGCGTCACTCTCTTTTATTATCGTTCCTTTCGTGCATATTGTTTTCGATCCGCGATAATGCCCAAGACATCTGAAGAACAGTTGCAAGTGTTGCAAAAACAACGTGAACGTATGTGGCGACAACTTCAGTGTGCTCACGATCTCATCAAAGATTTACCCGAAAAAAAAGATGAATTTGTTGTCAGATGTTCCCGCCTTGAAGATTTATATAATAAAATTGATCTCCTTCTCATTCAAATTGATCAGATAACGATCGCAAACCCAACTCTAAGTGATGATACTGTCAAATTCAAAGACAGTTTCGATCACTTATACTACAAGTGTAGTGAATATTATGAACAATATAAGTCCACTACAGGGGAAACCCTTCGTTCATCGGAAGGTCCACGAGTTACTCTTCCTAAACTTCAAATTCCTTTGTTTAACGGTGAGTTAAGTGCCTTTTCAACTTTTATTTCTCTATTCGACACACTTGTACACAATAACAAATATTATTCCGACATTGAAAAATTTAGCCTGTTAAAAACATTCGTGAGAGATGAAGCACTCGCTCTAGTGGAAGCGGTATCGTTCAGTGCATCCAATTACACAATAGCATATACGAAATTGACAGAGCGATACAATAACCCCAGAATCGTAGTTAGTCATCACTTCGATAAAATCTTGGAGTTACAACAACTAACTTCCGATAATCCTTTGAAATTGAAAGAACTCGTCAGCACTATACACATAAATGTCGAAGCTATTAAAAGGTTGAACATAGCAGATTTGCCTGGACACATGTTTTTTCAAGTCGCATTTCGACTTTTGGACATCAAAACTAAAAGGGCCTTTGAAGAACACTTTAATAGTGATAGCTATCCAAGCTTCGATGACCTGATTGATTTTCTACAACGCCAATATACCATTAATGACATTATCAAAGTGCCTCTGTCAAAAAATGATTATAAAAAATCATCTGCCAACACACAAGCCGGACAAAACATTAAGTTCAACTATAAAAAATCCTTGTTAGCAACACAAACCGAAGATCCAAACAGGAAGTTTACCGACACACATCATGTTACACCTACGTGTGCAATTTGTGCAAAAGGTACACATAAAACAGGTCGTTGTTTCAAATTTATTAATATGAACCCTGCACAACGCTGGTCGATAATTAAATCGTTGAAGCGGTGTGAAATCTGTTTGTATTTTCACCCGAGTAATCCATGTAATTCTAAAGGTGTTTGCAAATGGTGTGGAAGTCCGAAACATAACAGTTTCTTGTGTGACCGACAAAGTAATGACAGTGGCATATCCAAATCATTGGCTCCTGTGAGCATTCAAAACAATCCTGCGGTTCAGCCCGCGCATTCTGCAGGTCTTGAAAACAGTTCTACATCGCAATCCATGTCGTGTAGAATTAATTCCAACCTTTCAGAAAATAGAGTTATCCTCGGCACTGCTCGTGTACGTGTTCAACACTCCTTAGGCCATTGGTACGGCCCCTGTCGCATTCTTCTTGATAGTGGGTCTGAAGTGAATTTCATCACTGATTCTCTTACTCAGGTATTGGGGCTTTCGCGAAAATCTTGTCCCTATCAAGTCACTGGCGTTGGACAAAATGGTCCTCTTGACGTTTTAGGCACTGTTACCTGCTCCCTTTCTTCCTTACATTGGCCTCATGCGTCCATTTCTATTGAAGCTATAATCACTCCTCGAATTTCCTTGGATGTGCCATCAGTGAAACTTCCTCGTCGTGCTGCTGAACAATTTTCGCATTTAACGCTTGCTGATCCTCATTTCTATTCACCAGCTCATGTGGACCTTCTCCTTGGCGTACAAGCCTCTTTGGATATATTGTCTGAACCTCTGTCCATTATTAGAGGAAATCCTACAGCGACGAGTACCCTATTTGGTTACGTTCTCAGCGGGAATGTCAACGTCGCCCCCTCTCCTTCTCCTAGAAAATCATTCTTGGCTCAAACTTCCCCAAGTAATATTGATGCCTCGTTAAAAAGGTTTTGGGAAATGGAGGAGGTATCGGTTCGTGTTCCGTGTTCTCCCGAGGACAGTTGGTGTGAGGAACATTTTTCGAAGACTATTCAACGAGATGTAGATGGGCGTTATGTCGCTTCTTTACCCTTTAAGGACGGGAAACCTCCGATTTTGGAATCTAATCGGGCAATTGCTGAAAATCGCCTTTCCCGATTGGAAAAACGTTTCGACAGAGATCCCTCTTATTTTATGAAGTACCGCGATAATCTTCTTGACTACATCAACAAAGGTCATATGGTACCAGCGTCAACGCCTTCCTCATATCTCATGACTCATCACGGTGTTTTGAAGGACTCTACAACTTCTCCTCTACGGGTAGTTTTCAACCCTTCTGAAAATTCTATGACTTCGCACAGTCTAAATGATTTCCTATGTACGGGCCCAAAATTGCAATCCGACATAGCGAACATTGCCTTATCATTTCGCATGCAACCAGTGGCTCTTACTTGTGACGTCCAGGCTATGTATCGAGCAATTAAATTGTCAGAAAGTGATCGGAAGTACCAACATTTTTTATTCCGATTTTCACCCGATGATCCAGTAAGTGAGTGGGAATTGACCACTGTAACTTTTGGTATGACATCAAGTCCGTTCATCGCTCAACGTGTATTATTACAATTAGTACATGATGAAGGTGGTAAATATCCATTAGGTGCTGCTGCTCTCTCTCGTTCGTGTTATGTTGACAACATCGTTTGTGCTGTACCATCAGTCGATCAAGCTTTGCAGCTGTATGAAGAACTTCATCAATTGATGTCAGCTGGTGGGTTCATCCTGCGTAAATGGGCCTCTTCCCATTCTCACGTCACCAATCACGTTGATGATGAATTGAAAGAGAGAACCCATCCGTTAGGGAATACTGAAACCATTCGCATTCTCGGTTTGGAATGGGATCCCAAATCCGATTGCTTCTGTTATGCTGTTGATATCCCTGATTGCACACCTTCGAAACGTCACATTTTATCACAAATTGCTCGCATCTACGACGTGAATGGTTACATATCCCCCGTTGTGTTTGCAATGAAACGTATTTTGCAAGACATTTGGCTGGCTGGACTCCAGTGGGACGATCTTTTGCCGCCTGACCTCTTGAATCGATGGACAGAGCTACAGTCTAGACTTCCTTGTCTCTTGAAGTTGCGAATTCCCCGTCACATCACAAGCACGTCTCAATGGCACTCAGCACAAATTATCGGTTTCGGCGATGCCTCACAGTTCGGTATGAGCGCTGTTACATATCTCCGAATCGTTCATGCCGATGGCACTGTAACCTGTAACCTACTTAGATCCAAGACCAAAGTTGCACCCGTAAAAACGCTGAGCATTCCAAGGCTTGAACTGTGCGCTGCGCTACTTCTTTCTCGTTTATTGAAATCGCTTCAATTCCTGATGGATGACTACCACATCCATGAAGTCTACCTTTTCACGGATTCCACTACTGCTTTATGTTGGATTAAAACACTTCCATATAAATTAACAACATTTGTAGCCAACCGTGTTGTAGAAATCGGTGAAAACTCGCAACTTTCTTCTTGGCGATATATTCACACCTCGTTGAACCCTGCTGACGCCGCAAGCAGAGGCTTACTAGCGGATGAAATTATTAATAATTCCTTATGGTGGCATGGTCCAGAATTTCTGCTGGATGACATCTCTCAGTGGCCTTCGCGGGAGTTCCCGGAGCCAGACATTCTTCCTGAATTCCGCTCTTGTCATGCTGTCATGACATCTCCCAATTCACCCGTCTTGGATCTGATTGAAAGATGTAGCTCATTGCTGAAGGTTCAACGAGTAGTTGTGTACATCCATCGTTTTATTAAAAACCGTTTTCTTCCAAAATACCAACATGCAAAGGGTTCCATAACAGCTGCTGAATTTCATCGAGCTCTACTATGTATTGTACGCGTGACTCAACAACACTTTCTTGCTCAAGAAATCACTGCTCTTCTTCACGGAAAGGAATGTTCACAACAATTTCGATCATTAACACCCTTCCTTTCGCCTGAGGGTCTCGTCATGGTGGGGGGTCGTCTCCGCAACGCTCCGCTCCCTGTGCACTCCAAACATCCATACTTGATTCCCAAAAGTTCTCCGTTAGCTGCTCTCATCTGCGACCATTATCATGTCTTTTCTCTTCATGGTGGTCCTTCTATCGTTGCAGCATTAATTCGACGTTCCTTTTGGATCCCATCTCTACGCCAATTGATCAGATCTCGCCAAGTCAGGTGTATTGTGTGCTTCAAATTCAAGGCGCATCCCACGCAACCGATGATGTCCGATGTTCCTTCTATTCGTTACGGTCAGGATCGGTGTTTTATTAATACGGCAATCGACTTTGCTGGTCCAGTAATGGTGAAAGAATCCGAGCGGCGCAACAGTCGGGTGACAAAAGCATACATTGCACTTTTGGTATGTCTAGCCACGAAAGCAATACATCTAGAACTTGTTTCATCACTTGATACTAAATCTTGTTTAGCAGCACTTGATCGTTTCATTGCCAGACGTGGTCTACCATCGACGATCTATTCTGATCATGGTCGCAACTTTGTTGGATGTTCGAACGAACTGAAACAGCTGAGTCGGAACTTACTTGATTCGCAAGAGATTATCATCGAACACTTGGGACAAAAAGGTGTCTCTTGGAAGTTTTCCCCACCTTATGGCCCTAACTTCAACGGAATGGCTGAAGCAAATATCAAGATAACGAAATACCATCTAAATCGAGTCATGGGAACCCATCCTTATACGTTCGAAGAACTGTACACTCTTCTTACTCGTATTGAGGCCGTTTTGAACTCCCGACCTCTTTGTGCGTTGTCAACTTCTACGGACGATGATTTCAATTTTTTGACCCCAGGTCATTTTCTAACTGGTGCTCACCTTCTCACAAGACCAGATGAAGATCTTAGTGCCGAACCTCTACCAAGACTTTCTCGTTGGCAGCGTGTAAGCCACACTCTCCAAAGCTTTTGGCGACAATGGAAGAAACAATTCCTACATTCTATGATACATCGCAACAAATGGACCTCTTCCTCACCAAATTTGAAAGAAGGCGACTTGGTACTAATTTATGATACCAAATGTTCACCCTTGTCTTGGCCATTGGGGAGGGTCGTTGATGTGTGCCCGGGAGGGGATGGTGTCGTTCGCGTGGCAAGGATTCGAACATCCTCTGGATTGTTTATACGCCCAGCTAGCAAGTTGGTCGTTATTCCGCGTTACTAAGAGATGTAGTATCGCTTTCTAGAAGTAAATTATATTTTATTTTAATTTTCAATTTTAACATTTTCAGCAGAGTTACGTCTCTTTTATCCCAATTATATTTCCTGATATTCTTTCAAAATTAGTTAATTTTGGGTGGGGGGTATGGTAAATCTTGTGGCAACACTGGTTTCCCCTGTAACTTTTCCCTTCTCCTACTCCTAGTCAGTCCGTCTCGTGCCAGCTTCCCTTCAGCACTAATTGTTTCCCAGTCAATCCCGACGCTCACCCCCCTTAATCAAAGAAATTTTCCTTTTGCCTCCAATCGGCGCTCCTTTGATCATTTCTCGGAGATTTAGCGCGAATTCGCCATCCGTGACTCCAGCTACGATCTCAACACTGGATTCGACGCTGCCAGGGCCCTGGTCAACCACCATCACGAGTTACCTCGGTGAGTTCGATTCCTTTCCCTTTTCCATCTCATTCAAAATCCATTTTTTAATTCACGGGTTCCTTCCCCAACAGTAACCGAGCCCCGAAGATAGGGATTTCTAGTCAGAGATATAACGTCAGCCTTTAGTCGGGCTGTAGTCGAGCATTGAAAAACCAGCCCCGGCCCCAATCCCGGGCCTTAGCTTGTGTCCAGTTTCAAAACCCAACATATTGTCCACCGACCATTACCTGTCATCGGATCGTGTTCACCTATGAAAAATCTATTAACTGAGATGTTACTCGGCAAAAAAAAGACAAAATTTGTTATAAAACCAGTTGAATGAAGACATTATAAATAAAAACAGTCATTTTTGAAAATTCGCTCTCATAGCCATGCTGCATGACTGTGGATGTTTCAATCAACTTAATTATTGTATTCAATTTCTTACTCATTTGTGTTTTATGTATATATACTTATATCATTTTTTCATGAGTTGATCTAAATGAAGCAATCTCTCTCTTTCCCTCACTCTTCAAACCAAGTCGAACGATCACTGAAACAAGCGCCCGGCATTCGCCATTTTTCATCAGGCGGACATTTTTATCAGGAGTCAGGTTAACGAGGGGCCCTCGCCTTCGGACTCAAAAGTGAGGAACAACCCGGCGGATATATCGCCCCAAAGAAATACGACGTCGTAAAATTTCCTCGCGAGAGCCCTAATTATGTGAGCGAGAGCAAAAAGGATAAGGGGAAGGGGGAAGTCTACTAACCAACAAAATGTAAAATGCGTCAAAAGCCGTTAGCCATAGGCCGGTGAGTCGTTAGGGCCGAATCGCTTTTTAACTGCTGGCCAACGATAGCCGAGACGAAGTTTGAACATGAAGTGCGGTATTCATTAGGGTGAATAAATAATCCAGAAAGGTAAAAACCAAACACTCTTCAAGTCTCCCACTGAGATTATCTCTACTTTACCTTTGGGAAAAAGTTGCTCAATAAACCCTCATAATTCATCTTACAACCTGTATATTATACTGGGCAGATAGTACCTAGTATCTACTCTACCGTCCTGTCGATTCATCACACATTTGTATGGAACATTCGACAGTAGATGAGAGGCTCGAGCGGGAACTTTGTTGAACAGTTGGAGTTTTAATGAACACAATGCGCATTCAAACAATGAAATACCTACACCTTGACAGGTTAACTTGCCCATACCTACCCTCCAAATTTCAGCTTATTATGACCTGGTAACACCTTTTCTTAACTAATACAATTTTAGGAAGTCTTATGAGAAGGGAATTCTAATTTTTAGGGCTTTAAATTTAAGTTAAATGCTTTGCTATTACATTATGTACAAATTCTGATTTATGACCACAATACTCCCTGAAGGGGAACATCCTGAGGTATAGGTGCAGGTAACCTCTGTGGCCGAGGAACAGCTACTCTACAAAGCAGTATTTCTCTTGAGGAAAAATATGTCTGTCACTGTATGGGAGCAAGTAGCAGCAGAAAATCGCCAACCACAATAAATTACAAAAAAACACAAATTTTCGAACGCTGACCTTCAGGTTTATTTAGAATCAAAATCGTGAACTCACCGTATTTTGGTGCTAGAGACGAGGAGGAGGTTACATTACATTATACAGGCTACCACCATTATGCTGTGCGTTTGCCGTTTGTTTATGTTTATTTATGTATGATCGTCTTCCAACGGAACATTTGGACAGATTGTTGTTTTTGGCGAACTTTACTTCTGAAGAGTGGGGTTTGTAATTTTTTTTAAACATTTGCCACAATATTGTAAGGAAGCTACAGGCCAGGTGACCTGGACCTAAGAAACAGGTTGTTGTTGTGTAAACAGTCAGTCCGAAAAGTGGGTTGTCGTGAAAAAGGATTCCTAAGAAAAAAAAAGTGATTTTGTGTTAAACAGTTTGTGTTAAATAAATGAGATCAATTTAATACCCTGCTCTGGTCATTTTAACAATATGTTTTCCACTCTTTGTACTTTTTGATATAGACAACAATAAAAACATCAAAATCTACCCAAGGGTTTATCTACCTTATTATTATTATCTACCTTATCATCTACCTACCTTATTATTATTTCCATTCCTACGGAAACTGATCATAATGCTGAGATAGGTGGATCATTGTAGGCCTAAACACGATTTATTTTTTGAATGGAATTACAGAATTTGAGGATAATAATATTATCCTAATTATTAAGTAATTATAAGTCATTATAAGTAATACTTATAATTACTTATATTATAAGTATTGCAAAAAAAGTAAGAATTATCGATATCAAATGATACTTTCAATATCGATATTTCCTTTCGATAATATCGGAGTATCGATACCGTGCTTTTGATATTGATTTGATACCAAATATCGGATCGAAAGGAGTATCGGAACGTCACTACCAGCCAGGATACAAGTTCGCCATCTTTAACAGCTGTTTCCGGTCTCGACGATGCATGGATGCTGGTCGGGTGGATGGATGATGCCCCGAGGAGAGATGTGCGCGGGCGATTCAAATCTTCGAGGCATGGGGTTTTCCACATGCTACAAAGTACTTCCTGACGGGAAAACAGCTACACCATACAGGTCGTGGGAGCGAGTACTTCTTGTTTTTTTCATAGATAACTTTATTGTGCAAATTTATACATTACAGTTGAGGATATCACATATATATTTATCATGATAGATAGTATTTATACATGAAACATGCAGTAGGGTGCTATCTATTGATAGTCCTAGGTAAAGTTATTCAGGGCGAAGAAGGTCTGAGTGGTGCTTCCTTTTTAGGCGCCTAGTGGTCTTGGAGTAGGAAGGTTCGCAGTGTAGCTTGAGATGGCTGGATTGTGGTGGTCTGACATCGAGTCGTAGAGGCGATGGTACGTTGTGAAATTATGCTGTTGACCTGGGGGATGTCTAGGTCCCTGTGGGGAACTGAATTTCTCACATAACACAGTGCGCTCGTGATGAGGATGAGCATTCTGTTCTGCTGTACCTGTATTCTATTTATTTAGGAAATGCTGGCTGACCCCCCAAGTCCTGATGCATACTGCCATGTGGGTCGTATAAGGGATAAGTACAGTAGGCGTTTGTTGCAAAGGGATAGAAGAGAATGGGAACACAGAAGCGGCCTTAGTTGCCCAATGCGTAACCGGATACGTTTCATCAGCTCGCCTATGTGTGTTGAGATGGCCATCCGTTCATCGAGGTGGACTCCCAGATATTGTGTACAATCTGCATCTGGGATAGGAGTGGAGTCGATACTGATTGGTAGATTATTAATTCTTCTGCGGAGTATAAAAATTGTATTGGATGACTTGCCCACAACTGTTGTTCGCCATTTTTGGTTCCAATCTTCAATAGCTGAGACATGGGTTTGCAGGTTGTGAGGAGTTGTTATCGCGTTAAGGTTGTTGCTGAGTATGACTATGTCATCTGCAAACATTGTTATGGAAGTATTAGGAGTTGACGGGATGTTGCTTGTAAAGATTAAATACAGGAACGTCCCAAGCAGTGGCGGCTGCTGATAGGAGCACAGGAGCATGTGCACCCCCAGCCAATAAACCAAAAATAATAAACAAATTCTCCCATCCCATTTGAAAAGTAAGTTGGATATTGACAGAAAAAACTCTGCAAATTCTTGACACAACGGTTTATTATCTTCCTTGTGCAGATCACCCTTCTGTCTATACCAGACTGTATTGCAAATCGGCACCATACCATATTCTCACCGTACTCATACCATACCATACGAATTTCTTTGCTATCATACCATACTGTATTATACCAAATCATACATACAATAATATACCATACCATACTCATACCATGTCATACAAACCGAGTGAATATTGAAATGTCATCCATTTCTGACCTATATTTAAAATTTCAAGTATCTAGCTCATCATCAAAATTTAATTTGTTTAAACAAATAGGTATTATTTAAACAATTTTACAGACAAGAAACCGAGTGAATATTGCATTGTGATCCAGTTCTGACCTATTTGTAAAATTTCAAGTCAATAGCTCATCATCAAAATTTAATTTGTATTATTACAAAAAGGTATTATTTAAACAATTTTACAGAAACCGAGTAAATATTGCAATGAGGTCTATCACCGACTCACGGTTAAAATTTCCAGACTATAGTTTACCGGGAAGATGACAAAAGGTAGTTTTATTCTGGGCGTCTGAGGGTTGGGTCACATAACGGCCGTTTTCGACGCGAAAGTTTAGTGTTTTTCCTAAACCTTTGCGCGGTCACTGTGAACGAACGGCTGGTCGCACAAAAATCCAATTAGTCTTAACAGATTCGTAATTTTTCAGGTCATTCAAAAGTGAACTAAAAATTACACGGTTCAGTTAAATATTTTGAGATATGACATCGTCGAAATTTTAAATTTCGTTTTGAACCCCTTCCCCTTGACCTAGGGTTATGAAAAGTTTCGAGGATTATTGTGGGGCTGGTCCAAACCCAGAAACCAAATTTCGTAATTTTAGCTCAACGCTAACTGGGCAAAGTGGCGCGGACGGCGGACGGGGGACGGCGGACGGGGGACGGGGGACGGCGGACGGACGGATTTTTTTTTATTCGATTTTCTGAATCTACGTATCTTGAAACGTAAACCAACAAATTTTGAGGGGGGGTTAAAAATTTTTTTTCTTTGGGCGATTCCAATGGTTCATTATCGAAGATAATAAACCAAAATCCACAGTCATGCAGCATGGCTATAAGAGCGAATTTTCGAAGAAATAACTATTTCTATGTAAAATGATAAACCTACACCTAACTCCTTGACTCCTAAACCTCAGTTTATAGATTTTTCAACGCTGAACACGATGATGAAGTTAGAATATCGATATCTCATTCCGTTATCAGATTAGACGAGAACCGAACAGAACATCTCAAGAACATCAACGTTTCCTTATCTTCAAATTGCTCCAGTTTGAGAAGGAAATAAGATATCGCAAATCTGACTTCACCATCGTGTTCAGCATGAAAAAAACTTTAAAACGAGGTGTCACATGTCAGACTGTTTCAATTAGAGAATTAATGGGTAATCCCCCCCCCCCCAAATTCCCAAAAACCCCATCATCGTGTTCAGCCTAAAAAAAACCTTTAAATTGAGGTGTCACTTGTCAGACTGTTTCATTTTGGGAATTAATGGGTAGATGATGCTCCTCCTCCCCCCCCCCCCAAACTCCCCAAAACCCCCCTCAGTATATAGCTTTTTCAGCGATGTCAGATCAGCGTTATCAGATTAGAGCAGATGAACCGCGAAAAGCATCTCAAGTAAAACCACGTTTCTTCATCTTCAAAATGCTCCAGTTTGGAAATGAAATGAGATATCGCAATTCTGACTTCACCATCGTGTTCAGCATGAAAAAACCTTTAAAATGAGGTGTCACATGTCAGACTGTTTCAAATTTGGACTTCATGGGTAATTTTCCCCCCCTTAAAACTCCCCTACACCCCCCTTAGAGTGGCCCGATTCTGCCCATCTTCGAACTTAGCCTGTCGATTGCCAAGACAGATTTTGTGTGCAAATTTGAACTTTTTATCTCAATTCTATCGAGAGTTATCGTCTGGAATGACACATACATAAATACATAAATATATACATATGATTTTTTGTGTCTTTTGGCAGTGAATTCAGGATGGTCTGAAACGGATTTTGGCGCAAAAATCTTTCGGAAATTCGAGTTTTAAAAATTTTGGACCGAGAACAATAGCTTCCTTTTCTTCGAAAATTCGCTAAAAGGATTGAGATTGACCAATCAGAACGTTTCAGGGCGCTGCTCCGCTACCAAGGGCGCAGCTATTCATTCTCTGTTCCAATGCCACCAAAGCGAACGAGGTAAATCATTGGAGTTAAATGCCCACTCGCTCGCTTGTTTACATTTGCTAAGTACTTTCGAAAATAAAAATAAAAATCCCCAAACCGCAGATCAAATAATATGTAATACATATTATGTATTAGGTACATAATACAATCGCTGGACAGAGAGAAATGTTGACGGCGATTACAGCGCTGGAATTGTTCAGCGGTGAAAATTGAACTATCTGTTACCTCAAATTAGCCAGTCATTATTTGGGTTTCGCCCGTTGTTATCTTGTCTACTTTTCTGTTTTCTTATCCTTTTTATTTTTTTCCGACGATGAATAATTCAGTAGAGTTCATCAAACTCAACTATTCCCGTTTGTCAGTCGAAGATAAGGCTAGGATTCGTGATGTCGGCCGTCCCTTGCTGTCACTTTTTGGACTCAAGCAAACATTGAGAGTGAAAAATCGTCCTGATTCGTGTTGGAAGTTCAACGCCGAATATCACCAAAAGGTTGACTGGCTTTGCGGATGTGAGGTGAGTAACAAATTATCCTGTGGTAGACACCCGATTAGTGATATCTTCGTTCCTGGGGTAGACACCCGATTAGTGATATCTTCGTTCGTGGGGTAGACATCCGATCAGTAATATCTTCGTTCCTGGGTTTGATGCCTATGGGTGTTGGTGATACATATTTTGGTTCCTAGAGTAGACACCCGATTCGTGATATTTTTGTTCCTGGGGTGTTATCGCCCATTTATATACGATAATTTTATTTTATTTTTGTATTCCCCATTATTTACCTCAATGATCACTAACCCCTCACTTTCCCCATAACCGTTTCCTCTACCCATCCTCTTCCTTCCCCTCCCTGGCCAGAGTTGCTTTCACCTCCACGTTGGTTCTTGCTGGGCAGATATACATTTCAGCTTTAACAATAACATACATTTTTGGGTTTACCCCATTATGATTATTTCAAAATTTCGTTTTCCGTTAGTGAACATTTTTCATGTCTATTGTACGAGTATGTATTTAGTCGCGTTTGTAATTTGAAGATGAGAAAGCTTACAGGATTTATCCCATTTGCATAATATGGTTGAAATTTGTATTTGGCTGAGAAAAGCATCTCTCCCGTCCCCTTCGCCATATTCCCGCTTTATCTATGTGCCCCCCCCCCCCCCCCTGAGTTTCAGGGCAGGAGCCGCCACTGGTCCCAAGACACTCACTACCCTGTGGGACGCCCGATCGGATCTCGTTAATCGCCGATCTCAAACCTCTACAACGAAGAGAGAAGAAACCCGCTCCACCACAACACAGGAACAAAGTACTCCCTTAGGAAAAACCGCTACACTGTATGAAAAGGAGCAAGTACCTACTTCCTGAAGGAAAAAAAGCTGCACCTTCGTACAGGAGCGAGTACTTTCCCAAGGGAAACAGCTGCACCAGGGGCGTTGCGTCCATAAGGCCACTTGGGCCACTGCCCCGGCATCCAGAAACATAAAAAACTCCACAAAAAAAAAAAAGCCAACCAGTTGGCATTCGAATTTCCTTCCGTATAGTGCACCTAGCATTTTTCACTAAGTCAACAGCGACTCGACAGAGTTCTCTCTCTCGCTGTCCGAACCTATGTCTGGCATGGCTGCGGCCAAGACAAGTAACTGGGAAGAAGAAGAAGACAGAGTATCATAATGGATATTCGAGCATTTTATCGGAATATAGCTACAGTAATCGATGTCTTGCAATCGAAATCTTTGCTTCTGAAACTCAGGGGGCCGGTGGCCCGGTGTTGCTAATGGCAACCCATGGAAACAAAGAAAAGTGGCCCTGCCGCGCATGCTCAGTTTAGTAGAAATTCGGTAAGACACGCCTCTTTTCGGCCCCGGGCCCAGATTTCCATCAAAAAATCGTTTGTGTTCACAATCGATTCGATTGTTTCAATTCATCTTGTCATCTCGATAGTAAACTTGTGAATTCGGAGTTCGGATTCGAGTTTCCGTGACAGATTTGAATTTTTTTGTGGTAATTAAGTGCGTTATGTCCTGTCTGCGGTCTTGTGGATTGATCAATGTCAACATACATAGATAAGTACTGCAGTGGAGGTTTGTGATATTATCATAGCTCAAGCTAGAAGCAGATATTCGTTCAGGGGGCATTTGGCAGCTTCAAAACTGCTTGATACTGCAAGTTTTCCGAATTTTTCAAAATGTTTTCCAACTGAAGATTTTGAAAACACGGTCACTGCTTACTCTATCCTAGAATCTCGGAAACTTAAAACTGAATTGGTGACAATTGTTCAGAGAACCGATTTTACTCATTTCACAGGCGCAATACCATTTTTGTTGTTTTTGCACAACAATAATTTAGTTGATACCTATTCTGAAACTGAGAAACTACTAACATTATTGATTACAATTTCAATGACTTCTGCAGAAGCTGAGCGTTGTTTTTCTACCCTTAAAAGAATAAAAACGTTTATTCGATCAACTACGACCCAAGAGAGACTTAATGCTTTGACAATGTTGTCAGTAGAGAAGGAAATGATTGCTAATTTTTCTGATTTCAATAAGAAAGTTATGGAGTAGGTACTTCTCATCTCTAAAAGAACGAAGGCTGGATTTTACTTATAAATTTTAATTCCTGAGTTTTTTAATGGAATTCCTTTGTCAGTATTAGTGTCTTCATTTTACAGTTACTGTATTTATTGAGCCTAAAATGTTGAAATATTTTTACTTCGTACAATAAAGTTTGGTATTAAATACCAAATTTTGTAGTTATTTGCTTTTTTTTCGTTCGCTTAGTCATTTCATTTCTTTACCTTTACACCTAGTTCTTATTTCTTTTGTCTGCCATTAATCTCGTTAGTCTTTACTTAGTCATTTCTGTAGTACTTTGGTTCTAGTCATTACTCTAGCCATGAATAATCTAGTCACTATACTCTTCAGTCATGATGTTATGGTCCTAACTCGTGATCTCTTTCTTGTGTGCTCTGAAAGTGGTGGTGGCTACTTACCTAACGACATTACTCATATTTTTTTACGTTGTCTTCACACATTTTTGTACATACACGCAGCCACCTCCTCGTATGAAGCTATAGCTTCTGGTAATCCCGGGTAGGTACTGGTCAGAACTACTGTGAACACAGAGCTTACATTCTGACTTGCTAAGAGCTGCGGTTGATTATAATACAACCATCTCTCATAAGAAGACTCCTGTTGGAAAACATTTACAGGTATTTTGTAGAAAGAGCTGTTAATTTGTGTTCCGAATTTGGTGGCCCACCATTTTCAGAGCCCACGCACCGCTACTGAGCTGCACTGTATGCCTCTCGTTGTTTAGGAGCTAGTACTTCTTGAAGGGAAAACAGCTACACCATACAGGTTGTGGGAGCGAGTACTTCTTCTGCAGGAAGAAACCCGCCCCACCACAATACAGAAGCAAGTACTCCCTTAGGAAAAACCTCTAGGAGAACAACTAAGCCTTCATACAGGAGCGACTACTTCCCCAAGGTCAGCTGTGGCTCACTGGTCTCCTTCAACATAAATATTTCGTTCTCAATTTATTATACCCATGTATTAACTACATACGGTATTTTTGAAAAGATCAATATCCCTTCCCTCCAGCCTGGTATATTTTGTGGGTCCTAATACAACGTCACGCCCACGGTACTTATAATAGAGGGGGCCCACGAGTGAGATTTCACTTTGATCTCGATTCTAATCATATTCAAATCACATAACCTTCTTTCAATATTTATCTTCCTCCGGTCCCCCCAGATTGGAACGTTTTAATTTTTGAACCGGGAGCAAAAAACTTATCGTTGTATCCAATCAATCAATTTTCCCCGAATGATTTAACGTACCTTGTATGAATAGTCAAATGTTATTTACATTTTAATGGCTAACGTCCTAATTTTAGGTAACTGGGCGATATAGAAACCATGATTGGATATCCACTTACGTAAATTTGGGTGTCAGATGATGTATTACTTGGTTCTGAACCGAGTTAAAAATGGTGTTTCAAATTAAAAAATTATCTTGATTAATTGGTTTTTCGAATAGGTCGTTTTAAATCATAATTAGCGGCTAGTTTTTAAATTGTAAAATATAAAATGCAAAAGTTTTGGGTCTTCTGTATGTTCGTTCCTCTCACGCACAAGTTTTCTTAAGTTATAATTTTCATTTCGGATTTATTAATAAAGAAAAGTCGTCGATAGTCGACGCTCAAAACGTTTTACCGATTTGTATGTATCCCCGTTGTCCCTGAAATTTTAATGTTTGTTGACCTGGAAAATTCCAAAATCCCAATTGTTTGGAAGTAGTTTCAAAGGGATTTTAGCATGGAACATGCTTTAGCCTTGGACTAACTAACCGAAAAACGTTACGCGGGATGGGTGACGAAATTTTCTAATGATTTCCGCTTACAACGGAGCCGTTGCTGGGGAAATGAAACTTATTTAGTTTTCATCGGACAGAAATCGTTCACCACTCGTTGGAAAGCTCTCGATTTATCACGCATTTATGTCGCAGTTTTATATTTATCTACGAGATATTAATCCAACAATGCGATGTTATAAATGGTTAGTAAACAATCTTATGTGCGAGGGTCGAAGCTTCATTACCAGGGAAGCTAATTAGAAGCATGTTCCATGTTTCTCGATTTTTAGCCGCAGGCTCCAAACGGTAAGCATCCGGGGGCATCCCCTGGCGAGGCGCGAAGCGCCGAGTTTTCTAATGAAATGGAACTATTTTCGTGGTATCCCGTTGTATTGTAGTCCCATTGAATTTATAACAATACAGGAACATCTAGTGGGCGAAACCGCGTAGCTCGGCTAGTGTGCGGTCCGTTCTTGGTTAGCCGTACTGTATTTTTAAATCGTTAGTGAATGTATTAAGTGGTCTTAATTTTGTAAGTGTGAGTTTATTTTTACTAATGTTGTCATTTTAATTATTATCATTATTTATTTATTTTATTTTATTTATTTATTTTTTTTTTTACTTTCTATTATATTGTATAGTATGACTTGATTAGCTTTGAGTGGAATAGGTCTTCATTCATATGTTAGAGAAGTGGTTAAGGACCATGCGATTAAACACGAGCGGCGGCTTCATGAACACATGAACCCAGAAGCTCTTCGTCTACTGGACAACAGCAACGTCATCCGGCGTCTTAACAGAACGAAACCTCTCGACCTTGTAATGTGATATGACAAGTCTTGTGGGAAAGTGATCCTATAGAGTAGTTGCCATTGGGCTATGAACTCTACAAAGTGTCGAATATAGTATTAAAGTAAACTACAGCAATCCTGGCTGTTGGTCCCACAGTTGAAGAAGCCTCGAGTAAACTACAGGAATCCGTAAACAGTATCCATCAATGGACCAAAAGATGGAGAATAAAACTCAACGAAGCAAAGTCAACACACATTAACTTTACATACAGGAAAGTGAGACCAATACCTATAGAACTAAACTCCCGAATCGTCCTATATGCTGATACTGCTAAGTACCTTGGAATGACCCTGGACGCCAAGCTCCGCTGGAAGGAGCACGTAAAGAAGAAGAAGGAAGAAATCAACCTAAAATTCAAGAAGATGTACTGTACTGGCTCATTGGGAGAAAATCCCAACTGCCTATACATAACAAAATGCTACTGTACGAGCAAGTGATCAAGCCAATTTGGGCCTACGGCCAGTGGCGGCTCGTCCATAAGGCCACCTTGGCCCTTGCCCCACCCAAAAATTTGCAAAGGAAAACAGAAAAAACATAGAACAAGGAGAAAAAAATCTTACCTACTACTACCCACTTCCATGGAAAAAACTCAAGGTTTTAACCTATTTTAAAACGCAAGGTCCCTGCCACTGAGCTCTTGCAGGCGGGCGGCTATTTCGTCTGACTTCGATAGCAGTACACTGTGTCACAGTGACTGTGATAAAAGTCGTGTCCTCAACGCATTTTGTTTCGATTCATCGATTAAAAAAGTCGATTATCGGAATGATGCAAAGTGCCCTAGTCTCAATGTTGAAGGGATAGGCGCGTCCTGGGGTGGGGGAAGGCAACCAGTGTTCCACAAATGGAGCCGTTCAGGGCGGTGGCCGAAAGATCGAATCAACTTGAATGCCGAAAACTATCGATCGTTGAATCGTTCCTTGTCAAGGAAGAAGGGAGTTTCATTCTTCCATGGTTCCTTGCTTTCTTCCATGTTCGATAAGAATGATATCAAAACGTTGCCTGACGTTATATTTTGAATGCATTGACTGGTGATTTTTAGCTTCGTATTTACTCATCATAGTAAAAGTGAATTATTGTCTCCATAATATTAATCAACTAAAAATTGAAATTTAATAGCTCACGTGCAACGCGTGAACGCTTTGCTAGTCGTCAAGAATAAAAATCAGATCATTGAATACTCGATTGATTACTCGATTGATTACTCGACTGGAAACCATGGACTGAAGTGGATCGCTATTCGCCCAAGGGAATCTCATTTGTTGATTTCTACATTCTGTAAGTTAATTAATAACAGTAATAACGAAAGCCATGTGTGGTGGAATACGACGGGTATCATAATATTATTATGCGCTTAGGATTGATACTATCTAGCGGGCTATTTCTGGCCCTTCGTGAAAACGGATTATTTAGCATCCATTTAATTGAAACGCAATTTCGATAAGTTATCTCCTTGGATATCACTGGGTATAATTAGCTCTACTCAGAAAACGGATGAAATTGTGAGTAGATTTCAAAACGGACCCTAACCATCCGCAGAACGTACTTTCGGAAATAGCGTGACATGTTGAAAACTTATTAGAATAGCGGAACAAAAATATTATTCTGCTAAATTAGATTCGGTAAATGGTGACTTGGAAATTTGGAACGTGCCGAATGAGGTTTTAAATAGACGGAAAAGAACAGGAATAATTATGAATTTTTAGATGTTCATGTAAGAAAAGCAAATGTATTGAATGAAATAGGGGGTAGTGAGACTTGCTCGTCCGTGGATGGACACATATTTCGCCAGTATTGGGAAAGAATTAGCAGAAAAAAATAGTCCGTAAATCCACGGACGAATAATATTATAGGAATAATAATATATATAATATGTATAATAATATACATAATATTATTATGTAGCTCAGCCAACCGTTGAGAATACTGATTTATTTGTTATCCCTGAAACTGATGGTGACTTTGTTGACTCGAGCTATGTTTGAGCTAACCAACGAACTCTAAAAGGTAGTTGAAATCAATCTTGCTGTTCTGTGATCGTTCAAAATGTTTTGATACGATTGGATAAGAAAACGTATGTGCAATCTGGGCATAAGAGGACATTTTTAGAGGGGGTTTTTAAAAAATAGAAGAGGTAATAGAGGTATAGAGGTAATAGAGGTATAGAGGTAATAGAAACTCCAATAATATAATTTTTGACTACCTTTATAATGTACTCTTTGAATGGTACTCGTACAGTCACAATTTCTCTTTTATTCTTCCTATCATTTTGAAGATAATTATTTGGGTGGGTAGGTGGGAGTGCCTTGCAGCCACCTCCTCGTCGGTAATCCTGGATACTGGTCAGTAACCTCCCCTCTCCTCAAGAGAACTCTTTGGAGAACGATGTTTCCTGACTTGCTAAGAGCTGCATACCACTAATTATGAAGCAGTTTAGCTGTAAGGGTAGTTTGAGTTTAGTTCCTATAGTGAGTACCTAATAGGTAGGTATGCACCTAAATATTGCCCTGGTGCCCCACCAGTTTCTGAGCCCACGAGCCGCCCCTGCCTACGGCTGCCAGTTATGGGGCTGCACTAAGAGCAGCAACATGAAAATAATCCAAACAACGCAAAACAAAATTCTCAGGAGCATAGTTAATGCCCCCTGGTATGTTCGAACGAATGATCTCCATCGCGATCTTAAAGTCAAGATGGTGAACGAAGTTATTAAAAACTCTGCAAATTCTTGACACAACGGTTCATTATCTTCTTTGTACAGATCACCTTTCTGTCTAGATCACTAGGTCTAAATGTCTAGATCCTAAATGTTGAATTAATTATTATTATGAATTATCACTAATTATTAATAATTTTATCAAGTAGGTACCTAGTGAAAATTATTATAATTTATTGTTAGGTATTAATCATTCGTATTTATTATTAATAATAATTATTATTAATTATGATTAATTAATACGATATAATTCTGGGGTTTTTAACACTACGTCGGTAATAATTTTTCTATAAAAGAAGTACCTACCAACAAACATTCGAAATTAGGTACCTTCATTTCCGTAGCACGAAACGCACCTCAGAACAACAAACTCGACATCACTTAAGCCATATGATGTTCCAAAGAGCTTGTTAGTATGAAAATGGACCTGTATTTCAACAGTTTGACTCACGATCGTGTTGTGAGGCACAATCTTTGAGCCGTCATTGTGAACGAACGGCTGGTCGTACAGAGCTGCGGATGGTCTTAAAAAATTCTACGGAACAAACTCTATCTAAATATGAAATAAAAAACATACCGTTCAATATGAATTTTTCGAGATATGAAATTTTCAAAATTTCAAAATTCGTTTTGAACCCCTTCCCCTTGACCTAGGGTTATGAAAAGTTTCGAGGACCATTGTGGGGTTGGTCGAAACCCATAAAAAAAATTTCGTAATTTTAACTCAACGCTAACTGGGCAAAGTGGCGCGTACGGCGGACGGACGGATTTTTTTTTATTCGATTTTCTGAATCTACGTATCTTGAAACGTAAACCAACAAATTTTGAGGGGGGGTTAAAAAAAATTTTTCTTTGGGCGATTCCAATGGTTCATTATCGAAGATAATAAACCAAAATCGAGCAACGGACCATGAAAACCGTCTCCACAAGCACAGGAATGTTGAAGTACTGAACCTTCTGGACAACAGTGGCGACGTACGAAGGCTGAAAAGGACCAAACCCCTGGACCTAGTTACATCTCACTAACGTGATGTGATGAGTGGTAGTAGGTAGTGATCTATGAACCACAATACGTTAAAATTAACTAACAGAGTGAAGTCACTAGATGTATAATATACAGTTGTAACAATAAAGATGATTATAAAAATAAAAAAAAGTAAACTAACTTGATGGGCCAAGCTCAGTTGTTATGTTATGTTTCTAATAAAGAAAGTTTTGAAAAAAAAAAATCATATGTGAGAAGTGTGCATCAATATTTCTAGAGATTATTTTAGGAGTTAATTTGAATTTGAGTTGGTTGTGGTAGAAGTTGAAGAAATTGTTAACCACAATGAGAGTTTTGTAAAATGGTGCTGACATGCTGGACGACTTTTGGTTTATTATCTTCGATAATGAACCATTGGAATCGCCCAAAGAAAAAAAAATTTTAACCCTCCCTCAAAATTTGTTGGTTTACGTTTCAAGATACGTAGATTCAGAAAATCGAATAAAAAAAAATCCGTCCGTCCGCCGTACGCCGTCCGCGGCACTTTGCCCAGTTAGCGTTGAGTTAAAATTACGAAATTTTTTTTTATGGGTTTCGACCAACCCCACAATGGTCCTCGAAACTTTTCATAACCCTAGGTCAAGGGGAAGGGGTTCAAAACGAATTTTGAAAATTTGAAAATCTCATATCTCGAAAAATTCATATAGAACGGTATGTTTTTTATTTCATATTTAGATAGAGTTTGTTCCGTAGAATTTTTTAAGACCATCCGCAGCTTTGTACGACCAGCCGTTCGTTTACAATGACGGCTCAAAGGTTGTGCCTCACAACACGATCGTGAATCAACCTGTAGAAATACAGGTCCATTTTCATACTAACAAGCTCTTTGGAACATCATATGGCTTAAGTGATGTCGAGTTTGTTGTTCTGAGGTGCGTTTCGTGCTACGGAAATGAAGGTAATTTCGAATGTTTGTTGGTAGGTACTTCTTTTATAGAAAAATTATTACCGGCGTAGTATTAAAAACCCCAGAATTATATCGTATTAATTAATCATAATTAATAATAATTATTATTAATAATAAATACGAATGATTAATACCTAACAATAAATTATAATAATTTTCACTAGGTACCTACTTGATAAAATTATTAATAATTAGTGATAATTCATAATAATAATTAATTCAACATTTAGGATCTAGACATTTAGACCTAGTGATCTAGACAGAAAGGTGATCTGTACAAAGAAGATAATGAACCGTTGTGTCAAGAATTTGCAGAGTTTTTTATGATGGGGATATGTATCCTATGCCCCCTTGTGTATCTTATGTTTTGTTCTATTAATTTTCTCTTTTTATACGCAAACATGATTAGGCTTCTTACATATATTTATAAATGCTTAAAACCAGGCATCTATTAAATTTAAATTATTTATTATTATTATTACTTATTTATAAGTCATTCGTAGGGTAACTAGGTGGTAACTTATGAGTGATTTTAAGTATTCTTTTTTGTATGGTATAAAGTGGATTTATCACAGATCTGTATGTACCTGCCCGAGCAATAATGCCGAATTGCAGTATAGATTGCACAATGGCCATGTAGACTACTCTTTTTAATCTATCTGATAGGAACCTCAAGTTATGCATATAATATACACATTTCCTTAGTTTATTAGCTGTGTTTTTGGCATGAGTTTTCCATGATAAGTTACAGACAATAGAGATTCCTAAGTATTTAGTTTCATTCGCTCTGGATACTGTTAGGCAGCCTGCGCATCCAGTTGTGTTTCCACATGTGTCTTCGTGTGACACTATCGTCATATTACTCGGACCTTCATCCCGATTTTGGCATTTAGGTACAAATACACATTTGTTTGAATTTAGTGTTAAATAGTTCTGAACCATCCACTGATTTATGATTTTTATGTCTTCTTTGGCTTCATTGTAGCATCTCTCCCAACTCTTGGCATGACTCACTAAACAAAGGTCATCCGCAAACAGAATCAAAAATAAAAATAAAAATAAAAAATAAAATTGAAATAGAATTAAAAATAAAATTGGCGCTAGTGCCGTACCTTGGCTTATACCTACTATATTCTTCTAGTTTTCCTACATCACTATAAACATCTTCGATGGCTACCACCTGCTCACGATCAAATAGATATGACGAAAACCATTCGTGTGTATCCCTCTTATACCAATAGATTCTAGTTTTTCTAATAACAGTTTCTTATTTATGCAATCGAAGCATTTTGAAACGTCCAGAAAGCAGTTGATTACCTGGTTTTTCGAATCTATAGCTTTATGGACGAAATTAGTAAATTCGTATAGTGCATGATCGTTCTGGAAGCCCTTCTCGTTCTGGAAGCCGAACTGACTAGGGTGAATAAAGTTAATTTTCGTCAGGTACTTAGTTCATCAATCTATTCTTTATAATTTTTTCTAGAATTTTTGAGAGTACACTAATGAGAGAAATAGGCCTGTAGTTTTCAGGGTTTGAGCTGTCACCAGTTTTATAAAGAGGAGCGATTTTGGCGACGTTGAAGGCTTTTGGAAAGGTCCCAGTTGTAATACTTGTTACAAGTTTTAATACTTGTTAGGTTGTAAATAAATGTTAGAGGCTTAACAAGAATATCTCTGTTATTTATAATTACATTGGCAGAAATATTGTCTATGCCTGACGCTGTATTAGTTTTTAGTTTTTTGCTTATTTCTAGTACTTCTGTTTCACATATTTTGCTTATTTCTAGTACTTGTGTTTCACATATTTTCACATATTTCTGTTTCACATATTTCTGGGTACTGGAGGAGTCCTGTATTTTATTCTATTGGCTAGGTTGGCTAGGCTAGGTTTTATTCTATTGGCTATGGGGGGTGATGTAGTCGCGTCCGAGTTATTCTCCCAACAAGAAACACTCACGTGCCCCCTGGATAGCCGAAAGGTGAACTAAACGACTACAGTGTCGCCTACGCAGCCCAAGACACACTATCTGCGACACAACAAGAAGAGACAATGCAAAATCCGTCTCCTGTCAATGGCCTTTCTCAAGGCCCCGACAACGCTCTGCTCAAAACTATGTTAACATCGACAAAGTTCACCGAACTTAAGAATTTTATAACTCAAAATGACATTGACGTATATGGTATCGTCGAAGCGGGAGCAGCTGCTGATAACCTCAACTACTTTCAAATCCCAGGATACCAATCATACTCCCTCAATAGGGGCCGTAATGTCGCGTCGGGAATCATAGTGGCTATGAAGTCGTCTCTGGTGGCCAGCTTTGCTATATGCAAGCAGATGGAAGCCCAGGACAAACTGGAGGCAGTGACTGCGGAAGTCTGGAAGAGTGGAGGGCGCTTCAGGTTTTTCGTGGTGTACAACCCCCCACACAACAAGCCAAATCTTGCTTGGCTCGAGTCTATATGGGACTCACGTTCAATCCTTTATGGAGACCTGAATGCGCCTTCAAGCCGATGGGGCTATACACAAACTGACGCAGTAGGCCATATCTGGGAGGACTTTATTGACGCGAACCCAGTGACTTATGTTGAGAATGAGGAAGGCAGGCCAACATTCATGTCTTTTTCTGGATATACCTCAGCCCCTGATGCTATATTGGCCCACCCGACTCTAGCACAAAAAATGTCCCACCACCTACAGCACGGTCCCGGAAGTATGGGTCACAAGCTGTTGTGCGTTAACTTACACGACCGTGGCCTGCGTCCCAGTGAGAAGAACACTCTTGTTCAGTGGAACCTGAAGAAGGCAAAGTGGAAGGTGTATGATGAAGCAACCAATGAGGCAATCACTTTCGAGCTTCTCGAGGAGAGTGTTGATAAGACATACAACAGCCTGAGAAGTGCCATACTCAAATGCGCTAAGAAGGCAGTACCCAGGGGAAAGGTGAAGCATTATCGACCTTTCTGGAACAGTCAGCTCCAGCTTGCAAAGGAGGAGAGAGATGAGGCGCGTGATGCTGCTGAGGAGTCAGGAAGACATGCTGATCGTGTGGTACTTAAACAAAAAGAGGCAATTTTGAGAATGGGTGTGGTTCAGGGCAAGAGGCAGTCCTACAGGGGTTTTGTGGGAAGGATGGACTATCGAAGGGACGGGCTCAGGGCGCACAAATTTGTTTCCAGGCTCAGCAATGAAAGGGAAGCAAAAAACCAGCCCATGAAGAGAGGAGACAGGCTACTTACCAATCCAAAGGACATAGCTTCACACTTCTGTAAGCACTATTGTGCTGTAAGCAACTACAGACCAAAGAAGCACAATGGTAAGCCATACACTGAGCTGAAACCAGTAGCACTGAACTCCATGGAGCAGGACCTTTTCAACAGCCCTTTCACTATTTCTGAACTTAGAGCATCCCTCACGCAATCTAAGAAAGGAAAAAGCGCAGGTCCTGATGAGATCCTACCAGAATTTCTTATTCATATGGCAGAAAAAGCCAAAGAAACAGTGTTGATTTTCCTGAATCGAGTATGGGTAGCTGGAATGCCTGCAGAATGGCGAAAAGCAGAAATAATACCCATTTCTAAGAAGGGCAAATCTCCAACCTGCCCAGAGAACTTCCGTCCAATTGCACTCACGAGTGTGTTTTGCAAGCTGTTGGAGAGGATGGTTCTCAACCGGCTGAACATATTCCTGGAAGAACGGGGATTGCTATCCCACGCGCAGGCAGGATTCCGAGCACACCGCAGTACCATGGAACATATTGCCCATTTGTCCCAAGAAATAAAGAACGGGTTCCAACGTAAACAAAGCTCACTGGCTGTGTTTGTGGATTTTAAATCAGCATTTGATGTTGTCTGGCGGAAAAAGCTACTCAGTAAGCTTCTGGAGCTGGGTGTGCATGGACATATGTACAGGTTTGTCGCCTCTTTCCTTTCTCAGCGCTTCATTAGGGTGCGATACAACAATGAGGTTTCAGTGTACAGACAGACTCGTCAGGGACTTCCACAGGGCTCAGTGCTGAGCCCGACGCTGTTCAGCATAATGATTGATGATGTCATCAACCAGGTTACAGGTCCTGGAATTAACGCACTCCTTTATGCTGACGACTTGGTGATCTGGGGTACAAGCAGCTCGATTCAGGCCCTTGAGACTGCACTGAATGGAGCGTTGGGATCACTGGGTAGATGGGCCGCCGAAAATGAGATGACAGTGAGTCCAACTAAGACCATTTTTCAGCTGTTTAGCCTTTCCAAAAAAGAGCATTCCATCTCGCTCTTCAACAACTCTGAAGCCATCCCGAGAACATCGGAGGCAGTCTACCTGGGGGTGAGACTGGACACGCAGCTCACCTGGAGGAAACATATTGATTCTCTGAGGGATAAGGGCCTGAATAGATGTAAATTGCTCAAGCGACTCACTGGTACCAAATGGGGTGCAACTCAGGATGTCCTGGCCCTAACCTACAAAACCTAGGTGCGACCTGTTCTGGAGTATGGATCTGAGGTTACTGTGACTGCTGCAGATACCCACCTCACAAAGCTGGAAAAAGCCCAGAACTGCGCCCTGCGAGTCGTAACAGGTGGCCCAAGGTCTACACCAATCACTGCAATGCAAGTCCAGTCGGGCATTGAACCTTTGAAGGACCGACAGCAGATAGCCTCTGTAATGTTGAGGGAAAGGCTGGCAAGGCTCAGTGATCCATACTGGACCCAGGACAACAGTGTGGCACCTAGACTGAAGACCCAGACAAACTTCCCTTCTGCAGTGGCAAGGATTGAGGAGGAGCATGCCATCTCTCTTGGCCCGAGAGAAGCTTTTCTTGGTTCAATGCCAATCCTGAGCACTCCCCAGCTAAGACTTGACCTCGTTAGAGAGGTTAGTAGGGAGCTGTGTTCATCCCAGGAGCTGAGATCCCTTGCCCTGGCGACTATAGAGGAGAGATATCCACCTGAAACATGGCTGCATGTCTACACTGACAGAACTCGACCACCAATGCAGGAGCAGGAGTTTTCTCCAACTCTTTCCAACTTAGTGCTCCCGTTGGACAATCAGCCTCCAACTTTGACGGGGAGGTCGAAGCCATTTCTATGGCTCTGGGCGAGTGCCTGAGTAGAACTGACACCAGAGTCGCAATTTTTGTGGACTCCATGGCAGCTCTCCAAGCCGTGTGTAGCGCTGGAGGAAATGACGACAGTTCCATTGTAAGAAGGTCCAAGCAACGAGCACACGAGCTGATCAGCAGAGGAGTGGAACTGGTGCTTCAGTGGATTCTCGGACACTGTGGAGTGTATGGGAATGAGGGAGCTGATCGTCTGGCGAGAGAGGGTGCCCTTTCCGCCCAATTTGAGAATAGCGTCACGTACCACACTTCCAAAAGAGCTATTAAGACCTGTATTATGAAATCTTTGGAAGTAAGGCAGCAGCGGGAAGCTGAAGGTAGGAAGTGGCAATCACTGACTCTACAAAACGGACGGATTCCACATAACCTTCCTCGACAAGTAGCTGTAGCCTGTTTTAGGCTAACCACAGGCCATGACTTCCTCCAAGGCCACCTGCACAGAATAGGTGTATTTCAGAGCCCGGATTGTGTGCTCTGTGGAGGCGGGTTCATGGATGGTCAGCATCTGGGTAATTGTCCAGAGCTTGAAGACGTCCGTGCATCCTTGGAGGCCGAAAATCTAGGGACGCGGGAGCGTCCCGCCCGCCAAGAAAACCGAAGCCCTGAAAACCGAAGCGACTGAGACACTGATTACGCGACGGAACAAGTTGGGGTTTTCACCATACCGTAGCTCGGTCCCCTGAGTGTCTCGAGAGTTGATTTTTTGTACAGCAACTCTCCAGGGGCACGTGAGGACGTAAACCGAATTTCAGCTCTTGGGAAAATCAGGTGTCGGGGGTATAACAGTTTTAAAACCACTATTTTTCACGTTTTTCGTGTTCTTCTTCTTCTTCTTCTTCTTCTTGTTGTTCATTGACGGGGCTACAGCCCAGCAGACAAATCGGATCGAGCTGAAATTTTGCACACACGTTTGTTATGCTCCAAGGGAGTGCCTTTTGAACATTTTTTCTCCCTCCCCCCATTTCCCTCCCAATTAGGGGGGAAATAGTAATTTTTAGGAATTTCAAATGGTCATAACTCCTTCAAAATTGAAGCTTTTCCAGATTTTCTTTTCTAGTTGTGTTCAGCTTTTCAAACTGTTTAATATGAGATCAAAAAATGCTTCCTAAGGGAGAAAATAAAGGAGTTATGGTGATTTTTCTACTTTCAACAATAACTGCCGCAAATATTGATGAAAATTGGTGCGGTTGGTCTTAAAATGTCCGCTAGGTTGTCTAGAATATGCTCAAAAATTTTGAACTAAATCTCAATCGATTTGACTAATCCACATCCAAAAATACGTGAATAAATTCCACATCTACTGATTTGGCTAATTTCCGAAAACATCAAAGTTGAACGGTGGTCAGAAAAATTGTCGTAGAGTGGCGCCTGTATAAGGATCGATAGGAAATTTTATGGGCTTTCGAATGAGGGTCACGCACTTTGTCACTTTTCCCAACGGTTCTCGAGTTATTCGCGATTTTTGGTATAAAAACGTGCGTTTTACCTTTTGCAAACTTTCTCTTTCCACTTTCTCTTCGACACCAATAATTAAAATAAATTTGAATCGTTTATTGAAAATATGAATAAAAATTTCCAACAAAAACAAAGAGGGCTGGTTCACGGAGAGGATACCCTTCATCACCAGGTCTGTCTTCCGCTTCAAATCTTCTTCTTCTTTGAAAACGACTATGCGGTTCAACGACTCTCGAGGCCTAGGGCAAGTGCTGCTCCATCCGCAAAGCCCAGCAGGTCCTCCGCGCTCCGCCACCTTTGCCGGACTCCTCTGACACACATGGATCCTGCCCGGATTATGGCAAAGGACAATCGTGCCCTTAGCCACCCCTTGACAATCCCTTGATGCCGACTCCACTTGTCCGCTAACCTTTCACCAAGGACATCGACAAATCGTCTCATCTGTGGCCCCATCATTCCATCCACTGTGCAGACCAGCGGAGTAAATGAGCAGTGGCGCTCTTGACAAGCCGGCAGGTATTTTCGCTTTTTCTCTTCTTCGGCTGCAAGGAGAACCGATGCAACGGGGCGGGGAACATATGAGGGAGCATCAGTGTCTACTACACGGACGCTTAAAATTATTGTAATGATTCTCAACAACAAAAATGTGCACAATCCCCAAGAAAAAATGCAACAAATTTTCAAATTCATTCAAATTTCTAATTCTTTCTATTTTTTTAAATTTGATAATAAGAATAATTGTTTTAAATTTTAATAATTTTTTCTAAATTGTTGATTGTTTTAATTAATCGAAAATTTTAAAACTTCTTATTTTTCAAACACATTTCAGATAACAAACAATAATTTCCAAAAAATAATTATTCTTGTCACAAAAAGAAGAAACAAAAAGGCAAATTAGTAGGCGTACCTACTAAGTTTTTACTAAATTTTGACTAGGATAAAACTTCATTTAGGAGAAAATTTACTAGATACCTCGTAGGTACTTTTGTTAAATTGAACCGTATTCTATAAGTACCACTCGAAAACTAGCCATGCAAAAAGATGTGATATCCTCCCAAAAACAACTCCGTTGTAAAAACTGGCCCGCCAAAAAACCTCAGCCGCAAAAAGGAATGATATCCATTTTGCCCGCCAGCCACATATATAGGATGCTCGGTGCTTCGCACCTCGCTGTTGAGTGTGCATATAGAAACCTGATCCTCCTACCCCTAACCTCCACCGTCAATGTTTTCCTGTTCCCTGTCTCCTTCCCACAACCCCCTCTCACCCTTAGTCACCCTCGGTTTCACCTAATATGTTTCCTCAGTTACACCAGCAGGGAGCTTTACGCTTCTTTCAATGCTGTTGGCGGGAGCTTTTTGCCAGATGATATAGTTGTACCACCACTGATTACTCGTGACCACCAGTAATACTTATAATATAGTAATGCTTCAATTCAGGCTTGTTCATCTGGCAAAAAGCTCCCGCCAACAGCATTGAAAGAAGCGTAAAGCTCCCTGCTGGTGTAACAGAGGAAACATATTAGGTGAAACCGAGGGTGACTAAGGGTGAGAGGGGGTTGTGGGAAGGAGACAGGGAACAGGAAAACATTGACGGTGGAGGTTAGGGGTAGGAGGATCAGGTTTCTATATGCACACTCAACAGCGAGGTGCGAAGCACCGAGCATCCTATATATGTGGCTGGCGGGCAAAATGGATATCATTCCTTTTCGCGGCTGAGGTTTTTTGGCGGGCCAGTTTTTACAACGGAGTTGTTTTTGGGAGGATTGTACTTACCTCAGAAACTCGACGTTATATTGGGCTGCGAGAAGACGAATGGCCGAAGTTGCCGCAAACCGTCGAGGCATAAGATTTAAAAAAAAAAAAAAAAAAAAAAAATCCATTTTTCAGTCGGAAATTCTTTCTTTTGTTTCTTGTTAGTCCTTGTTGCGGCTTCGTTGAGAAGTTTCCAAAACTTGAAGGGGCAATTCTTTTTCGACTCTAATTCTTGACTGTAGTAGTCGTGTCTAGCTGCTCGAGTTAATGATGTAATTTTATTCCTCAAATCGTTATATTCTCCCTTTAGTTTAGAATTGTATGATTGCCTATTT
Organism: Stenodema calcarata; assembly: GCA_963920205.1. Taxonomy (NCBI): domain Eukaryota; kingdom Metazoa; phylum Arthropoda; class Insecta; order Hemiptera; family Miridae; genus Stenodema; species Stenodema calcarata. The sequence continues at coordinate 26,640,282 of OY986058.1, forward strand.
GATTTTTGTTTCAGTTTATCTCTTCTAGTCATCGAAGTTAATATACCTTTGGTAATCCATGGTTTGATTGCTACGTTCCTATTGTTTGTTTTGATGCGTTAAACGTTTACTAATCTGCTTTTCGCTAAGTTTAAATTATTGTAAAGTATTTCTACAGCTTGGTTTACATTTGTTGAGTTATACAGGTTTGTACAATTTTCGCGCATGTCTTCTTGACGTATTACTTCTTTAGTGATAAAAATATTCTGTTTTCATTGGTTGGATTTAGTACTTCATTTGCGCAATATACAGCGTAGTGATCGGTAATCGCAGTTCTGATTAGGTATGCCTACTTTATATCGGGAAGGGCCCCTACAGAAATAATGGTCGATACAGCTCTTGCTATTGTCGCCAACGCGTGTTGGTTTGATGTTCCCGCAAATGAAACCCAACGAACTTAGCATATTTTGATAATCCCCAGCTACGTTATCCATTTGGGTTTTTTCAATGTTTATATTCATATCCCCAAATATCATACATGGTCGTTTATTTGGCTTTGATGCAATTATATTTTCTAAGGTTTCGATAAATTCGCGCATCGTAGCCCTGCCTCCACTCGGGCTCCTATACATACTGATTATATTGACCTCCTCATTCTCCTTCGATACGATAATCTATAAGACTACATGACTTAGTAGATATGATTTTAGTCTCATATATTTTAATATTAGTTTTTAAGTATATTATGATACCGTCAGCTTGATTAATAGTGGCACTTTTACGTACATACGAGTAGCCTGAAATTTCCTCAATCGGTTGCTCATCCCTCAGCCAGCATTCCACCAGTATGATCACATCCGGAAGTGGATTGAATTTGCGCAGGAAGCAAAATAGTTCATTCTTGTGAACATTAGTAGGTACTTTGTTTATGTGATCGAAAATCAAATTAGTGGCCAATATAAGTACAAAGGTATTGTGACTTCATAAATCAATCGGCAAGAGAATTTGGATATTTACGTTTCGACCGAGCCTCATTCCCATTCACAGCTATATCCTGTACATTTATTTTATTTTATCTTTTACTCGGTTTCCAATATCCTAACTGATCTGAACAGAGCAACTTGACACCCACCAAACTGATTCTGAAATTTTCGAACCCGACTCGCTACATTCAAACCATTACGAGAGGCTGCTAAGGTAGACCCTCCGCCGTCTTCCCAGTATTTAACAGTTTTTTCCCCCTTCCAATCCCTTCCTATCTAAGGCAATATATTTCCCGAACCCTGGGATCGTCTCCCGACTTTTTTTTTAACAGCCTTTCGATGTTATCTTGGGAATGAGGTAGACAAAAATAACCTTTTTAGTAGTATTTAAGATTCGACGCATTCAGCTGAGCGCGCTTTCACATCCAATTGGTCGCTTTAGCTCACTCAACGCCTCCTTTTTTTTACATCCCTCCATTTATGAGGCAAAACACATCAAGGCAGCCTTCAGGGTTTTTTTCCTTTTTTTTTCTTTTTTTCTTCTTTTCATTTTATCGAACAAATTGGTCGTAAACCCATTAAGGGCTTAAACTTTGTGTTTGGGAATGATTCAATATGAATCAGATTAGGATCGAACAGTTCTAATCAGTGTCGTTTTCATCTGTGGTGCACCCACCCGCTGGATAATAAAATGGAGGAAGATTTTTTGTGTGTTCAAAGGTCAGAATAAAATTACCCACACACCAACGTAATAACGAGTAAACATTTTTCTCATAATATTCTCTCACACTGACAACGACTGTTGTGATGGACGGAGTCTTGTTGTGAAGGTTCGTCAGATGAGTGATTAAGGAGAACCAACAAATTACTACGTAGACATTGAATAACACATTTAATTGAGTGGAATTGGTACGTGGATTCCGGACATTCTGCATTATGTAGGTGAGCATAAAAACTGCGATGTTCCATAATTATTATAATGGGTACAATACGAATGGATTAAGTTTAATAATAGCTGAGCTATATCTTGATTTGCGATTTGATGATCGATCGATTGAAGCATTGAAATTATATTTTTACACCTTACCTTGTTCTATCCCCAAATCATGTAAATCATAACACCTTGTGATATCCATGTCCAAATCTTGTCTCTGACTGGATCTTAACTATGACATCGTATATCATCCATGTTCAGACGTTTCCATATCATACCAAGTCCTATCAATTTTGCTGACATAGTATCAAGTATCTAAGACTTTTGACCGCGATGTATGTGATATAAAAGAATGTTTACCGATCTGTAGGCTTTATTCATCAAAATTGAACGTGTAATGAACTAATGAATTATGGGAAAGAAGTTCGTTAGAAACGTACACAACAACGACATCATGTGAGCTAACTGTAGTAATAATATCACATTCGCCCCTCCCTCAGAATTGCACATAATCGTCCAAAAACCTAGGGGCTTTCCGGATTCGAGTACTCCTTCGCAGAGGAGGCGAGCTAGGGTTCAGGGTGGCCTGCTGACCGGGAGTAGTAGGCGGCAATGGTGGTTCCGTTGAGGTAGGTGAATCCAAGTCTTCCGGAATGTAGTCAACTATTTCTTCAGGCTCAACCAGGACATCCTCAGCTGCTTCCGTCGTGAGTTCATCAGTTCCAAGTGGAGCCAGATGTCTGGTAGAAACTGTAGACTCTCGACCGTTTGGATATCGGATTCGAGCATAATCATGAGTTCCGTCTAAGAGAGTGACTTCTTCAACTAGTGGTTCGAATTTGGAACGGCGATCAAACTTCCTTAGGAGAACTTGACCTGGGTTCAAGAGCCATGTGGGAGTTGAACTGCCATTCCTTGATCGGCGAGGGTGATTGAATAGCCTTTCATGGGGAGTACAATTGGTGGATGTACAGAGCATCGATCTTATAGAGTGAAGTGCGGGCTGGAGCACTGATTCCCATTGACGAATGTGCAAGTTACTTTCTCTGGCAGCTAGTTCGATGGTTTTCCAAAGTGTTCCATTCAACCGTTCGACCTGTCCGTTACCTTGAGGGTTGTATGGAGTAGTTCGGCTGGAAGCTGTACCATAATCTGCCAGAAAAGCCTTCAAATCCTGGGACATAAAAGATGCACCCCTGTCGGTATGGATGAAAGCTGGTGCCCCAAAAATACAGAAAAGTTGCTGCAGACAAGTTTTGACAGTTTCCGTGCTGACATCTCGGCAAGCAAATGCAAAAGGAAACCTTGAATATTCGTCTATGATAGTTAATAAAAATCGGTTCTGTGAGTATGATGGCAAGGGCCCTTTGAAGTCCATATTCAGCCTTTCAAATGGAGCAGTTGCTTTTATTAGGGTCCCTTTATTTTTGAAGAACTGAGGCTTGACTTCTGAACAAATCTTGCAAGAGGCAGTCACACGGCGTATGTCTTCCACAGAGTATGGCAGGTTCTTGCTCCTGACCCAATGGTTCAACCTTGTTACCCCTGGGTGACTAAGCGATCGGTGGAGATCAGAGAGATGTGTGAGGTCCGAGATGAGACAAATCCTTGAGAGAGCATCCGCTACCTGGTTTTGTTTTCCAGGTCGGTATACTATATCGTATGAATAACTGGATAATTCCATTCGCCAGCGAACAATCTTTTCGTTCTTGATCTTCCCTGAATGTTGCAAGCTGAACATGAAGGATACGGAACGTTGGTCGGTTACAAGAGTGAAATGCCGCCCTAATAAGAATTGTCTCCAGTATCGAATAGCCTCGACAATGGCATACGCCTCCTTTTCGATTGAGGAGTGGCGTTTTTCAGAATCAGATAGGGTTCTTGAAAAGAATGCAACTGGTCTGTCTGATTGAGTAAGTGTTGCTGCAATGGTAGAATTGGAAGCGTCTGTTTCCACGCGGAATGGGACATTATTTGCAATGTCGATGTGAGAGAGAGAGGAATCCCCCACTGCTTTCTTCATCTCTTCGAAAGCCTCCAGTGCTTCAGCTGAGAGTGGAAATGTGCTGGTAACAAGAGGTCTAATTCGCTCAGAAAACTTAGGAATAAATTTGGAATAGTGGGAAAACATTCCAAGTGCCCTCTTGAGGGACGGCTGGTCAGTGGGTGGAGGATATTCAAGTAATGGTTTGAGTCGATTGGGATCTGGGCGTATCGTATGATTGGTTATGGCATGTCCAAGAATGTATATAGATGTCTTAGAGAATGAGCTTTTCTCTTGATTAATCGTTAAATGATATTTGGAAGCAGCTTCCATGAATCGCTTCAGATTAAGGTCGTGCTCCTCCTGATAGTTTCCGCAGATGGTCAAATCGTCCAGATACGCAAACGTATCCTTAAGATCTTCTTTCCTTATAATTTCATCGATGACCCTTTGAAATCCAGCCACCCCGTTGGTGACACCAAAGGGTATACGGGTGAATTGGAAAAGCTTCCCGCAAGCTTCGAATGCTGTATAAGGCCTGTCTTGAATCGGGATTGGTACCTGATGGTAGGCGCTGCGAAGATCTATGGCACTGAAGATGGAATACCCTGCAACCTTATTCACTATATCGTTTATTCTCGGAAGAGGGTATGCATCCAGTTGGGTGAATCGATTTATAGTGCGCGAGTAGTCGACACACATCCTGCGCTTGTGATGTCCTCCTCCTGTGACCAAGACCTGGGCTCGCCAAGGAGAAATGCTGTCTTCGATAATACCGTCACTGATTAACTTTTGAATCTCAGCCTCAATAAACTGAGCATCCTTCTCGGAATGGCTTCGTGATTTCACTGCAATTGGATGACAGTCGTTAGTGAGGTTTTGAAAAAGCTGTGCAGGTTCAACCTCAGCAATGGCCACACACACTCGCAACGGTGGTTTTGGGCCACCAAAATCGAACTGTACAGAATCATGTTGTAATAATACATTTCGACCGACAATTAGGTCAAAACATAAGTCAGGTATTACATAAAGCTCTAATTTTGGGTAGGAATGCCCAAGCATCTGGATGTTGGCTGTACATTTTCCCAAGATCTCTACATAGTGGTTTTTGGAAGCTAGGCCTACCTTATTAAATGTTCTATGAATGGGTAGTCCAAAATCTTTCGCTTTTTCTTCACTTATTAGGCTGATGTCACTCCCAGAATCGATCATCCCACATATTTCACGGCTGTTGACTAGAATAGTAGTTTTTACTTTAGATATCCCAGATGCGCAAATGACTGGGGCTGTTATCGTGGAGGTTCTATCATTAGTGTTGTTCGGTTTTGCATTGTTGCGAGAGCGGCAGACACTCATCCAGTGGCCAACTTTGTCACAGTTGTGGCATTTGTCCTTAAGAGCTGGGCATTCCAATCGGGGGTGCCTTGATTTGCCACAAAAGTAACAAGTTTTATTCCTTAGTGCTAAAATTTTGTCTACCTCGTCAGCTGATTTTGAAGAGCTATGAGCGGGATCCGGAGCTGAAACAGCGCTTACAGACAGATTAGGTTCGTTGTACTTCTGGGCGTGCACCCCAGCAAGCTCCAGAGCTCGGGCTTGTGAGTGAGCTTCGTCTAATGTAAGAGTTCGGTTCTCTAGTAGCCTTTGGCGGATGGATTGATTCAACAAACCGCGAATGAATGAGTCTCTGACGCACTCATCTCGGTACGTTTCAGCTGTTACGGCTCTAAATTGGCAATCTGCACTCATCAGCTTTAGGGATTCCATAAATCTATCAACAGATTCGTTAGGTTGCTGGCCACGAATGGAAAGTAAATGCCTAGCCACAATCTCATTTGGTGTTTTCACAAAAATTCCCTGGAGGACTGAAATTGCATCATTGTAGGTTAACGAATGACTCACATAATTAAAGATGTCAGAGGAGACGTAGTTTATGAGAATCTGTAGCTTTCCCTCTTCTGTTGCTTCCATTGTTCGCAAAAAGTTCTGGAATCGCTGATACCAGTGGCGCCAGAGCAAACTGGCATTTGGGTTGTCCGGATTTAGATCCAACGTCGGAGGCCTGAGTACACGATCCATTTAGCTCGGATGAATTTTGATGAATAAATTGTGATATAAAAGAATGTTTACCGATCTGTAGGCTTTATTCATCAAAATTGAACGTGTAATGAACTAATGAATTATGGGAAAGAAGTTCGTTAGAAACGTACACAACAACGACATCATGTGAGCTAACTGTAGTAATAATATCACAATGTATGTATCATTAGTACATCGGTTTTCATAGGTTTAGCACGATGTCATCCAAAAAAGAATTCATTAGTGAAAACGTGAAAGGTAGAGAGATGTGGGGATTCAATACGATGTCCCACGATTGTGGTAATTTGCATCAATATACCTATATATCACTCACTTAAGGTCGAAGAACAAGGAATTTCGGATAAATATGGATCACTGAGCTCAGAGCACAATGTGCTCATTGTACATTGAAACATTGTACATGTCATGTACAATGTTTCGATCATGAATCTGAAGGTGATGAATATTGGGTGTAGTTTATTCAATATATTGTTCTCATTCTTGCGACCAAGAGCTTTTTCAAGTTTAACAAGATTTATGTACAATATTTCAATACGTTTTTGAAGTTTGATGATTTTGCACACCCAGGGGCTCCATAACCCAGATGTCTAATGGGTTTCCTTCATTTGATTGCCTACTTTTTTTTTATTTTGGACTGGATGGAAGTCTATGAAAGCACCAAAAATTACTACTCAGTACTATATTAACGTACTTACCTAAGTATTTAGTGGAACGTTGCCAGATTGAATTCGTTGGTAGATTATGCTCTGACATTTATACAAAATTATCTAAAGCGCATATTTTAGTTGCAAGCAACCCTATACTTGCATAAGAAGAGCTCACAGCACAAACTTAGCAAAACTTAGATGAGCACCAGAATCACTCTAATTTATTAATTGTTTTTTTTTTTTTACCACATTTTTCATTCCCGATAACAACGAGGACAGTGATGACATGTGATCGGATTTGACTGAAGTTAGTTAAAAATTGGTTCGTGTACAAATTTTCGCAAGGATCGGTACGAACCCGTAGCTCAAAACAAGTTTATGTTCACATGCGCGGTTGCTCTTTTATAGACCGTTTTCAATTTGACAAGCGGCTCTTCTACAAAGCGCCACCGTCTTCATCTGATAACGCACCCCAAAAACGACTAATTTGCTCGGGCGCTCGTTCGAACTCCATGCGGGAGCATTCAGAAAGGAAAAACTCGGTCCCTGATCAACATAACTCACTGCTAATTGGCTCCTATTTTGCTCGGAAAGTCTTCCCCTCTCGATCTGTTCTTTGTGGCCATCGCCTCCATGTGCTTTTATCGCATTGTACTTGCGTCCAACTGTTCGTTCAAAAACGCTTTTAAAAGGTCCGTAAATACATTACATTCCCATACAAGAGCGTGAAAGGCAAATCAGCCCCATCTAAACAGACTTAGGGCCTCTGAGGAGGATATTCGCTTCTGTCTTGTTTTGTGCCATCACCGATTCAACAGTGAGCTTATACGACGAAGTTAGCAGCGACTGATGACCACACCAGATGATAGTTAGTGTCCAGTGTTAACCAAAACTGAATCGTGACGTCGAGCCCTCCTATCAGAGTTATCTACGGGAATCCTCCTATTAGACTCGTTATCTACGGGAATCCGAAGGTTCAATATTCACAGAACTTTGTCATGGGAAATGTCATCGAATTCACAGAGAGTATTCCTGGTACAGTAGATTAAATTATAGGCAGGGACTCAAGGTGAGTCCTTTCCCCACCCGCCGCACTGAATTCTGGGCATATTGTGCGGAGCATTGCTCTGTGGACCAACCTATAGGCTCTGGGTCAAGTCCACTCCCTCCACCAGATTGCTTGCCGATACAATCTCTTCTGGTACTAGAGACCTGAAGATTTTGTTCCGTCGAGCCTCAAGCACTCAGAGAGGAGATGAGGTGCAGTTTCATCCTCCTGTCCGCAATGTCTGCACGACATATCTCCCACGTATACAGATGTTTCCAGAAGCACTCGTGCCCCGTCAGCATCCCCACCAGTAGTCTCATCTTCCTCCAAGGCAGCTCTAATGCTTATGAATGAAAGGGCTTGGGACGGAACCAAATTGGGGTTCTGCAAGGGATTTTCGTTCGTTTTATCGGTCGTGCCGCCGGGTAATTCGGTTCTCCATTCGCCGCAGCGGGCAACAGTAGAAACATGTCTGTGACGTAGTTCGCGCAGTCATGTGGGGTTACTGTAGCTGTACTTGTTGCAATTACTTCAGTAAGAATGTGCTTTTCTTGGCGGCCTAATACTCGATTTATTTATTTTCTCTTGCACCCCCTTCATTTGAGAGGGTTGATTATTTTGGAAAAAGGTTTAATTATTTTGGAAAAAAATTTAATTGTATTGGGAAAAGGTTTAATTCAATTGGTAAAAGGTTTATTTCAATTGGGAAAAGGTTTAATTCAACTGGAAAATGCTATATAAACGGCTGGTCTTATAAACCTCCGATGGTCTTAAAATTTTTTTAAAAGTAAACGCCATTTATATATAGGAGAACTAAAAACTATACCGTTCCATTTGAGTTTTTCAAGTTACTATGAATTTTTCAAAATTTTAAACTTCGTTTTGAACCCCTTCCCATTGACGTAGACCAAGTTTCGTAATTTTAGCACAACGCCAACTGAGTAGTGCCGCGGAAGTACGGATTTTTTTCGATTTTTGGAATCTACTTACTTGACACGCAAACCCTCAGATTTTGAGGGGGGGTTTGCGATTTTGATGGTACATTAGGTACTGAAAACTGTTGGGAATATTCAATAAGCTGCTGAAAAGGGGCCAATCAAACGAACTTTACACGAATACTTCGGTCAGGGTAGAGAATGGTGTGTTTGCTCGGTAGTATTCTGGTGTGATATATGGCTGGTTTACAGCCAACTCTTATCGTGTTACCGTGAGGGAAACAACAATGGATTGACATAATGCCCAATAGGATATTGTGGTTGAGAAGGCATTGAATGAGACGCTCAATAGAAGAGGAACTAACTCACAAGAAACCTAAAAGGGAATAAGGCCTCCGAGCTCCATTAAGGGGTAGGGAGAAGGTACAATTAATAAAACTGCGATGTTGCTAACGAATGTGACAGCTGTATCGATAGTTTTGTACAAAAACGGAATGCATCAGAGGAGGTTCACGGAGGATCTACACAAGTAGATCTCCTAAAGGTAGATATAATAGCAGCAGGAGGAAAAAAAGGAACCTCCAATAGAGTAGAAATAAGAAGACGACTTTGAAGGTGGCGCGCGGCGCGTCTGAAGGTGACAGAAGGTGGCCCTCTTCAGTCTTGCCTGATTTCGGCTGTTTTGACAGTGTTGTTGTTTGGCGTGTCCCCTTTTTTAAAGAAATACGCCAAAAGGTGCCGATATCGCCCACCCAGGTAGCCGAGATTTCTATCTGGAGTCAAAACACGGGCAGCCTCCCAAACTAGGGTGTTTTTTCTAAGGGGTCCACTCCCTGCTATTCTTCTCTTGTCCGGTCCAGAGAGTGTCTTCGTCCAATAATTAGTTGAGGGCGGTCAGCCAAGGACAGTACCTACCTACTGCTTATTCTAGTCTTACCTCCATCAATCGAGTTTAAATTGATAGCCTCGTATGCTGGCAAACAAACAAGAGAATCCACAGTCATGCAGCGTGGCTATTTATACATACGAGACATTTTACATAAAATCAGTTATTTCCTCGAAAATTCGCTCTTATAAGACATTTTATGTAAAATGTCTCCATTGTAACACAATAATTTTTTGGTTTATCATCATCGATAATGAACCATTGGAATCGACCAAAGAAAACCATTTTTAGCTCCCCCCCCCCCCCATCAAAATTTGTTGGTTTACGTTTCAATATACGACCAACCCCACAATGATCCTCGAAACTTTTCATAACCCTAGGTCAAGGGGTTCGAAAAATTCATATGAAACGGTGTATTTTTGATTTGATATTTGGATAGAGTTTATTTATTAGAATTTTTTAAGACCATCCACAGCTTTGTACGACCAGCCGCTCGTTCACAATGAGGGCACAAAATTGGAGCAGATCGGAACCGTCAACATGAGAGTGAATCGTGAGGCAGCCTGTCGGGTCAATTTTCATACTAGCTCAGCTGATTCAAACAGCAAATGGTTTTCAAATATCGAGTAAATGAATAATATTTAATAATAATTATTAATAGTGAAGCATAAAAATGATTAATAACCAACAATAAATATTAATTAATTGCATTACTTGATAATAATAATTACCTAATAAATAATGATAATTCATAACAATAATTAATCTAGCATTCAGTAATCTAGACAGAAGGGTGATCTGTACGAAGAAGATAATAAACCGTTGTGTCAAGAATTTGCAGTTTTTAGCATTCTACCCTTAACCCTAAAGAACCCAGAAAAATTGTTTTCTTCTGATTTAATTTTTTTCTTTTGTCATTGCTTCAAAAAGGTTCACTGGTGACGAAAAAAATATCTGAAAAATTCCAAAATTATCCAGGTGTTCAAAAAGTACGTTTTTGTACATGGTGCCTTGAGAGGCACTTCGGGTTCTTTTGGTAAAAGAAGGCCTAGCGTCTGAAATCATGTTTTAGCGAATTTTCGAAGAATATGTAGAGCTACAAGAATATGTAGAGAACAATAGCTCTATTGTTCTCGGTCCAAAATGTTTAAAACTCGAATTTTCGAAACATTTTCATACCAAAATCCATTTCAGACTGCTAGGCCACTGCCAAAAGACTCCAAAAATTATATGTGTATATACCTATATATTTATGTATAGTACTTGGTGGGTGGGGATGACCAACACTATATACTCGTTATCATTTGTTTATTGCAACGTTTCAATCTTGGAACAAGATCCTAATCATGCATCCTACAAAACAGAAATATGGGAGAGTTATAAATGGTGACTTGCAAACTAGTTATGAAAGGAATAAAAGTAGGTATGAACTTACATGATAATTGTCTGAATGGTACACATTTGGTCGCGTAACGTTTGACACAGTAACGTTTGACAAGGAATGCAAGAGATTGATGTTGTTGGGATGGATATTATATAGTTACGGTGGTGGAGGTTGGTTGGACAATAATACTTGTTATACTTGTGTTATTGAGAACGGAGGATGATTTGGAGTGTGAATGGGATGGTTCCTTTCAAAAGTCTATGGTATGTTGTGGCCAAATTTTTGACGTCTCTTTTGTAGCTCATGGAGTTGTTGGTTTTTAAGATGTACGCTATTTCTTTGATTTTTCTTTTTTCAAAGTTGGGCTCATTGCATTTAATTTTCCAATCTTTGATATGTGGGTTATACGCAATGAGGGGGGTTTTGGGGATATCAATTATCTAAGTCTACCCAGAGTTTTACAGAATTACTATTATTAAGGCTGCTATTTTCATTATTATTGACAAGAGACGCCTCAACCTGTTTTGTCCCAGTAAGCAGTGCATAGTAGTTACCAAGAAGAAGTAGAACAATCGGAACGTGCACGTATTCATAAACTCAACTACATATTTATATGTAGTTGAGTTTATGAATACGTGCACGTTCTAACTCAACTAAGTTCTAACCCAAGTTGTAACTCAAGCTTGGGACAATAAAACGAATGGTATGAAATATTTATGGTCACTCTAACGTACGAGCTACGCTCTATGTTTTCCTCGAATTTTGTTTTGTTTATCTTATTACCCTATCGATGATCGAATGAAATATGTATTTCTCACGTTTCCCGTAACTCTTTGGTAGTCAGAGGTGGGTTTAACGAGTCGATCGAAGATATCAGCCTTCACAATCATAATAAAATATCCAACTGCATTAAATCAAAAGGCGAAAAAGCCAATTATACCTTTCCCGAAGTAAATAAACGCAACCCCCTACGGGTTGGTACCTTATTATCGTCTACAACCAACTACTAAGTGTTCATGTATCGTCTAGATGTAACTAATTTTGCCGGTCGGCACCTCAATGCTATACAGTGGCCTACATCCTAAACCTACGCTCGCAGTGTCGTTATCTGAATCATATCTACTATTAAAACATTTAAAACTTAAAAGCCCACTATGTCCTACACAGCAAAGATGAAACATTTAAAGAAGAGAACACCCACTGACTTATTTTCAACGTACAATATTTGGTATGTTCCAAATTGAAAAAATATTAGAAATATCGTTTCATTCATACCCACGTCATGAGATATGGGCATGATTGCTTACATTAGAATGATTAAGAAGTATTGATTTTCTTTAAGGTATATGACATATACCTTAAAGAAAATCAATACTTAAGTAAATACCTCTGAATAGACATTGTCTATTCAGAGGTATTTACTTAGCTAAGTAGGTGAATACTTTGAAGATTAAACGAACTTACTCAAGTGAAGTTTGATCCTAATAAAATGACGGTATCGTCTTATAAACAGAACTACACCATTCAAAGCCAATCAAATAGAAACTGGAAGAAGAAGTCTGCTGTTACATATTTAAGTGTCGTTGGACAGTATTTAGAGCCAATACGGTTGCTAGTTTACCCGGACGATCCTGTAAGGACATAGACTCTCTATTTTGGTTTATTACCTTCAATAGTGAACCATTGTAATCGTCCAAGAAAAAAAAATACTCCCCCCCCCCCTCAAAATACAGAAGGGTATATTATCTTCTTTGTGCAGATCACCCTTCACCCTAAATCACTCAATGATACATTAATTATTACTAATTATTTTCATGAATGACCATTAATTATAATTAATGATAATAATTATCATGAAGTAGGTAGTGTAAGTTATTAATAATTATTGGTCCGAACCCGTAAACCAACCCCACAATGATTCTTGAAACTTTTCATAACCTTAGACCGATAAGAAGGGGGGGTTCAAAACGAATTTTGAAATTTTGAAAAATTAATATCTCGAAAAATTCAGATGGAATGGTATAGTTTATAGTTCACATTTAAATAGAGTTTATTTTTTTCGAATTTTGTAAGACCATCCGGAGGTTTATACGACCAGACGTAAATGATAATTTACATAACTTCATAATAATTATTAATAAAACTGGTTTAACCATGGTTTAAAATTATTTGACCGGACCATGGTACTCCGAGGTATTTTTGCGTCCTGAATCCATTTCCGAGTTCATCTGAGCCCCATCACGTCAGAAAAACGAGATTTTAAGGTCATTCAGAGGTGTTACGAGGGACGATCAAAAAGTAATAATACAAAACGTTTTGCGCAGCAGGAAAATTTTTGTTTTCAAATGTGGAATCCCCTACGTTATGGGCAGGATCATCCTGAACAAAACAAGAGCTCCGGCGATTAACTGCGACCGTTAGTTTGCTTTTGAGCATTTTGAAATGTGCGCTGCCATGAACGCTGCGGCCAACTCCGCGGGTCACATTTCCACACAACAGCTGCGCAAAACGTTTTGTATTCATAGTTTTTGAACCACCCTCGTAACCTCTAAATGACCTTGAAATCTCGTTTTAGCGAATTTTCGAAGAAAAGGAAGCTATTGTTCTCGGTCCAAAATTTTTAAAACTCGAATTTCCGAAAGATTTTTGCGCCAAAATCCGTTTCAGACCATCCTGAATTCACTGCCAAAAGACACAAAAAATCATATGTATATATTTATGTATTTATGTGTTGATGGGGTTGACTAGTGTGAAGAAGCAGGTTGTATTCAAATGACCAAGCTAGTCTTTTTTCCGTGATTACATTTACATTACGATTACATTACGATACTTTACGATATTTACATTACGATACATTACGATTACATTTTCACTTCCACATGTAATCTCACATGAATAGGGCTTTGTTCCATTGCCGAAACGTCGTGAAAAAATAAACACGGAAAAAAGACTAGCTTGGTCATTTGAATACAACCTGTTTATGTATTTATATACCCGCCAAAAAACCTCAGCCGCAAAAAGGAATGATATCCATTTTGCCCGCCAGCCACATATATAGGATGCTCGGTGCTTCGCACCTCGCTGTTGAGTGTGCATATAGAAACCTGATCCTCCTACCCCTAACCTCCACCGTCAATGTTTTCCTGTTCCCTGTCTCCTTCCCACAACCCCTTCTCACCCTTAGTCACCCTCGGTTTCACCTAATATGTTTCCTCTGTTACACCAGCAGGGAGCTTTACGCTTCTTTCAATGCTGTTGGCGGGAGCTTTTTGCCAGATGAACAAGCCTGAATTGAAGCATTACTTCATTATACCTAGGTGTACCACCACTGATTACTCGTGACCACCAGAAATACTTATAATATAGTAATGCTTCAATTCAGGCTTGTTCATCTGGCAAAAAGCTCCCGCCAACAGCATTGAAAGAAGCGTAAAGCTCCCTGCTGGTGTAACAGAGGAAACATATTAGGTGAAACCGAGGGTGACTAAGGGTGAGAAGGGGTTGTGGGAAGGAGACAGGGAACAGGAAAACATTGACGGTGGAGGTTAGGGGTAGGAGGATCAGGTTTCTATATGCACACTCAACAGCGAGGTGCGAAGCACCGAGCATCCTATATATGTGGCTGGCGGGCAAAATGGATATCATTCCTTTTTGCGGCTGAGGTTTTTTGGCGGGCCAGTTTTTACAACGGAGTTGTTTTTGGGGGGATATCACATCTTTTTGCATGGCTAGTTTTTGAGTGGTACTTATACAATACGGTTCAATTTAACAAAAGTACCTACGAGGTAACTAGTAAATGTTTTCCTAAATGAAGTTTTATCCTAGTCAAAATTTAGTAAAAAACTCTGCAAATTCTTGACACAACGGTTCATTATCTTCTTTGTACAGATCACCCTTCTGTCTAGATCACTAGGTCTAAATGTCTAGATCCTAAATGTTAGATTAATTATTATTATCAATTATCACTAATTATTAACAATTTTATCAAGTACCTAGTGAAAATTATTATAATTTATTGTTAGGTATTAATAATTCGTATTTATTATTAATAATTATTATTATTAATTATGATTAATTAATACGATATAATTGTGAGGTTTTTAATACTACGTCGGTAATAATAATTATTTTTCTATAAGAAGTACCTACCAACAAACATTCGAAATTACCTTCATTTCCGTAGCACGAAACGCACCTCAGAACAACAAACTCGACAACACATAAGCCATATGATGTTCTAAAGAGCTTGTTAGTATGAAAATGGACCTGTATTTCAACAGTTTGATTCATGATCGTGTTGTGAGGCACAATCTTTGAGCCGTCATTGTGAACGAACGGCTGGTCGTACAAAGCTGCGGATGGTCTTGAAAAATTCTACGGAACAAACTCTATCTAAATATGAAATGAAAAACATACCGTTCTATATGAATTTTTCGAGATATGAGATTTTCAAATTTTCAAAATTCGTTTTGAACCCCTTCCCCTTGACCTAGGGTTATGAAAAGTTTCGAGGACCATTGTGGGGCTGGTCCAAACCCAGAAACCAAATTTCGTAATTTTAGCTCAACGTTAACTGGGCAAAGTGGCGCGGACGCGGACGGCGGACGGCGTACGGCGGACGGACGGATTTTTTTTTATTCGATTTTCTGAATCTACGTATCTTGAAACGTAAACCAACAAATTTTGAGGGGGGGTTAAAAAATTTTTTTCTTTGGGCGATTCCAAGGGTTATTATCGAAGATAATAAACCAAAATTAGTACGCCTACTAATTTGCCTTTTTGTTTCTTCTTTTTGTGACAAGAATAATTATTTTTTGGAAATTATTGTTTGTTATCTGAAATGTGTTTGAAAAATAAGTAGTTTTAAAATTTTTGCGAATTGGTTAAATAGTAGTTTTAAATTTTTCGATTAATTAAAACAATTAACAATTTTAAAAAATTATTAAAATTTAAAACAATTATTATTATTATTAAATTTGAAAAAATAGAAAGAATTAGAAATTTGAATGAATTTGAATTAGAAATGTTTTGAAAATTTGTTGCATTTTGGTTTATTATCTTCGATAATGAACCATTGGAATCGCCCAAAGAAAAAATTTTTTTAACCCCCCCTCAAAATTTGTTGGTTTACGTT
>OY986058.1:26656495-26728061 GCA_963920205.1 Stenodema calcarata
GTGGCTGGTGGGCAAAATGGATATCATTCCTTTTTGCGGCTGAGGTTTTTTGGCGGGCCAGTTTTTACAACGGAGTTGTTTTTGGGGGGATATCACATCTTTTTGCATGGCTAGTTTTTGAGTGGTACTTATACAATACGGTTCAATTTAACAAAAGTACCTACGAGGTAACTAGTAAATGTTTTCCTAAATGAAGTTTTATCCTAGTCAAAATTTAGTAAAGAACTCTGCAAATTCTTGACACAACGGTTCATTATCTTCTTTGTACAGATCACCCTTCTGTCTAGATCACTAGGTCTAAATGTCTAGATCCTAAATGTTAGATTAATTATTATTATCAATTATCACTAATTATTAACAATTTTATCAAGTACCTAGTGAAAATTATTATAATTTATTGTTAGGTATTAATAATTCGTATTTATTATTAATAATTATTATTATTAATTATGATTAATTAATACGATATAATTGTGAGGTTTTTAATACTACGTCGGTAATAATAATTATTTTTCTATAAGAAGTACCTACCAACAAACATTCGAAATTACCTTCATTTCCGTAGCACGAAACGCACCTCAGAACAACAAACTCGACAACACATAAGCCATATGATGTTCTAAAGAGCTTGTTAGTATGAAAATGGACCTGTATTTCAACAGTTTGATTCATGATCGTGTTGTGAGGCACAATCTTTGAGCCGTCATTGTGAACGAACGGCTGGTCGTACAAAGCTGCGGATGGTCTTGAAAAATTCTACGGAACAAACTCTATCTAAATATGAAATGAAAAACATACCGTTCTATATGAATTTTTCGAGATATGAGATTTTCAAATTTTCAAAATTCGTTTTGAACCCCTTCCCCTTGACCTAGGGTTATGAAAAGTTTCGAGGACCATTGTGGGGCTGGTCCAAACCCAGAAACCAAATTTCGTAATTTTAGCTCAACGTTAACTGGGCAAAGTGGCGCGGACGGCGGACGGCGTACGGCGGACGGACGGATTTTTTTTTATTCGATTTTCTGAATCTACGTATCTTGAAACGTAAACCAACAAATTTTGAGGGGGGGTTAAAAAATTTTTTTTCTTTGGGCGATTCCAAGGGTTATTATCGAAGATAATAAACCAAAATTAGTACGCCTACTAATTTGCCTTTTTGTTTCTTCTTTTTGTGACAAGAATAATTATTTTTTGGAAATTATTGTTTGTTATCTGAAATGTGTTTGAAAAATAAGTAGTTTTAAAATTTTTGCGAATTGGTTAAATAGTAGTTTTAAATTTTTCGATTAATTAAAACAATTAACAATTTTAAAAAATTATTAAAATTTAAAACAATTATTATTATTATTAAATTTGAAAAAATAGAAAGAATTAGAAATTTGAATGAATTTGAATTAGAAATGTTTTGAAAATTTGTTGCATTTTGGTTTATTATCTTCGATAATGAACCATTGGAATCGCCCAAAGAAAAAATTTTTTTAACCCCCCCTCAAAATTTGTTGGTTTACGTTTCAAGATACGTAGATTCAGAAAATCGAATAAAAAAAAATCCGTCCGTCCGCCGTACGCCGTCCGCCGTCCGCGCCACTTTGCCCAGTTAGCGTTGAGCTAAAATTACGAAATTTGGTTTCTGGGTTTGGACCAGCCTCACAATGATCCTCGAAACTTTTCATAACCCTAGGTCAAGGGGAAGGGGTTCAAAACGAATTTTGAAATTTTGAAAATTCCATATCTCGAAAAATTCATATAGAACGATATGTTTTTTATTTCATATTTAGATAGAGCTTGTTCCGTAGAATTTTTTAAGACCATCCGCAGCTTTGTACGACCAGCCGTTCGTTCACAATGACGGCTCAAAGATTGTGCCTCACAACACGATCGTGACTCAAACTGTTGAAATACAGGTCCATTTTCATACTAACAAGCTCTTTGGAACATCATATGGCTTAAGTGATGTCGAGTTTGTTGTTCTGAGGTGCGTTTCGTGCTACTGAAATGAAGGTAATTTCGAATGTTTGTTGGTAGGTACTTCTTTTATAGAAAAATTATTACCGACGTAGTATTAAAAACCCCAGAATTATATCGTATTAATTAATAATAATTAATAATAATTATTATAAATAATAAATACAAATTATTAATACCCAACAATGATTTATAATAATTTTCACTAGGTACTTGATAAAATTGTTAATAATTAGTGATAATTGATAATAATAATTAATCTAAAATTTAGGATCTAGACATTTAGACCTAGTGATCTAGACAGAAGGGTGATCTGTACAAAGAAGATAACGAACCGTTGTGTCAAGAATTTGCAGAGTTTTTTCTTGGGGATTGTGCAAATTTTTGTTGTTGAGAATCATTACAATAATTTTAATTATTGGTGTCGAAGAGAAAGTGTAAAGAGAAAGTTTCTTCTTCTTGGAGTGCCATATCCGAATTTCGGACGTTGGCGACCTCTCACATATAATCCTGTGATGCACGTCTTGACAAGTTATACGGGACCTACAGTTTATCGCCGGTTCCGAACGGCACTATTTGAGAGGCTGTAGTAGGCAAATGATACTGGTGGTAGTTTGCCATTGCTTTCCACCAGGTGACCGCCGCAACGGCTAAGTACTCGTATGTGAAAAATCCTTTCACGCCAGCGGGTATTGAACCCAAGATCTTACGCATCGCGGACAGACGCGCTTGTCCACGAGGCTACCGGCGGCCACAGAAAGTTTGCAAAACGTAAAACGCACGTTTTTATACCAAAAACCGCGAATAACTCGAGAACCGTTGGGAAAAGTGGCAAAGTGTGCTACCCTCATTCGAAAGCCCATTAAATTTCCTATCGATCCTTAAACAGGCGCCACTCTACGACAATTTTTCTGACCACCGTTCAACTTTGATGTTTTCGGAAATTAGCCAAATCAGTAGATGTGGAATTTATTCACGTATTTTTGGCTGTGGATTAGTCAAATCGATTGAGATTTAGTTCAAAATTATTGAGCATATTCTAGACAACCTAGCGGACATTTTAAGACCAACCTCACCAATTTTCATCAATATTTGCGGCAGTTGTTGTTGAAAATAGAAAAATCACCATAACTCCTTTATTTCCCCCCTTAGGAAGCATTTTGTGATCTCAAATTAAACAGTTTGAAAAGCTGAACACAACTAAAAAAGAAAATCTGAAAAAGCTTCAATTTTGAAGGAGTTATGACCATTTGAAATTCCTAAAAAACACTATTTCCCCCCTAATTGGGGGGGAAATGGGGGGAGGGAGAAAAAATGGTCAAAAGGCACTCCCTTGGAGCATAACAAACGTGTGTGCAAAATTTCAGCTCGATCCGATTTGTCTGCTGGGCTGTAGCCCCGTCAATGAACAACGACAACGACAACGACAACGACAACAAGAAGAACACGAAAAACTTGAAAAATAGTGGTTTTAAAATTGTTATACCCCCGACACCTGATGTTCCCAAGAGCTGAAATTTGTTTTACGTCCTCACGTGCCCCTGGAGAGTTGGTGTACAAAAAATCAACTCTCGAGACACTCAGGGGACCGAGCTACGGGATGGTGAAAACCCCAACTAGTTCCGTCGCGTAATCAGTGTCTCAGTCGCTTCGGTTTTCAGGGCTTCGGTTTTCTTGGCGGGCGGGACGCTCCCGCGTCCCTAGATTTATGTGGTGTGAGATATTTTATTTCGAGGTTCGGTGAATGAGAACAATTTTTGGTTCCGACGTTTCGGCCGTTTATTCAGCCATCTTCAGGGCTGTAACAACAGTATGGCAAATTTTACAAGGGCTTATGGGGATGTGGTTGAAAATGATTTATTATGGAAATATGGTAGAAGTTATGAATATGATAAAAGCATTACAAAGGTTTATGGGGATGTGATGGAAAATGATTCACTATGGAAATAAATTATGGAAATAAATATATGGAAATATAAATATATGGAAATAAATTATTTCCATAGTAAATCATTTTCCATCACATCCCCATAAACCTTTGTAATGCTTTTATCATATTCATAACTTCTACCATATTTCCATAATAAATCATTTTCAACCACATCCCCATAAGCCCTTGTAAAATTTGCCATACTGTTGTTACAGCCCTGAAGATGGCTGAATAAACGGCCGAAACGTCGGAACCAAAAATTGTTCTCATTGACCGAACCTCGAAATAAAATATCTCACACCATATAGATACTACGGTCGAAAACCGGACGGAAATCCACTACAACTATATATTTATGTATTTATGTATGTGTCATTCCAGACGATAACTCTCGATAGAATTGAGATAAAAAGTTCAAATTTGCACACAAAATCTGTTTTGGCAATCGACAGGCTAAGTTCGAAGATGGGCAGAATCGGGCCACTCTAAGGGGGGTGTAGGGGAGTTTTAAGGGGGGGAAAATTACCCCTGAAGTCCAAATTTGAAACAGTCTGACATGTGACACCTCATTTTAAAGGTTTTTTCATGCTGAACACGATGGTGAAGTCAGAATTGCGATATCTCATTCCGTTCTCAAACTGGAGCTCTGAAGGTGAAAAAACGTGGTTGTTACTTAGAGATTCTCCACGATTCATCTGCTATAATCTGATAACGGAATGAGATATCGCAATTCTGAATTCACCATCGTGTTCATCGCTGAAAAAGCTATATACTAAGGGGGGTTTTGGGGAGTTTGGGGGGGGGGGGGAGGAGAATCATCTACCCATTAATTCCCAAAATGAAACAGTCTGACAAGTGACACCTCAATTTAAAGGTTTTTTTAGGCTGAACACGATGATGGGGTTTTTGGGATTTTAGGGGAGGGGGGATTACCCATTAATTCTCTAACTGAAACAGTCTGACATGTGACACCTCGTTTTAAAGTTTTTTTCATGCTGAACACGATGGTGAAGTCAGATTTGCGATATCTTATTTCCTTCTCAAACGTTGATGTTCTTGAGATGTTCTGTTCGGTTCTCGTATAATCTGATAACGGAATGAGATATCGATATTCTAACTTCATCATCGTGTTCAGCGTTGAAAAATCTATAAACTGAGGTTTAGGAGTCAAGGAGTTAGGTGTAGGTTTATCATTTTACATAGAAATAGTTATTTCTTCGAAAATTCGCTCTTATAGCCATGCTGCATGACTGTGGATTTTTCTGACGTGATGGGGCTCAGATGACCGCGGAAATGGATTCAGGACGCAAAAATATTTCGGAGTACCATGGTCCGGTCAAATAGAACGCCGTCGTGTTTAGAGTTGGAATATTGAAAAGCTGAGGGGGGTTTGGGGATTATGGGGGGGGGGGGGTTGCTCAAAAAATGAAAGTCTGACAAGTGACACCTCATTTTAAAGGTTTTTACACGCTGAATACGATCGTGAAGTCGGAATAATTCCAATTATTGCGATATCTTATTTCGTTATCAAACTTTAGTACCTACTTTGAAGATGAAGAAATGTGGTTGAACCTTGATATATTATTCTTCATGGTTAGTCTGCTCTAATCTGATGACGGAATGCGATATCGCAATTCTGACTTCGCCATCGTGTTCAGCGTTGAAATGTGCAAAAGCTGAGGGGGGTTTTGCTGATGTTGGGGGGGGGGGGGGGTTCACCCATAAATTCCAAAAATAAATGGTCTGTCAAGTAACACCTCATTTTTAAGGTTTTTACACGCTGAATAAGATGGGGACGTCAGAATTGCTATATCTTATTCCGCTTTCAAACTGGAGCACGTTGAAGATGAAGAAACGTGGTTGTTACTTGAGATGTTCTTCATGGACATCATGTTCTTTAATGAAGACCATTTACATAAAACCCATTATTTCTTCGAAAGTTCGCTCTTATAGTCATGCTGCATGACTGGGGATTTTTTTTGTAAACCAGAGTAATTAATGATAATTTATTATAATAATTATCCAATCGTTTAGTGGCCTTGCCAGAAGGGTGGTCTGCCAAAAAAAAGATAATACACCATTGAGTCAAGAATTTGCAGAGTTTTTCGAATGGTGCAATATATTATATCGAGAGTTATCGTCTGGAATGACACATGTGTATACATAAATATATAAATTTTTATATGAACTTGAATTTTTTATATGAACTTGAAATTTTTATATGAACTTTTCACGCGAGTGTCTTTAGTTTCACCAATCCACCGTATAAATTTTTATAGCTACATAATATGTAGCTATAAAAATTTATACGGTGGATAAATTATGATTTCTGGTGTCTTTTGGCAGGCAGTGAGTTCAGAAAGGTTTGAAACGAATTTCGGATGAAAATGTTTCGGAAATTGGACTTTTAAAAATTTTGGACCGAGAACAATAGCTTACTTTCCCAAGAATAGTTATGGAAAACTTTGTCAATATTTTTGGCGTCATTACCGTAGTAATTCGGGAAAACCTTGAGGCCAGATATCTCAAAACCACATTTTGGATTTTACTCCCTTCCTCCAATTACTTCCTCAATTGTTAGTTCAGTTCATGTCCATTTCCTTGGCGGCCACTGGCACCAACTATAAATTCCAGGGACATCTCGATTAGTTTAGTGCATACAATTCGTGGGCCCTTGTCGAAGAGATTATTGTGATCGCCAGTCGAACCCCTTCATACTCGTACATCATGGCAAAAACCCTCTCGATGGAACGAATTATTAGTTCGTCGGTGTGAAAAATAAAGGGAAGCCCGATTCTTTCTTTATGGGGCGGACGCACGCGATATTTCTTAATAGATTCCGCTCACAAAAATTCGATTGGTCTCCTGTCACCGAAGGTGATTTGTGACGGAGGCCGCCATTAGCGCTAATGTAACGTACCAACAGCTATAATAATAAAGGGGCGTTTTCATGTTTCTCCCGTATTACCCAGTGTGTTTCGGCAGGGCGAATCTGTCATAATCTAGCCAACCAAAGTGGCACCCCATACCTTCCCCGTATTATATCATCAGACTACACGAGTTATAACATTACGATCCTGAACGTCGTTTGTCCCCGTAATTCTATCCCGAATTCAAATCGAAAATCGTTTGAACGTCGATAATGAAAATAACTAGTACCTATCGGACATCGTCGTAAATGGAGACTTAAAAACAGTTCAAACCTTACGGTAAAATCTGTCACTTCTACATTTGAAAATGACCTATGTATCTTCAAAAAACGAGACTACGACCGCTACAAGTAGGTATTTTTTATTATAACCAGTAGCAAACAACGCACTCATCATTTTTTCAGCTTCTCTACTGCGTAACTTTACTTTCAAATATGAACAAAGCGAGCTGAAACGAAGCAAATACCCATAATCAAACAGTATGGAATTAAGAGAGAATCCTGTTCTCTGGCGAAAATTCGGTTATTTTGCGTGAAAAAAAATCGTCTTTTCAGACGTATTTGCATATGTAATTTCGTAATTTTCCATTCCCTTTCCCTCCTTCTTTCTCAACCGGGCTGGGGACCGGCTATGGCGAATCTAAAAGAAAATAAATACGAACAGGTACTTTATGAAAAAAATAAATTTTGATCCTTGAATCCTTGGTCCTTGAAACTTTTCATAACCCTAGGTCAAGGGGAAGGGGTTTAAAACAAATTTTGAAATTTTGAAAATTTCATATCTCAAAAAATTCATATAGAACGGTGTAGTTTTTAGTTCTGAGGTACGATTTTTTTGTTCTGAGGTACGTTTCGTGCTACGGAAATGAAGGTAATTTCGAATGTTTGTTGGTAGGTACTTCTTTTATAGAAAAATTATTGCTGACGTAGTATTAAAATCCCCAGAATTATATCGGTACATTTTATTTGTAATAATTCATCATCTCTATCATTCAGGTTCTGCACAACGGAACCCAATGACGGCTCAAAGTCGGAGCAGATCGAAAATCGTCAACATGAGAGTGAATCGTGAGGCAGCCTGTCGGGTCCATTTTCAAACTGGCCCAGCTGAAATGAAATCTGTTGACGAGGAGATAATATACATTCAAAATCTGCGTACTTTAAATAATAATAATCAATCTACCATTTAGTGATCTAGGCACAAGGGAAATCTGCACAAAGAAGATAATTAACCGTTGTGTCAAGAATTAACAGAATTTTGCGATAAAACAGGGTTGTAGCGCTCTTTGGAAAATCTTCAAGATTACGTTGTATTCGTAATATTCGTGGAACTGCGGTGGGAGCGGCAAAAAAAAGGGGGGGGGGGTCGTGGAGTTCTCTTTCTACGCCACCTCTGCGTCCACCAACTCCCGCCCGCTTTCCACTTTCTCACCCACTTTCACATTCACATTCACCCACAATTTAAATTTAAACGAATATTAGGTGGAGGGGAGGTGAGGGAGAGAGAGCGTAATGATTTAGAGACAACTCCCGCCTCCCCCTCATCAACCGCCTCCCCCTCATCAACCGCCTCCCCCTCATCAACCGCCTCCCTCTTTCTCACCGACCTCCACATTCACATTCACCCTCAATTTAAATTTAAACGGCCGTGGCGGGGGAAGGGGGGCGTAATGATTGAGAGACAACCCCCCCCCCCCCGCACAATCACCCACACCTGCCCGCTTTCCTCTTTCTCACCGACCTCCACATTCTCATTCACCCACGATTTCAATTTAAGTAGTTTGGCGAGGGGGGAGACAACCCCCTGTTCCCTTTCGTCAACTTTCTCCGTCGTCCCGCTCGGCTCCCCGCTTTCCTCTTTCTCACTCACTCACAATTACAATTAATAGCTAGCCATACACGAGCGGATTTTTCCGGCGGATCAGATCCGCGGATCTTCTCACCGACCCCATCCGCCGATCTCAGATCTGTCGTAGCCCACTCACGTGCGGATCGATCCGCGAGATCGTCCGCCAGGACATCCGTTGGGAGATTTGATTTGTTCGTGTATGGGGTGATCCGACGAATATCCCTTGTCAGATCCGCGGATCCAGATCTGTCGAGCATGTCGGACGGATCAGGGGATCCGACTGGCGGATTCGGCACTCAGTTGCGAATCGACATGGACACGAAGAGGAAAGTTGTGGCAGTGGCAGGTAGTGGGCTATGAACGATAGTCCTTTACTTCTCACGTGGCAGAAAGAAAAGAAGGTCGAAGTGGGTAAAATCATGGATTTTGGGAAGAGAAGAAAACAGCCACATGGGGCTCATTCGGCATTGTGTTTATTTATGTGTTATCCACTTTATCCACTTTATTTGACATTATTAGGTACGTGTAATTACAACAACAACGCAATTATTTTATCGCTCACAGCAACAGAAAAGATCGCACGAAATCCGAGCCCACGTCAAATCCGCTCGTGTATGGTGACTGACTGCGTTGGTCCGATGACCGACCGGATCGACGGATTTGTCCATACACGTAAGGGTGGGGTCTGCGGGTTTTCCCCGGCACCATTCCCGCGGATGTCGGCCAGACCTTGCCCTTTCCACTAACGATCGAATTGAACTGACGGATCTCCCAAAATTCTCAGAAAAATCCGTCATCCGCCGTGAAAATCCGCGCGTGTATGGCTAGGTAATGTCGACAGACGTTAATAATAGACATTTATGTGCCCCCTCCCCCCACCATCCTTCCCATCCCACCTACGATTTCAATTCATTTATCCATTGATAAATAATATTCAATATTAATTTGGTATATAGATTAGGTAATAATTTTCATTTACATTATTCACTAGTGGCTAGTGACAAGCCCACAAGGTAGTCCTCGGCGATGTCCTTTGCGTATTGCGCAAAATTAATATTTCACTCATCATTTATAACAATAATAATTATTGTTGTTATAATTATTGTTGTTATAATTATTATTATTGTTGTTATAACAATAATAATTAAAGTGGAAGGGACGAACAAATGGTTTAAATAGGCGTAACTCGCTCAGGCATGGCCTATCAATTATTGATAGGCCATGCCTGAGCGAGTTACGCCTATTTAAACCATTTGTTCGTCCCTTCCACTAATCCCGGATATTGTATGCAGATCAGTGTGATCTACACAGAAAGATTATCTGTACAAAGAAGATAATAAACCGTTGTGTCAAGAATTTGCAGAGTTTTTTAACCAGGGACCGAATTATTGTGACAACGATATAATAATTCGTATTAGAACGGTATCACTTTACAGTGAATTGTCAAAGAAAAGGAAGCAATTGTTTTCAGTCCACCATTTTAAAACTCGAATTTCCGGAAAGACACGAAAGACACACAAAAAAAATCATATGTACCTACCTATACATTTATTTATGTATGTGTCATTCCAGACGATAACTCACGATTGAATTGAGATAAAAAATTCAAATTTGCACAGAAAATCGTCTTGGCATCGAAAGACAAAGTTCGTAGATGGGCAGAATCAGGCCAATAAGGTGGGTTTTGTAAAGTTTTGGAGGGGGGATTACTCGTAACTACCATGTTTCGTCATCATCAAAGAGCTCTAGTTTGAAAAGGAAATGAAATATCGCAATTCTGACTACACCATCGTGTACAGCGTTGAAATTGAGGTGTTACTCGACCAAAAAAGGGAGACAAAAGTTGTTATAAAACCAGTAACATGGAGACATTTTACGTAAAACCAGTTATTTCTTCGAAAATTCGCTCTTATAGCCATGCTACATGACTGTGGATTCTATTGATTTTATTTCATTTTTGTAAATGAAGTTATTTCAATAAAATAGAAGATTTATATATATTTATTTTGAATAAAACGTTTTCATGAACTTTGAAGGATCTTTCCTGTAAAGTCCATTTTTGTGTAGCAAATGAGCCAATAATATTATTTGAGTATATCGTTGAAATTCAGCAAGTAGGGGCCCTTTTGGGCTGGCGAGGATGGTCCTGGATGGGTAGATATCAAAACACCTAATGTCAGTAGGAGGGGGTGATGAATAAGGGTTGTTATTTTCAACAATTCATGACACCAGTACTTTCAAACGAAATGTAGAGGCAAGAAATTGTAAACTTTGTTTAACCAACCAATGAGCGGCGACTTGGAAATTACTAGGACCTTCAGTTTGAGTTGATAATGTGGCTAGAAAAGCGAAAGGAAGTTGCTAAGACTAGGGGATTTATGGAGGGTCGTTCCGCGGGTAATTACACGAAGTTGAGACTGGGTAATCAAAATGCGATTAAGAACTATGCAAGAAAATTAAACTGGGGGGGGGGGGGGGGGCTGGCAGTCAGATTAGGAAGGTTTGTCCAGCTTTCTGTTGCTGTCCCGTGTTCAACGTACAGTGTCGTTTACAATGACACTACTAAATCTATGGAACTGAGGAATGCATTGCGGATGTGCTGGGCGAATATGACAATAATGATGCCCGTGAAGATGAAGAAGATGACTTGGATAAATGATCAATTTATTGGTAACTAACTTGCATTAAAGTACATATCAGAATACTGTATGTTTTCAAATTTACCGATTATTTTGCTCAATAAAAATGTTTTTGTTTTTTTCGTGTTTTAAGTTTTGCATCATGGTGATTGTTTTTTCTCAAGAGTTTTACTTCACAGAGGAACTTCTGGAATTATTTGATTATGGAATTATTTGATCTGGATAATTTGACAGCACCACATAATATTATTATGTGACAGTAAAAAAACGTTTCCAGTCGCCAGCCGATTTCTTTGCTCAGAGAATAAAGTTGCAATGAATCATCTCATGTCATTATTCATCCTAACTTTATTCTCTGAGGAAAGGATTCGCCGGGCGACTGGAAACGTTTTTTGCTGCTGCTGTAAAATCATGTGTTTTGTGGTGCTGACAAATAATATTATTATGGATATCGCTCAAAAAAGGTTTCTTTTGTGGCTTACGACTTGTGGTCCAGCTGGAGGTGGTTTTGGGTTTTCAGCTCTCCTGTAAAATGGTAAATTTGTGGGTTATTACAAGTGCGCTCGGGAGAGTCGGTATGTTACAAAGCAAGAAGAAAATTACTGTGAAATAATGGGATTCAAGGGATTCTGAGGATTGTTGGGAAATTACCACAAATTCCATGTTTCGGAAATGTGTTTTTTTACGTAAGCATGTTATGGCATTGTTATGTGAGCAGAAGGGTCAAGGGTTATGTGTCAAGATTTACCATTTCTCAATCATTTTAATTGGGAAAATAATTTTGAAGCAGTTGAAACAAAACTATGCAAATACAATTATTGTATTTGCATAGTTTTGTTTCAACTGCTGGCACATGATTCCTTGGTTAAAATATTGAAAAAATCGCCTGTTGTAAAATCTTGGTCTTGTAACATACGCCCCTTTGCTTTTGTACCGATAATAAATCAGCCCGGACGGTTAGTTTATCGCCTAACTCTGAACTTGTCCGGAAGATGGTATTGACATAGTACGAGTAGATAACCTACTGATGGGACGGATCAGAGGGCCCGGCCATTTTGAAGGGCTTTACTTTTACAGAAAAAAGTGGGATAAAAAAATTGATTTAAAAAAATTTTGAAGAGACTCCATCGACCATAAAACATCGAGAAAAATGGTGATAGAGTGTTCGGCCAGAACCGAAAGGGTCCCGAAGGAGAGAAGCCTCTTGGCCAGTCACAGTAAATCAAGCCGGCGCAACTTGGGTGGTCCAGCAATAATTATCTTTCCCTCGACGGCCGCCAGGGGCCCCTTTAATCAGTCAGTCACTACAAGCCAACATCCCCACCTTCCGTCGGACCATTTCTCGGAGCTTCCCGCGCCATTTTGATTATTAGCTCACCTTTTACGACTGAAAAGGGAGTGAAGGCTCGGGGGAAGCGTTGGGAAAGGTACCTCAGATGATGGTTGGAGTCGTTTATTTAGTTTCTCGAGCTTCGAGAACATCGTGAGCATCGGAGATGAGATGTTGGAGAGGGTTGCTGACAGGACTGAGGTCTCGTTGACCTCTTGATTTTTCTCCCTACATAAGGTCAAAACCCTCCGGAGACGTGTTTACTCTAAAGGGCTAACTTGGTGTTGGGTTAACAGGACGTAACGGTTTGTAGCCATTTAACCGTGCAAACCCATTAACCTGTCATAACTCCGTGAATCGTTATCACTGTTTTTCGAGGCACGCTCTCTTCTTGGAGGCCGTCATCGTGGGCTTTTTTCCGCTGATCGATTGACGGCAGCACAGAGAAAGCGCGTCTCAGACGGAATCACGATCCATCGCAGCTCTTCCTTTATTTCAGTTTAATAAAGATTAAAGAGGCATAGGATGAGGGGTCCAATAGTTGCCCACTTAAGCTGTTTTTTGACCTACGACTAAAACGGTTCCAAAAGCCTCCTTGAGTATTTTCAATTATCCTTTGACGAAGTCGTAATTAAATTGATATTATGTTGAAGTTCGTCAATCAATATGCCGCAAAACGCAACTAGTTGGGCGATTGTTTGAAGGAGGAACTTTGGGCGTTTCTTGGAGTTCTTCTCCTTAGTGGGTACGTCATTTATCCAAGACGAGGAATGTATCGGGAGGAGGAAAGAGACACTCATACCAATCTAATTTCAAAAGTAATATCAAGAGATCGATTTGATTTCATCATGTCCCATTTACATGTCTGTGATAATGACAAGCTGCCAAAATCAGATCGCTTTGCCAAATCCGTCCTCTCGTCAAATTGCTGGCTGAATGCCTAAGGGATTTTGTCACTCACACAAGAGACCATTCAGTTGATGAATCGATGGTGCCATACTTTGGTAAACATGGATGCAAGAAGTTCATTCGAGGTAGGCCCAATTCTTTTAGCTGTATGTAAAAAGTAAAAATGTAAAAACATTTCCAAATTCCAATGTAAAATCTGATGGTGTTCTTATAATTTTTCCTTCTTCGGGAAAGCCGATACGAGCTTGCCCTATCTCAGTCCGGCCCAGTCTTGCCCTATCCCTCTGAAGTTTTTAATATTTTTTAAATTCGAAAGAGGGACTTTGGACGATGAAACCTAGGGAAGAAATTTTTAAATCCGATAGAAATGAATTGACCACTTGATTTCAATATCAAAACTTGTTTCTGATCCAATCGTTGCCCAGATGAATGAAATAAAATTAGACCTCGCAGTCCTCTACCTTTTTTACAGGATATGATTCATACCTACTAATTAACATCAAAAATATAAAGCTGTTTTGAGGGCAGGTGGCCAAATCACGTCCAATGCCACTGGAACTGATGGAATCCCACGAAGATTTTCACTGCTCCTAATCCCTGCTTTATTGTCTCATATAACCTTTTTGTTCAATTACATACTCATGTCGTCTACATACCCCAAGGCTGGGAAGACTTCTAAATATTCAGATTTTCGTCCCATAAGTATGCTACCATTTCTCAGCAAGGTATTCGAACAAATTGTGTTACTTCAAATGTACTCCTTCATTTCAAGTCATTCCTTAATATGCAAATTCCAATCCGCTTTCCGGAATATGCACAGCTTTGAGTCTGCTCTTCTTAGAGTTGTTGAGGATTGTAGGATGGGGATCGAGGATTCTAAGCGCACTATATTATCTGTGCATTTTGTTTATATACATGAAAATAAGCTGAACAAACATAAAAATGTTGCCGTCGTTTACGCCCTTTAGAATTCTACTATAGGGAGATCAATGCTACTTTTGACTTGGGTTTTTTATTGTATAACTACTTTCATGATAAACATTTTTGTCGCTAATCTTTAAAACAGAATACTGAGATGTTGAAAAAACGGAAATACTGTACATTATTTGATATTCTTTGCAAAATCATTTTTGAATTTTCTTCGCGTTCATGTCGTTTACGCTTTTTGAGACAGTGTAAATTCCACTAGACCGATAAAACATTGTCATAAGGTAATGCGTCAGAAGTCGACACGTTAAAGGAAGTTTGAACTTTGAGCTTACCTTTCACGTAGGGAAATAGTTTTTTCTCATTGCAAACCTGTTCATTGTGTACCCAAGATCCTTCCCTAAAAGATACTATCCCCCTTGGACCAACTCATTTTTCTGGTAACTCTTGCAGTACTATTGACTTAATTATTGTAAAGAATCCTAACAAGATTGCTGGCTCCTCAGTTTTTTCTGTGCCGGGGGTGTCCCACCATAGTTTCATTGCAGTATCGCTCCGTACACCACCTATTGCTCTACCAAAAGTATTTATCAACACGCGTAACATGAAAATCATAAAGAAAGAAATTTTGCTTGAGGCTGCAACTCGGTTGGCGTGGAATGAGATTTACAGGATGAATGATGTTGATGATATGGTTGCCCATGTTCACTCTCTTCTCTTGAATTGTTGGATAGATTTGCACCATTCAAAAAGGTTAGAGTGAAACACCCCTCGACACCGTGGTTTACTCCTGCTATTAAAAGAGCAATCAAATTAAGGGATAGGTTGCATGGACGATGGAAACAGTCTGGTCTCGTTTCAGATCATGAAGCCTTCAGAGTTCAAAGGAATCAAACCAAGGTCATGGTTAGGAATGCCAAGAAAACCCACATTTCTAAAATTTTGGACCCTAAGCTGCCTCCTAAACAGTTATGGAAACACGTTAGTAGTCTGGGAATGAGGGTGAAGTCATGCTCTGAAGCTTTAAACTTTCTGCCGGATGACATTAATAATCATTTTTGCTGTACTCAACCAACGGTATCCGGATTTAGTCTCGGCTCGACTTGGGAAGGGTTTTCATTTCGAAATGTGAGTGAGGCCGAGGTATTGAGTGCGTTTTCATTTATAAAATCTGATGCGGTGGGATCTGATGGGATACCTCTGAGCTTTGTTAAACTGTTATTACCTCACATCCTCCCGTTTGTTACGCATCTTTTTAATTTCTGTTTCACCTCGTCATCATTCCCCAATAGTTGGAAAAATGCCACTGTAATTCCTTTAAACAAAACTGCTAATCCTAAATCTTTAAATGAATTGAGACCAATCTCAATTCTACCAGCTATTTCTAAACCTCTTGAAGTACTATTCAACAATCAAATTCTATCTCATATTGACACAAATAACCTACTCAATCCTTTGCAATCTGGGTTCAGGGAGGGTCACAGTTGTGTGTCTGCACTTGTGAAGGTTACTGAGGACATCCGGGAGGGTTTTGAACGGGGTGAAGTGACCATTCTTGTTTTGATCGATTTTAGTAATGCATTTGGCTCTTTGAATTTCAGTATACTCTTAGAAAAGTGTCGATCTGAATTTGCCTTCAGCTCTAGTGCTTGTAAGTTCATTTATTCATTTCTATCAGGCCGTTCACAGTGCGTCAAAGTTGGATCCCAAATGTCTTCTTCTCTTCCCCTTTACAGTGGTGTGCCTCAGGGTTCTGTGTCTGGTCCGCGTTTGTTCTCAATGTACGTCAATGACTTTGCCAAATGCCTCGAGTTCTCTTCCTACCATCAGTTCGCTGATGACGTACAAATTTATTTAAATTGTAAACCCCATGATATCGAGCTCGGTATTTCTCGAATAAACAAGGACTTGACTAGCATTGAGAGCTGGGCTCGCCAACATGCGCTAACCCTGAACCCTGCTAAAACTCAAGTAATGCTGTGCACCACAAAACCGGTTATTACGTCCTCTCTTCCAGCAGTCGAAATTTATTCAGTTCCCATCCCATTTTCCGAATCCGTAAAAAACCTCGGCATAATTTTAAGTCCAGATTTATCTTGGTCAGCCCAAACTTCCGCCATTTGCCAAAAAGTCTATGGATCGCTTTATGCTCTGAAAAGACTTGCATATAGCACCCCTCAGGATCTCCGTTTGCTGCTGGTGAAGACTCTCATAATTCCCTTGTTTACCTATGGTGATCTCCTTTATGTAAATTCTTGTGATGCTGAATCGAGGAGAAAACTTGAGGTTGCATTCAATGGATGCATCAGATATGTCTACAAGCTTAAACCACGGGGGCATGTCTCCTCCCACATTAATTCTGTATTAGGCTATGGCCTTTTTGATTACTTGTCCATCCGTTTCTTCAGATTCATCTTTCAAGTCGCCCATAAAACGAACAATGTCCCTTCTTATCTTCATGGAATTTTTTCTGTTAGTTTGTCCTCTCGACTGTTCACTCTAGTGCAAACATTTGCAAAAACTAAAGCATTTAGTAACTCCTTACGTGTGGCAGGAGCAAGAGCTTGGAACCGTCTGCCTCTCGCTGTCAGGTCTCTCCCCACTCTCGGAGCAATTACCAAATCACTAAAAGAACATTTTACCCACCAATAGTCTCTTCATCACGTTTCAGTAATCCTCTTTCCTGCTTCATTCTACTGCATTTTCTTTCTACTCTTCTTCTTTATATTCTTTTCTTTTCAGTCTCCCTCTTCCTCTTTCTTCTTTCATAATACGCAATTCTAGTTTTCTTTTTTTTTTTTTTTTCTCGTTATCTCTTTTTTTTCTAACCCCCAATTGGGTTCTTATAAAAATAGTATAGTTTAGTTGTTTTATATTATTGTCCAGGCTCGGCGGGAACTTTGTTCCTATTTGGATAATAAAAGAGTTTATTATTATTATTATTATTAAAAGACCTGGCAGCGGGAAATATTATTCAGCATGGTTTGAAAAGGGAAAAACAAGTTTTGTAAAAAATCCCAATGCTCTAGTAGTCGACACCAGTGACCAATATTTTCTTCAGTAGTCGACATGGTTTTGCACTAGTAGTCGACCTACATGTGTTAGAAGTCGACAGTATCTCTTGAGTCAGTAGTCGACAGGTTTCGCCGTTCCATTGTTTTCACTTTTTTCGACTTCCATCTAAATAAAATACATTCATCTGTGAATCGGAACTTGAAAATAGATTAATAAGATGTAATAAAGTAGTTATCAGACTTTTTATTTGCAAACAGCTCATTATCAGTCTCAAATTGCAATAAGTACTTAAGTAAAAAGGTATGAAAACTATAGTCGAAACCTCATTGTCAGAAAATTGACATTACAGTTGGGCTTAGGTACCTATTTACATAGTTTTGACATTTTCATGTCTTTGCTTTGGCACATAAACTGAAACGGGAAAAATTTGTTCCCTTGATTCACCCTTTC
Organism: Stenodema calcarata; assembly: GCA_963920205.1. Lineage (NCBI taxonomy): Eukaryota > Metazoa > Arthropoda > Insecta > Hemiptera > Miridae > Stenodema > Stenodema calcarata. The sequence continues at coordinate 26,674,439 of OY986058.1, forward strand.
CCTCAGATCACGTCAGAACACAAGCGACCGGCGGGCCACTACGTCAGAGCCTATGACGCACGAGCGTATGACGTCAGACGGCCGGCAGGAGGCCAACTAGTACGTCAAACCCTTGGCCGTAAGAGCCTATGACGTCAGACGGCTGGCAGGAGCCCAACTAGTACGTCAAAGCCTATGCCGTATGAGCCTATGACGTCAGACGGCTGGCAGTAAGCCAACTAGAACGTCAAAGCCTAAGACGTCAGATGCCTGTCTAGGTGATCGGGTGGTAGTGAAGGGAGGTGGTGATGATGTCAGAGGGAGGCAGATATCTGAAACCCCCATTTCTTCCTCACTACTTTCGTGATCACTGTGAAATTTCCTAAAGGGTCTCCGAGTTTCAGATTTTTGTCCACCCAAATTGGTCAGTCTGCCCATCGACATCTAATAAATCTTTTATTGAGGAAAACACTTCAGTAAATAGCGTTATACAACGGTTAGGATACATATGCAACATAAAGATTGAGTAAACCAGAAAATGTTAGTAGATCCCTTATGCATTGGCATCCATCTGTGTGCGGGTTATAGGTGTAAAGCTGGGTTCACATCCATCCGGTAGTGCGTTCGGGGAGTGCGTTCGGGGAGCTGATTGGTTGGACGTTAGCTGGGGAGGGGGAACATTCTTACCGGAGAAGCACTTTTGAAGCGTACTGTACGCATCAGATTTTTTAGATATTTGCCGCAGCCGCATCTGCGCTGTTCACTACTGCGCATACGGAAATGGCGGCGCTGTTGAAAACAGCTGTTGAACCTTCCCAACTGCCGCGATTCCCCTCCATCCCCTCCACTGCTTTTCACTAGCTTCCCCTATCCGTATTGCCGCAGCCTACCGGATGGATGTGAACCCAGCTTAACTCTCACTCTCAGTACAGTGTTTCTGTTTCGGGGTTATCAAACTGGGATAAAACGTCCCCGGTCATGCAGCATGACTATAAGAGCGAATTTTCGAAGAAACTGTACATAAAATGTACAGCTTTCGTACAAGTACGCAACCACGAGGGACATTTTATGTCTCTGCGCCCCCTCCCACACCCACACCACGTACCTCGTACTTCTTTTTTTTTCTTTTAATTGTTATATAAATTATTGAGAATGATCACCTGTGTGTAAGTTAAAGTTCCGTAGCAACGAATCGGTTGTACGTGAAAATCATTAGAAATTTTTCATACCTAACGCTTTCTGTTGGATTTTGTCTTTGGTATCACCATCTTTTATTATAATTGGCAGCCTTGTTTTGGTAGGACTGTCTTTTGTTTATGGGTTTCCAAGCGGCGCGAAGGATTTAGGGAGCTCTTGTAATTTGTTAACCCCCCCCCCCCCCTCAAAATTTGTTGGTTTACGTTTCAAGATACGTAGATTCAAAAAATCGAATAAAAAAAACACTGCAAATTCTTGACACAACGGTTCATTATCTTCTTTGTACAGATCACCCTTCTGTCTAGATCACTAGGTCTAAATGTCTAGATCCTAAATGTTAGATTAATTATTATTATCAATTATCACTAATTATTAACAATTTTATCAAGTACCTAGTGAAAATTATTATAATTTATTGTTAGGTATTAATAATTTGTATTTATTATTAATAATAATTATTATTAATTATGATTAATTAATACGATATAATTCTGGGGTTTTTAATACTACGTCGGTAATAATTTTTCTATAAAAGAAGTACCTACCAACAAACATTCGAAATTACCTTCATTTCCGTAGCACGAAACGCACTCAGAACAACAAACTCGACATCACTTAAGCCATATGATGTTCCAAAGAGCTTGTTAGTATGAAAATGGACCTATATTTCAACAGTTTGAGTCTTGATCGTGTTGTGAGGCACAATCTTTGAGCCCTCATTGTGAACAAACGGCTGGTCGTACAAAGCTGCGGATGGTCTTAAAAAATTCTACGGAACAAACTCTATCTAAATATGAAATAAAAAACATACCGTTCAATATGAATTTTTCGAGATATGAAATTTTCAAAATTTCAAAATTCGTTTTGAACCCCTTCCCCTTGACCTAGGGTTATGAAAAGTTTCGAGGACCATTGTGGGGTTGGTCGAAACCCATAAAAAAAATTTCGTAATTTTAACTCAACGCTAACTGGGCAAAGTGGCGCGGACGGCGTACGGCGGACGGACGGATTTTTGGTTTATTATCTTCGATAATGAACCATTGGAATCGCCCAAAGAAAAAAATTTTTTAACCCCCCCTCAAAATTTGTTGGTTTACGTTTCAAGATACGTAGATTCAGAAAATCGAATAAAAAAAAATCCGTCCGTCCGCCGTACGCCGTCCGTGGCACTTTGCCCAGTTAGCGTTGAGCTAAAATTACGAAATTTGGTTTCTCGGTTTGGACCAGCCCCACAATGATCCTCGAAACTTTTCATAACCCTAGGTCAAGGGGAAGGGGTTCAAAACGAACTTTGAAATTTCGACAATGTCATATCTCTAAAAATTCTCATGAAACGGTGTAATTTTTAGTTCACTTTTGAATGACCTGAAACATTACGAATCTTTTAAGACCAATTGGATTTTTGTGCGACCAGCCGTTCGTTCACAGTTAGCGCGCAAAGGTTTAGGAAAAACACTAAACTTTCGCGTCGAAAACGGTCGTCATGTGGGTCAACCGCCAGACGCCCAGAATAAAACTACCTTTTTTCATCTTCCCGGTAAACTACAGTCTAGAAATTTTAACCGTGAGTCGGGGATAGACCACATTGCAATATTCACTCGGTTTCTCATCTGTAAAATTGTTTAAATAATACCTTTTTGTAATAATACAAATTAAATTTTGATGATGAGCTATTGACTTGAAATTTTAAAAATAGTTCAGAACTGGATCACAATGCAATATTCACTCGGTTTCTTGTCTGTAAAATTGTTTAAATAATACCTATTTGTTTAAACAAATTAAATTTTGATGATGAGCTAGATACATGAAATTTTAAATATAGGTCAGAAATGGATGACATTTCAATATTCACTCGGTTTGTATGACATGGTATGAATATGGTATGGTATATTATTGTATGTATGATTTGGTATAGTACAATATGATATGATAGGAAAGAAATTCGTATGGTATGGTATGAGTACGCTAAGAATATGGTATGGTGCCGATTTGCAACACAGTCTGGTATAGACAGAAGGGTGATCTGCACAAGGAAGATAATAAATCGTTGTGTCAAGAATTTGCAGAGTTTTTTTTATTCGATTTTCTGAATCTACGTATCTTGAAACGTAAACCAACAAATTTTGAGGGGGGGTTAAAAAAACTTTTTCTTTGGGCGATTCCAATGGTTCATTATCGAAGATAATAAACCAAAACTTGAAACGTAAACCAACAAATTTTGAGGGGGGGTTACAAAATTTTTTTCTTTGGGCGATTCCAATGGTTCATTATCGAAGATAATAAACCAAAAGAAATCCGTCCATCCTCCGTACGCCGTCCGCCGTCCGTGGCACTTTGCCCAGTTAGCGTCAAGCTAAAATTACGAAATTTGGTTTCTGGGTTTGGACCAGCCCCACAATGATCCTCGAAACTTTTCATAACCCTAGGTCAAGGGGAAGGGGTTCAAAACGAAATTTAAAATTTCGACCATGTCATATCTCAAAATATTTGACTGAACCGTGTAAATTTTAGTTCACTTTTGAATGACCTGAAACATTACGAATCTTTTAAGACCAATTGGATTTTTGTGCGACCAGCCGTTCGTTCACAGTGAGCGCGCAAAGGTTTAGGAAAAACACTAAACTTCGCGTCGAAAACGGCCGTTACGTGGGTCAACCCACAGACGCCCAGAATAAAACTACCTTTTTTCATCTTCCCGGTAAACTACAGTCTAGAAATTTTAACCGTGAGTCGGGGATAGGCCACATTGCAATATTCACTCGGTTTCTCATCTGTAAAATTGTTTAAATAATACCTTTTTGTAATAATACAAATTAAATTTTGATGATGAGCTATTGACTTGAAATTTTAAAAATAGTTCAGAACCGGATCACAATGCAATATTCACTCGGTTTCTTGTCTGTAAAATTGTTTAAATAATACAGGTATAACAAATAGGTCTATTTGTTTAAACAAATTAAATTTTGATGATGAGCTAGATACTTGAAATTTTAAATATAGGTCAGAAATGGATGACATTTCAATATTCACTCGGTTTTTATGACATGGTATGAGTATGGTATGTATGATTGTGGTGTGGTGTGTGATTGGTGTGTTATTGTATGTATGATTTGGTATACTTAGTACAGTATGGTATGATAGGAAAGAAATTCGTATGGTAGGTATGGTATGAGTACGGTGAGAATATGGTATGGTGCCGATTTGCAACACAGTCTGGTATAGACAGAAGGGTGATCTGCACAAGGAAGATAATGAACCGTTGTTTCAAGAATTTGCAGAGTTTTCTGTTTCGTCTCTTCCAGTAGCTGCTGTCGTTGAGGACAACGGCGTTTTCAGGAAGGCCGTGTTGGAGTTCACAGGATTATCGTATACGGCCGTCTAGCGGAGCACCCTGAGCATAGATGAGGAAGAAAGAAGGAATTTTGGACGAAGAACAATAGCTACATTTTCTTCGAAAATTCGCTAAAAACGGGAATATAAAAACATCACTTTTTTCCACCTAGATTGGCCAAAATCAACACTGTGCGCCATGGTAAGACAGTTTTGTTACTAAACATCTAATACATACCTGAATGGGTGGTAATAAATACGTCTACCATGGCGTCAAAGTGGCCAAAAATAGCCTAAATTTCAGGTTTTTAATGTCCTAAAAATTTTTCGTTTTGTGATAATGGGTTAAATCTTTTAAAAGGCACTGTCTGAAGTTGAAACAAAGCTCTGTGCAAAAGTTTGAGTCAATCGGTGAAGGTGGAGAGGCTGTAGCCTTGACCGTGTTGAAATGACTTCATCCATTATTGACGAAATGAAAACGTGAAATATGTTGTGGTAGTTTCTATTTTGAATTTTCGCTAGTTTGAAAAATATGCGAGACCGTCGAAAACCGTTTAAAACAACGCGTAAATAAGAATTAACAGTGTTTGTGAAAAGAAGTGTTGATCCGATGTTAACATGAAGACTCCAGAGCTTCACACCGCAATGACAAAACGGGAATCCATAATTCATGAAACCTGTTTCACCCTCGATCCGCCGTTATTGTGATGGCAGCTAAACTCAATCAATGGAGCTAAACTCGAACAAATAAATACTGGGGAGACTCCCTTGGAAAAAGAGCCCCGAAGATCATCTAAAATGATTTAAAACTTCCCGTGGTGGGGGGCCCTTATTGTGAATTATGCGGAGTTAACAGTTGAACGGAGGAGCAAGAGAAGAGGGGGAAGCTGATAAATTATGTATTTGTCCGAATCACCATATTTATCCAATGATGTATTATTCATTGGTGGTAATTGAGTATGAGGCGCTCACTTTAACATTCGATTATTAAAATTTATCCCTCCCGGAGTAATTAGTATTTTTAAAGTGGAAGGGATTTGATTTCGTAAAAATGAGCACAAGAGGATGATTGATTATATTTCTTCCTTGTATCCCCCACAGATTTTATTGATGATCAGTGTTTTTCGAGGTTCATAATTTCCACCCAGTATTGTTGAGAGCCACGGACTTTATTTATTTATGCTATGCAACGCTCTCTGATTTTGAAAATGAATATGAAGTTATGATCGGATTGGTTTTCTATTCGTCCACCTGGAGTAGGCCATTTGCAAAACGTTGTGTCAAGAGTTTGCAGAGTTTTTCTAATTGAGTGAGTACTTGAACTTAATTTTTTCTTATGGCCTTTTATTGTGAGCCGAACGGGCTAGTTTCATTTCATACGTCGAATTTAGGAATAAGGCTTATGATGTAAAATATATGAGAAAGAAATACTGGCGAATCGTCATTGACCTGTCCATCATCAAACTGTCCTCTCCCGAAAATTAGAGGACAGGATGATGAGGCGTAAGGCAATCAATTTACGTTTCAGCGAATTTTCGCTTCAATATTCCCTACTGCAATGGGCCTGAAAGGGCGAATTTTTGGGAAATGTTTACATAAAACTCCGTTCTAGAACATTCTGAATCTATACCTCAATCTATATAGTTCCCTACATTCTGAATCTATATCTATTCTTGCAGTTGAAAATGTTGGTATACCTATATATTAAAGCAAAGGATTACTATATTATAAGTATTACTGGTGGTCACGAGTAATCAGTAGTGGTACACCTATAATGAAGTAATGCTTCAGATAACAAACAATAATTTCCAAAAAATAATTATTCTTGTCACAAAAAGAAGAAACAAAAAGGCAAATTAGTAGGCGTACTAATTTTTTACTAAATTTTGACTGGGATAAAACTTCATTTAGGAAAACATTTACTAGTTACCTCGTAGGTACTTTTGTTAAATTGAACCGTATTGTATAAGTACCACTCAAAAACTAGCCATGCAAAAAGATGTGATATCCCCCCAAAAACAACTCCGTTGTAAAAACTGGCCCGCCAAAAAACCTCAGCCGCAAAAAGGAATGATATCCATTTTGCCCGCCAGCCACATATATAGGATGCTCGGTGCCCCTAACCTCCACCGTCAATGTTTTCCTGTTCCCTGTCTCCTTCCCACAACCCCTTCTCACCCTTAGTCACCCTCGGTTTCACCTAATATGTTTCCTCTGTTACACCAGCAGGGAGCTTTACGCTTCTTTCAATGCTGTTGGCGGGAGCTTTTTGCCAGATGAACAAGCCTGAATTGAAGCATTACTATATTATAAGTATTACTGGTGGTCACGAGTAATCAGTAGTGGTACACCTATAATGAAGTAATGCTTCAATTCAGGCTTGTTTATGTGACAAAAAGCTACCGCCAACAGCATTGAAAGAAGCGTAAAGCTCCTTGCTGGTGTATCAGAGGAAACATATTAGGTGAAACCGAGGGTGACTAAGGGTGAGAGGGGGTTGTGGGAAGGAGACAGGGAACAGGAAAACATTGACGGTGGAGGTTAGGGGTAGGAGGATCAGGTTTCTATATGCATACTCAACAGCGAGGTGCGAAGCACCGAGCATCCTATATATGTGGCTGGCGGGCAAAATGGATATCATTCCTTTTTGCGGCTGAGGTTTTTTGGCGGGCCAGTTTTTACAACGGAGTTGTTTTTGGGGGGATATCACATCTTTTTGCATGGCTAGTTTTTGAATGGTACTTATACAATACGGTTCCATTTCCTATCGATCCTTAAACAGGCGCCACTCTACGACAATTTTTCTGACCACCGTTCAACTTTGATGTTTTCGGAAATTAGCCAAATCAGTAGATGTGGAATTTATTCACGTATTTTTGGCTGTGGATTAGTCAAATCGATTGAGATTTAGTTCAAAATTATTGAGCATATTCTAGACAACCTAGCGGACATTTTAAGACCAACCGCACCAATTTTCATCAATATTTGCGGCAGTTATTGTTGAAAATAGAAAAATCACCATAACTCCTTTATTTTCCCCCTTAGGAAGCATTTTTTGATCTCAAATTAAACAGTTTTAAAGCTGAATAAAACTAAAAAAGAAAATCTGAAAAAGCTTCAATTTTGAAGGAGTTATGACCATTTGAAATTCCTAAAAATTACTATTTCCCCCCTGGAGGGTTGGTGTACAAAAAACTCTGCAAATTCTTGACACAACGGTTTATTATCTTCCTTGTGCAGATCACCCTTCTGTCTATACCAGACTGTGTTGCAAATCGGCACCATACCATATTCTCACCGTACTCATACCATACCATACGAATTTCTTTCCTATCATACCATACTGTACTATACCAAATCATACATACCATAATATACCATCATACTCATACAATGTCATACAAACCGAGTGAATATTGAAATGTCATCCATTTCTGACCTATATTTAAAATTTCAAGTCCCTAGCTCATCATCAAAATATCATTTGTTTAAACAAATAGGTATTATTTAAACAATTTTACAGACAAGAAACCGAGTGAATATTGCATTGTGATCCAGTTCTGACCTATTTTTAAAATTTCATGTCAATAGCTCATCATCGAAATTTAATTTGTATTATTACAAAAAGGTATTATTTAAACAATTTTACAGATGAGAAACCGAGTGAATATTGCAATGTGGTCTATCCCCGACTCACGGTTAAAATTTCTAGACTGTAGTTTACCGGGAAGATGAAAAAAGGTAGTTTTATTCTGGGCGTCTGGGGGTTGGGTCACATACGGCCGTTTTCGACGCGAAAGTTTAGTGTTTTTCCTAAACCTTTGCGCGCTCACTGTGAACGAACGGCTGGTCGCACAAAAATCCAATTGGTCTTAAAAGATTCGTAATTTTTCAGGTCATTCAAAAGTTAACTAAAAATTACACCGTTTCATGAGAATTACTATTTCCCCCCTAATTGGGGGGGAAATGGGGGGAGGGAGAAAAAATGGTCAAGAGGCACTCCCTTGGAGCATAACAAACGTGTGTGCAAAATTTCAGCTCGATCCGATTTGTCTGCTGGGCTGTAGCCCCGTCAATGAACAACAACAAGAAGAAGAACACGAAAAACGTGAAAAATAGTGGTTTTAAAACTGTTATACCCCCGACACCCGATGTTCCCGAGAGCTGAAATTTGGTTTACGTCCTCACGTGCCCCTGGAGAGTTGGTGTACAAAAAATCAACTCTCGAGACACTCAGGGGACCGAGCTACGGGATGGTGAAAACCCCAACTTGTTCCGTCGCGTAATCAGTGTCTCAGTCGCTTCGGTTTTCAGGGCTTCGGTTTGCTTGGCGGGCGGGACGCTCCTGCGTCCCTAGATGCTTGCAGTTGAAAATGTTGGTATACCTATATATTAAAGCAAATTTTCATTTGGAACGAATTAGATCACTCGCGACGAGGTTGAGGAAACCCATTTCAAAATTCCAATGGTTCATTATCGAAGATAATAAACCAAAAAAACTCTGCAAATTCTTGACACAACGGTTCATTATCTTCTTTGTACAGATCACCCTTCAATCTAGATCACTAGGTCTAAATGTCCAGATCCTAAATGTTAGATTAATTATTATTATGGATTATCACGAATTATTAATAATTTTATCAAGTACCTAGCGAAAATTATTATAATTTATTGTTAGGTATTAATAATTTGTATTTATTATTAATAATAATAATTATGAATTGTAATTAATTAATACGATATAATATATCGTATATATTATATACGAAATATAAAATATAATATATATATAATATTATTTCTGGGGTTTTTAATACTACGTCGGTAATAATTTTTCTATAAAAGAAGTACCTACCAACAAACATTCGAAATTACCTTCATTTCCGTAGCACGAAACGTACCTCAGAACAATAAACTCGACATCACTAAAACCATATGATGATCCAAACAGCTTGTTAGTATGAAAATTGACCTGTATTTCAACCGTTTGAGTCACGATCGTGTTGACAGGCTCAACCTTTGAGCCGTCATTGTGAACGAACGGCTGGTCGTACAAAGCTGTGGATGGTCTTAAAAAATGTTTAACCCCCCCCCCTCAAAATTGGTTGGTTTACGTTTCAAGACACGTAGATTCAGAAAATCGAATAAAAAAAAAAATCCGTCCTTCCGCCGTACGCCGTCCGCGGCACTTTGCCCAGTTAGCGTTGAGCTAAAATTACGAAATTTGGTTTCTGGGTTTGGACCAGCCCCACAATGATCCTCGAAACTTTTCATAACCCTAGGTCAAGGGGAAGGGGTTCAAAATGAAATTCAAAATTTCGACAATGTCATATCTCAAAATATTTAACTGAACCGTGCAATGTTTAGTTCACTTTTGAATGACCTGAAAAATTACGAATTTTTGAAGACCAATTGGATTTTTGTACGACCAGCCGTTCGTTCATAGTGAGCGCGCAAAGGTTTAGGAGAAACACTAAACTTCGCGTCTAAAACGGCCGTTAGGTCGGTCAACCCCCCGACGCCCATCATTAAAACTACTTTGTTTTCATCTTCCCGGTAAACTACAGACTGGAAATTTTAACCGTGAGTCGGGGATTGACAACATTGCAATATTCACTCGGTTTGTCATCTGTAAAATTGTTTAAATAATACCTTTTTGTAATAATACAAATTAAATTTTGATGATGAGCTAGCTATTGACTTGAAATTTTGAAAATAGGTCAGAACTGGATCACAATGCAATATTCACTCGGTTTCTTGTCTGTAAAATTGTTTAAATAATACATTTTTGTAATAATACAAATTAAATTTTAATGATGAGCTATTGACTTGAAATTTTGAAAATAGGTCAGAACTGGAGGACAATGCGATATTCACTCGGTTTCTTGTCTGTAAAATTGTTTAAATAATACAGGTATAACAAATAGGTCTATTTGTTTAAACAAATTAAATTTTGATGATGAGCTAGATACTTGAAATTTTAAATATAGGTCAGAAATGGATGACATTTCAATATTCACTCGGTTTGTATGACATGGTATGAGTATGGTATGGTATATTATTGTATGTATGGTTTGGTATAGTACAGTTTGGTATGATAGGAAAGAAATGCGTATGGTATGGTATGAGTACGATGAGAATATGGTATGTTCCGATTCGAAACACTGCCTGGTATAGACAGAAGGGTGATCTGCACAAGGAAGATAATAAACCGTTGTGTCATGAATTTGAAGAGTTTTTTTTTTTTTTTTTATTCGATTTTTTGAATCCATTGGCATCAAATACTTTTTTTTCTATAGTGTCTATAGTGATCCTGCTGCAAACACGGGTTAGGTTTTGCTAAAAATTCTACCCTATACAGAAATTAGTCATTATGAGGTGGAATATGAAATCCAGGGATTCACGAATCCTAGGCCAATCCACACTTTCAACATTCCATCTCTTTTACCACAACTACGACCTTCCCAGTGTCGGCTGTGATTCCACGGGTCGTAGTGTGAACGTAAATAGTCAGTGAAAACGACTGTTCGCGTGTTGATACTTATTAGGACAAAACGAGGACATAACGCTCAAGACCCGTCTCTTAAACTGATATTACACAACTTTTTTCTGTTCCCCCTCTGATTCTCTCTGGAACGAGAAAAGCGCCGTGTGGTTGAATAGGCCTCATTTGGTGCAGTGGAAAACCCTCAACCTATATGACCCAAGGGGTGTTTGAGGGGGGGGGGAGGGACAAAAGCCTTTTATGAAATGGAAGAAACGGTAGGAACCAATATCCTCCGCAAGAACCATATGGTCAGGCACGTATCCCGACCACCATTTAGCCTTCAGATATTGCTCGCCAACTTCCCTATCAAAAAGTCTACTTTCTCTCCTCTGGCACAAACGTCAGTATTTTCATCTCCCAATGGTAAAAACTTCCCCTGGTGATACATTTTGCTATATTGCTTGTCTCAGTTCCGCCCGAGGGCAGGCCGCATGGATCACTTCTCTGCCCGTTTCTTACTGCATTCTCACCACGTGTCGACATAGATTCTCTTTAGCCACAAATGTTCTCCCGCCCTCGCCCTTCCTCAATCTTCTTTTTCTTCTGTATTTTCTTCAATATGGTAGCCTCGAACACGTTTGCGAGTTTTTGTTGATATAAAAACCTCCTGTGTCGTTTACAGTGTAAAACAGAGGAAGACTCACCCACTCCCTTCTTCGAAAGAACAATTCAGTCGCCATAAAGACTACTATGACGACGGGACGATATGAAAAGCTGTTAGGTAAGCTAACGCCGTAGAAGAAGAAGCTAAACATGTAGAAGAAAAAGAAGAAGAAGAGATTTATGCGTAGAGACCAGATAATAAGGCCACATCATGGCATTACAAGGATTGGTAGAAAATCAAATTACGAGTATAATATAATTTGATTTCCTACCAAACCTTGTAATGCCATAATATGGCCTTATATTATAAGCAATGTCAAAACGAAATGAAAGCTGGCTGTACACGATTAACATAAACATCTAGCTGAGAGCTTTGGCAAAAACCATATTATGGTAGAAAGGTAAAAAAGAAGGTAAGTTTCAAGATATTGAAATTAGAGTAAGCATAATAGGTACAATGGGCGGTATGGAATAGAAGAAGAATAAAATATAGAGGGTAGATAAGAAATTGTAGCAGAAAGCAAGTTCAAAAAATCAAAAAATTGAACATTTTGATTCAAAATTAAAAATTTCAAAACTCGAAAAATTCACATGAAACGGTGTATTTTTATTGCATATTTATATAGCATTTATTTTTTTAGAATTTTTTAAGACCATCCACAGCTTTGTACGACTGGCCGTTCGTTCACAATGACGGCTCAAAGTTGGAGCAGATCAAAAATCGTCAACATGAGAGTGAATCGAGAGGAAAACATTCTAAGGAATAAACTCTATCTAAATATGAAATAAAGCACGTATGTATACCGTTTCATCTGAATTTTTCGAACCCCTTCCCCTTGACCTAGGGTTATGGAAAGTTTCGAGGATCATTGTGGGGTTGGTCGGAACCCGTAACAAAAATTTCGTAATTTTAGCTCAACGCTAACTGGGCAAAGTGGGCGTACGGCGGACGGACGGATTTTAGCATGGAACATGCTTTAGCCTTGGACTAGGGATGGGATATCGATATCCGATAGTATCGAAATATCGATATCTAGCGTCCGATATCCGATATTCTGATATCGATATCAGCACTGGCGATAATATCGATATATCGATATTCTGACAACCGATATCGGGTCGATATCACAAACTGTGATTCACTGTTATCTTTCACTGGCGAACCGCGAAGTTCTTCTTGTGGGCATCATTCCGTTTCCGTGCTGTTGTTGGCTAAAAAGTATCCGCGTTTTTGTGTTGTGTTGAGCCCCTGTTGAAATTGAAACTTAAATTGACCATGAAGTCAACCTCAACCTCAGTACCATCAGAGAGGCTATTTTCAAGGGCGGGGAATATTCTCACCTCGGACCGGAACAGGCTGAAGGGGGAAACTCTCTCCAAGTTACTTTTCCTGGAGAGCCTCGATGAGCGCTTCTTTTTTTGAATCCCGAAGTTTACCTGTAATTCTTTTATGATTTTGCCGTTCTTGTATTCTGTCCAATTTTCGTTTAGAAACATATTGAAATAAAAATTCCGTATTACATATTCATGTGTATAATTTATCTTTCCTATCAAGGCGGGAACAAAAAATAAATGAATAAATAAATAAAAATAAAGATCTGACTGAAAAATAATCAGAAGAATTTTTTTTTTTTTTTAGAAAGGAATTTTGAACCAACAGGCTGTAGGTAGGTATCAACACTAGATGTCACTACTTTGAACCACTTCGTATTTCCAAGTACTTCGTATTTATTCTACCATGGAATCACCTACTTTGTCCACGGTAAATTATTGACCAGTTGGTATCTTAGGTAGGAACTGCAAGTGCAAAAATGTTCGGAGAAAAGGAAATAAAATTAAAATAAGTAGGTGAAATTAAAAAAAAACGAAGTAGGAGTTTTTTTAAACGATATCGATATATATCGGTTGATATCGATATTATGAAGCCGATATCTACCTGGTATCGATACCACTCTTCCGATGTCAATATCGATACCGATATCGATATCGAGCCCTCGATATCCCATCCCTACCTTGGACTAGCCGAAAAATGTCACGCGGAAGTGTCACGAAATTTTAACGATGATTTTCACGTACAACCGAGTAGTTGCTAGGGAAATTAAACTCCTTTCATTTTCATCGGACAAAAATCGTTTTCCATTCGTTGGAAAGCTCTTGATTTATACTATAACTATATAAATTGATACTATAACTATATAAAATTGATATATAACTATATAAATATTAACATAATTTAGGTAATTTATGTTATTATTAGATGTAGTAAACAATGCTGCTGGTTTTGTGATCACTTGGTTGTCATGTTGGTTACAGTAGACGCTAAGAAACTGTTCAATAAGCTGAACTACTGAAAGCAGCAAACAGAATAAGAAAGCGCGGCTACATCATGTTCCATGTTTCTTGAATTTCAGCCGTAGGCTCTAAGCGAAAAGCAACCGGGGGTCCAGGGAGGCGTGCAGCGCCGAGTTTTTTCTTTTCTTTCGTCTGCACCGCGCGATCCCTTCATCTACACCGCTTACGCCATGTCGCTGAATAGTGGATCTGAAATAACCGTTATAACCGTTTCTCAAATTGAGAGAAACTAGTTACAAAAAACCGGCAAAAGTAGGTAAGTAGGTGTTAGTTTTTGAAATGAAGTATCGAAAACTTTGTCGACGCATTGGTTATTCGTGGTTTGTTCCGAAACATAGTTGATTTTTAAGTGAATATGACTCGGAACAAACCACGAACAACAAATGCGCCGACAAAGTTTTCGTTTTTCCTATTACAGTTGAAAAGACAGTTTTTCGTTTTCTTTGTAAATACTAAAAACATATTAGAACTCCTGCTGTTTCACCCGTTTTTCATTAACAAGAAAAGAAACTAGTTTTATTTGAAATGAAATGAAAATGAATTTATTTCTTCTACAAATACTTGCAATTTGGTAACATAACTGTTTTAATGAAATATAATCTCCCAATATGGGCAACGAGCCCGCGCTAGGGGGATGAGTTGGTTTGGCTAAATTAAGAGTTACCTTATTCTATTGAAAAAGTAAAAACAAAGTATTACATTAGGTAAATGAAAAATTTCCTCATTATTGCTTGAGTTAACGGATTACGAAGCTAGTTAATCCTTAAGACAAAAATGTTATTCATACATATTTACTGACATTACCGACTCAGAACAGGTAGAACTCCGGCTGGACAGGAAATATTAAATATTGGAGAAACCAATGAACTGTTGTACGGTTTTAAAGAAATTTTCTTTAAAACCATACAACAGTTCATTGGTTTCTCCAACAATGTGATTTTTAATGACCTAGGTAGCTTATTAAACGACAAAATGCCTTGATAACAATAACAGTTTTGCGCTGCTGTCGTGCGAAATAATGGGAGGGAAATGGATTTGCTGTCTTTGTATTGTGTAGCTATATTATGTTGCGGATGCATAAACAGGTGTTCATTTAATATTTGTTTTACATTATTCATTTCTAGTAATTGATTAAAATTTAAGATCTGCAAGGATTTAAAAATTAAAAAACAGTTTTGTAACTAGTTTTTTCTACAGTTTGTTTTATATAACGAACGTTATTTTACGTTTCTTGAAAGTAACCGTTAATAACGATGGGTCAAGAAACGAGTAACTAGTTTGGAAAAAAACCGGTATAACCATTTCTCAATTTGAAAAAAAAAAAAACCGGCACAAGTATCTAGTTCTGGGCAAAGTGGCGCGGACGGCGTACGGACGGATTTTTTGGTTTATTATCTTCGATAATGAACCATTGGAATCGCCCAAAGAAAAAATTTTTTTAACCCCCCCTCAAAATTTGTTGGTTTACGTTTCAAGATACGTAGATTCAGAAAATCGAATTAAAAAAAATCCGCCGTACGCCGTCCGCGCCACTTTGCCCAGTTAGCGTTGAGTTAAAATTACGAAATTTTTTTTTATGGGTTTCGACCAACCCCACAATGGTCCACGAAACTTTTCATAACCCTAGGTCAAGGGGAAGGGGTTGAAAACGAATTTTGAAATTTTGAAAATTTCATATCTCGAAAAATTTATATAGAACGGTATGTTTTTTATTTCATATTTAGATAGAGTTTGTTCCGTAGAATTTTTTAAGACCATCCGCAGCTCTGTACGACCAGCCGTTCGTTCACAATGACGGCTCAAATATTGTGCCTCACAACACGATTGTGAATCAAACTGTTGAAATGATCTGTATGTTTGTTGTTACGATATAATTCTCTCCGTCGAAGATTGTGAAATTGAAGTGTAAAAACTGTTTCAACTTGTAAGTTTTTTGGTTCATTCAGTTCCGTAGAGGCCGGTTAATCGTTATTGTTAGTAGACCCGACAGGATTCCTCGTTTTTATTCGTAATTTTGTTCGTTCTTTAAATTTGTTCAAAATCTTTTGAAATGTGAATCGTAGTGTTGAGCACGTTACCAAGTAGTTGCCTGGGAATGTCCCAACCATCACAAGGAAACCACTTCCGAAGATCCCAAAACAATGATCTAAGGCGAATGAGTAATCCGTCACAAGACAGGGTTCCTTGTCCTCATTGCGCCCTTCAATTTACAAGACGGGGGTTAACACGACACACCAACGCCAGCCACAGAGACATTGTTCAGGCCTCACAAGGAAGGAATTCACAGCCAGTAAATAGGATGAGGTCACTGTCTGCACAACTGGACAACTCACAACCCGAACCAGGTAATCCACAACCTCTAGCCAATCCCAACCACTCAAGAGCTCAACCACAAGGTGACAATGGATCTTTCTCACACCTTTTTGAAAAAGGCTTTGGAGCTCCCTTGATAAATACGGACAGAGAGGGTGATCGCGGGGACGTCTGGGTTAAGTGGTGGCGCCGCTCAGTGAAGCTCAAGGGAAAACAGTACACCGTCCCATCAGGCCCGATAGGACGACAATTCACTTCCCTGTTGGCCAATGAAATTCAGGCAGTAGCAGATGGAGGTCAAAGCTCTGAAAGGATCTTCGTCTTGTCCGCCACTGGCCTTCAGAGGGTGAAGAACGTAAATGCTGGAGGTGATGTCAAGAGGCTATTGGAAAGAAGAATGAACCTATGGAGAGACGGGAAATTTGAGGAGCTGGTCAGAGAGGCCGAAAGATGTGATCGGCAACTTGGCCCAACCCCAAGAGTGAATACAGAGGACCACAGAGTCAGAATATTCACGAGGCTAGTCTCAAGAGGTAAACTCCGGGAAGCCACAAGGTGGATAACAGACAGGGACACTAGAGGGGGGGCACTGCAACCAAATACCCTGCTGACGGATGGACGAACAGTACTTGAAGTACTGGAATCGAAGCATCCAAATCAGATGATACCAGCTCCCGAATCATTCTTGAATGTCAATGAGATGCCTACAATGGAAGACATAGACGTTTCATCCGACCACATTGCCAAAGTAGCACATTACCTGAGAGGAAGCGCAGGCCCAAGTGGCACAGACTCAGATGCCTGGAGGGACATGCTCTTGCGATTTGGGTCTCACAGCCACCAACTTCGGGAAGCTATAGCATCTCTGGTGAGGGGCCTTTCCAATGGAATCATGGAGTGGGACAAGATAGTGGCTCTACTAGCACGAAGAGGCATAGCCCTAGATAAGAACCCAGGAGTGCGACCAATTGGGGTAGGAGAAGTTCTCCATCGGATTTGTGCAAAAACGATGGTACTTATCACAGGAGTCGACCTGAAAGAGCAATGCGGAGCAGATCAGCTATGTGCAGGTGCAAAAGCCGGAGTTGAAAGTGCAATTCATGGCATGACCAGAAAATATGAAGAAAACGAGACTGAAGGAATGTTATTGATTGACGCCACTAACGCATTTAATTCACTGAGTAGGCCATTAGCCCTTTGGAATTCACGGGTCCTTTGGCCAAGATGTGCAAGGTTCCTGTTTAACTCTTATAGGGGGTACCCCACAATAGTCTTTAGGCAAAATTCGGAGACGATCTTGAGTCGGGAAGGAACAACGCAGGGAGATCCTTTGGGGATGTTAATGTACGCCGTAGGGACACTTCCACTAATACGTCACCTGAAAGCAGAGGGGTTCTTGCAGAATTGGTATGCTGATGACTCAGCCTGCATTGGAAAGCTCAGTGATCTGAAACAGTGGCTCACTCTCCTACAGACCGAAGGCCCAAAGTGGGGATATTTTCCCGAGCCCAGCAAGAGCTATTTGGTAATTAAACCCGGTCTAGAAGTTGAAGCCCGCTCACTGTTTGGAGATACAGAATTGAAAGTCGTATACTCGCAACGATTTCTAGGAGGCATGATCGGCAGTACAGATTCCAGGAATGAATACATCAAGGAAAAAGTCCAGGGCTGGGTAACCAGTGTTGAGAAGATGGCTGCAGCCGCCAAGAAAAGCCCTCAAGCATGCTATACCGCCTTCACTAAATCGCTCTCCAAAGAGTGGGCTTTTGCACAAAGGGTGATCAGAGGCCAAGAAGACGGATACGGACCTCTCCGAGATAGCATCAAGAACTCGTTTATTCACACCATTGTTGAGTTCCCAGTTAGTCAAACCGAGGCAGAGATCCTGGAACTGCCAGTAAAACTTGGGGGATTGGCTATAGAGGACCCTATCAAGACGGCCAGTCTCAACTACAGGGCTTCGGAAAGGGCAACACATGTCCTGGCTGAAGCTCTCAGAATGGGGACTGAAGTGGACATGAACCTGCACGAGCAACGCATGCGTGAAGTACGAGGAGATGAACAAGTACTCAACAAGGCAGCAGCCAGAGCCAAGCAAGAGAGGCTTCTCCTATCCCTCCGCCCCAAACAGATGAGGACCCTCAAAAGAATTGCCGAGAGTAATTCATCTCAATGGCTGACGGTAATACCATTGGTAAAAGACGACCTGGACCTCTCATCCATGCAATTCAGAGACGCACTTGCTATAAGATACGGAAGGGAACCGAAAGGAATGCCAAACCAATGCGATGGCTGCAGTGAGCCGATGGACCTTTGCCACGCGCTAAATTGCAAAAAAGGAGGCCAGGTCAAACATGGTCACGACCAAATAAGAGACCAGTGCGCACGGATGGCAGGCCTGGCATTTAACTCTGTGGGGATAGAGCCAGTGATGAAAGAAAATGAGGATGGCACCCCACGGGTAGTGGCGGACCTGAAAATTCATGGTTTGTGGGAGGCCGAGAGGACGGCGTATTTGGATACTCCCGTGATAAACGCTGACGCCTCCTCCTACAGCTCTCAAACCTGGGCAACTGTCTCCCAAAACGCTGCCAACGCCAAGCACCGAAAATATGATGCTGCTGCTGAGGACTTGAGAGGGTCGTTTACACCTTTAGTAGTATCCTGTGAGGGGTCACTACACAAGGAGTACGATTCCTTCCTTAAAAGAGTTGCAACTGCTCTGGCAGACAAATGGTCCAAACCCCTTTCTCAAGTCACTCATTGGGTGCGGGTGAAGACCCAGATGACAGTCATCCGGGCTGTCTCGTTGCGTATTCGAGGGTCACGACGGAAGGTCCGCTGCCTAGGGCTGGAAGACGGAGCCCTGATGCCCCTCAACTGAGAAACTACGGGTCACGAAACCACTTCACATCCACACCTTCGCTCGACTCGCTGGAACCGCAAAAATAACCTCTTTATTTACTTTGAATAATAAATGATAATATTTTCATACTAACAAGCTCTTTGGAACATCATATGGCTTAAGTGATGTCGAGTTTGTTGTTCTGAGGTGCGTTTCGTGCTACGGAAATGAAGGTAATTTCGAATGTTTGTTGGTAGGTACTTCTTTTATAGAAAAATTATTACCGACGTAGTATTAAAAACCCCAGAATTATATCGTATTAATTAATCATAATTAATAATAATTATTATTAATAATAAATACAAATTATTAATACCTAACTATAAATTATAATAATTTTCACTAGGTAGGTACTTGATAAAATTGTTAATAATTAGTGATAATTGATAATAATAATTAATCTAACATTTAGGATCTAGACATTTAGACCTAGCGATCTAGACAGAAGGGTGATCTGTACAAAGAAGATAATGAACCGTTGTGTCAAGAATTTGCAGAGTTTTTTTTATTCGATTTTCTGAATCTACGTATCTTGAAACGTAAACCAACAAATTTTGAGGGGGGGTTAATAATTTTTTTCTTTGGGCGATTCCAATGGTTCATTATCGAAGATAATGAACCAAAAACAATCAACTAACATGGAATAAAAACGAAAAGAAGAACTCCTAGCATCCATGGTCGAGTAATTCCTCCACTATTTTCCGACATCAGGAGTAAAAGAATATGAAACACGATAGTATAACAGTTATCCATGGAAGTATAACAGTTATCCACTATTTCCCTTCTTCCGTGGGCCTCGGGGATTTCGGACGGGGCGACGCCATTTTTCGAAAGAAATCAACACGACATCCGATATTTCAATATCGATCTTCGAATTTCGATTTTCAGGATATCGATAGTGTGTTCCAATATTATCGATTCAACAAAAACGATATTTTCAAGACAAAGAGAACAAATCAAGACGGCATAACGGTTATTTTCGAGAAACGTAAAATAACGTTCGTTATATTTAAATAACTGTCGAAAAAACTAGTTACAAAAAACTAGTTTCTTTTCTTCTCGACGAAAAACGGGTGTTCTAATAATATTATGTTGTTAGAAATGTAGTTACAAAGAAAACGAATAACTGCATTTTTCAACTGATAGGAAAAACGAAAACATTGTCGGCACATTTGAAGATAGTTTGTTTTAAATTAGCAAGGAGATTGGTTTTAATGAACGGGACTTGCAACAAAAAAAGGCTCCAAAATAAAATGTAACAAAAGTAGATGGTTAATTTTTCTGGGTAATTTCTTTGGTTAATTTTTTCTGCTAACGGTTCTTTTCATGTCATCAAGTTTTGGAGAACAATCATCAATTAGGTAGAAGTAGAAAGTAATAAAAACCGATCAAACATAGGTACTTAGGTATATATTTGAATGAGTATTGAATGTTCAACCGACAACATCATCATCAACTGGAGACGACTTCACCAATCTACGACTGGACAACCACAAGTTGAGTTCGGGAGATTTCCCTACTTCATATTTTCCTACTACGACTATTTCGTCAATATAATACGTTTGATACTCAATCACTAATCTTGTTTTTGACCCATTTTCCACTTAGTTTCACCTCCTTTCAGATAAGACGTGATAGTCAAAAAACATTCGTCACAGTACAAAACAAAAAATAAGTTCAAAATTGAAAAAGAGACCCAATGATCTGAATTTGAAGTTGAGGTTTAAAAGGTTCTGCAATAAACTTGCATATTTGATATCCTTGTCAACAATTCCTATTTTAGCACCAAAATTGAGGGAGCAAATAATGGTTCTAAGCAGATTTGGTGTAAAATAAATGAGGCGACATGTGGAGGCAGAGCTCGGAGAGAGGTTGTATCGATACAGCACGAGGGTACGTTATTACAAACTGCTGAAACCCCAGTAGAAGTGGGCAATGTTTTTAATCAGCACTTTACCACTGTAGGAAAAAGAGTGGCTGAACAGTTAGGTACTGTAGATGATGAAGATGATTTAGTTCTCCGGGAACCAAACCAAGAACAGGAAATATTTTTCAGGGTTAGTGAAAACGACATTATACCTAAAAATAATTGGGAGCCTAAAAGGAGGATCGAGCCCTGGTTTTGATAATGTAACTGTTGATCTTATTAAAAAGGTTAGTAAGCAAATAGCTAATCCCTTGATGAACCTGGTTAATCTGAGTTTTTCAACAGGTATGTTTCCGTCAATATATAAAATATCCATTGTGGTTCCTTTGTTTAAATCCAACCAATATTGAGAACTATAGACCCATATCGCTAATGTCTAATGTTGCCAAAATCCTGGAAAGAACAGCTAAAGTATATACCACACAGTTCCTTGATCGGAGCAATTTCCTGAGTAGACATTGTGACGTGGAGGTCACTCACAGGACCTGATGAGTTAAAGCCCACTACCCCCCGTACCTACCCCCCCGCGGCCCATCTCCTTAAGAGAGACTGGAGAGAGCAATCAGTTAAGTACGATCCATCTATCGAACAAGTTCCCTCCCGTCCCCCTATTTGAAGTATTTCTAATTATTCTAATTGTAGAAATAAACCCAGTTTCCCCCCTTACTTTTCGTCATCTTTGACTTTTACCCATCGTCCACTACTAAAGGTACGTGAGTCGTAATATCCGTATTCACATTATCACATGGTAGCAGAGCGTAACGGTTGATCCAAACCTAAATTGTGATGCATGTGTTCCCCGTCTTACCGCTATTTAATCCTTCACTAGCCAGCCCACATCCCATTCAATCATAAGAATTGTGTTTTCCCACATTTCTTACCCCTCAGTAGTGTTTTTGTGTGATCCACAACACTTTTTTTTACCCTTTCTGGCCACCGCTCGTTGAAAACATCGCGAATATTCGCTGCAACGGGACGGCCATTTGAAGAAACACCCCCCCCCCCCAATCGCCGGCGAATTCCGCATGCCCCTCCTTCAATCAGGACCCCACTCCGCTCCATTTCCCCTTCGCCTAACTCTCACCTCCCCACCTCCTCCCACTGACGGCAACGTCCCCCCCCGCCCATCAGCGGCTAGCACCCCACCAGCACGTCCCCGCCACGCCGTCTACCCCCGCTACACCGTCTACCCCCAACTGGAGAACCCCCCGCCCGCCGCACCTTCCCCACCTTCAATTCCCCCGCTCTTCGCCTCTTCACCACTTCACCTCTCTCTACCACGCATCGCCCGTCGTTCCCCCCCGCCCCTTCCAGTGCTCTTCCCCCCCGCGTCCTCTATCAACCCGCTGCAAGCCAGCAACAGACCTTCCCCGCCAACCTCCTACTCATAACAACATGCCGACAACAGAATTCCACCAATATAATTGTGATCGATGTAGGATCCCAATTCCAGTCGACGAAAACGACGACCCGATCTTTTGTGGCAATTGCTGTTCGTCCTATGACTCAGAATGTGCCATGATGCCCTATGCAGAATGGAGACAAATGCCCCAACAATTCAAAGATGTCTTGGATTGCATTTATTGTTCAACCCCAGGATTAATCTCCACCCCCCACCATAAGTTAGCTTTACGTTTGTCACTAACACAGCGTACTAACCCCCTGCCCCCTCCGGTTGAACAACAGATACTGCCCCAAGTCTCTTGTTCACAGGGTATTGAAGAATGCGACGACCCAGTACCAGTCACCCACACTCACGTCAAGCAACAGGGCCCAGCACTTGACGCCACTGAGACTCTACACCCAGTAATTACACCAGAAGCCCCACTCCCTCCCCCATCAAGACCTTCAACTGACGTCGTCGTCCAGGAAACCCCAGTCGAAAATCCCCCCATAAAAAACCCACTACCAGAACCCGACTCCCATCCCACATCAACCCAACTCCATTGCGCCCACCCAGAAATTTCAATTGCTGAAATTCCCCCAGATTACCCCCTCGAATACATCTCGATCGAGGAAACATCCCACGAGGATGGTAAAAATATTTTGCAAGTCAAATATATTAAATTATCATATCGAAAACGAGGTAAAGTACCTCGAACTAAAATACAACTAAAAATGAGAAAACCCCATTTAAAAAAAAATACAACAGCATATAAATTACAACCTAACAAGATAACAAAGCCCCCCATAACTGAAACCGCAATGGCCCCCATCCCTCACAATTGCCCCCGAATTGTTTCCAGGAACCTTGATCCTGCAACGACCCTCCACACGTGCTGCACGGATGAAAAGGCACCAAGTCCCTTGGTTTCTGCTCAACGTGTGGTACCAAAACGGCCCCCCACCCCCCACATTATGCTGACATGTTTGTCCTGGCCCCTACTAACCATCCTGGCCACCTCCTTTTCCTAATTCCGGGCTCACAGGTACCTCATCAGCGGCTCCCTCCCCGAAAACAAACAGGCCCTTCAGGCACTCGGGACAAAAATTCACTACTTCGGTTCTCCATATTTTCTTGAATTTACTAGGGTTTTTTAACCCACTCTGCTCGTTCCACCACCGACCCAAGCATTTCCCTCCACAGAGTGCAATTCCTGCCTCAGGTAAAATTATTTTCTTATTATTTTCAACATATTTGTTTTATACCCCGTCAACCGCCTCCAATGCTGAAGGTTTTCCAGCACACTCGAACGAGCAGGGACGGTTTTTCCCTAGGGATAGGTATGTCCCTCAAAACAAAAACAATTTTAAAACTTGCAGCCCAAAATACCCTTCCGCCCTTTTTCAACGGAGGGGGAGTGTGACGTGGAGGTCACTCACAGGACCTGATGAGTTAAAGCCCACTACCCCCCGTACCTACCCCCCCGCGGCCCATCTCCTTAAGAGAGACTGGAGAGAGCAATCAGTTAAGTACGATCCATCTATCGAACAAGTTCCCTCCCGTCCCCCTATTTGAAGTATTTCTAATTATTCTAATTGTAGAAATAAACCCAGTTTCCCCCCTTACTTTTCGTCATCTTTGACTTTTACCCATCGTCCACTACTAAAGGTACGTGAGTCGTAATATCCGTATTCACATTATCACAACATCAATGGTTTTAGAGGTGGCAAAAGCACTCAAGATGCAACCCTTCAAGTGATCGAGGACATTTCTTGTACTTTGGACGCTGGGGATAAGTGTATGGGCATCTTCATGGATCTTCACAAAGCCTTCGATAGCATTCCTCATATTAATTTGGTGAAAGTTCTGCTAAAGTCTTTACCAGGATGAAAGTTACTCTTTAGCCTAAAGAGTAACTTTCATCCTGGTTATGTTGGATGGATTTTTTTATCCTTAACTGGTAGGGAACAAGTCGTGAAAATCTCGGGGTGCTTTAGTGGACCATGTGGATTTACCTATGGTGTCCCTCAGGGTACAGTTTTGGGACCTGTGCTGTTCATAACATATCTCAACTCTCTTCTACAGTTGCCTATTGAAGGGAAATTTGTTTGCTTCGCGGACGACACGGTTATTTTGATCAGAGTATGAACATGGGATGAAGTGATAAGGCTAGCGGAAAATGCATTGAAACTTGTAAATAATTGGTTAAGACGTTTTAGTTTCTAGTTAATGTTATAAAAACACACTTCATCTGTTTTTCTCTGAGTTCAATCGGAGTGCCCAGTGTTGGATACCTGAAATCTCATGGGCATGAATGTGCCATGGACTCTTCGTGTGCCTGCCCCTCTATAAGCCAAGTTAGCTCAATGAGGTATTTAGGCGTCATGCTAGACCAGTGCCTAAATTGGAAAGACCATGTGGCTAATCTCTGTCGTAGATTGAGACGATTAACGGGCATTTGTATGGAGGTCAGGCATTAGTATGGATTTTGCGGAAATTTTATTTTGCTCTGATCCATTCAGTATTGTCGTATAATATTGCTGCATGGGAGGTGTTGGTATCACTACTCTTCAGCCTCTAGTAGTAACCAAGAAACACTTGATGAAAATTCTTTAAAAAAAATTAAGCGATTTTGTTTAACTATTTAATTTATTACACGTGCTATTTAATTTATTACATTAGTCAACACCATCAAGGTTGTAACCATTATTGTTACGAGTACATATAAATATATCAAAGAGGGATCTTATTATGAAATCAATTACTCTAATACCAAGGAGTAGCGGGAGTATTAAAATCCCATTCCGACTGACTTCGTCGGGTCAGAGGACATGTTTGTACCGTGGTGCGAAACTTTATAATAGTTTGCCCATGAATATTAGAGATTGCCCTTCTCTGGCTTCGTTCAAGCTCCATGTTAAAAAACTGTTCATCTCGCCCCAATAATAGTTTAGTACAGTACACTAAGATCTAGTTATAAAATATCATCATGACAAAAAAGTACCATTTATAATTTATTGTAAATTAAGTCGCAAGAAGACATGTAGATTCTTTTTCATTTCATTTTTCGATCAAGCCTAATCTTTAATTTGTATTTAATTGTGACTCCTCCCCCAAGCACGAGGGTTTCTCAAATGGGGGAGTAGCATTCGGTAGTTGTATTTTTCTATATCAGACCTGTAATTTCTTATACTTACCACAGATGATTGTTCTTTTTTTTCTTTCTTGTTTATTTTCAATAAACGAATAATAAAAAAAAAATGGATTTCAGCTTTGTATCTTTCATGAATGATGATTCATGATTCACGAGTCGCCGCGAGATCTGGATGGTAGATCTCCTCTCTGCCCTCTACCGAGGAATAATCTGAACCTCGTTCACCGCAATTCACTCGGCTCCCTTTGACAGAGAAGTGCAAAGTATGATTGTCAGCACAGAGTTCCGCATTGTCAGAAAAAAGATTACTCACGCCGCATGAGTCTAATGAGATTTAATAAGTAAATTTATCCAGCAGTTTTCGCCGCCAACAACTGCTTTTCCTACCGCAAATTATGTAGCTGATTCTTGAAACAGCTACACGGCACAGCTGACTTCACCGCACAGCTAATGCCCCGCACGATCTATGTTCCCTATCTGCTCCAGACTTTTGTGCCTCAGGGAAGTCACGCTAACAGCAGAAGGTAGCAAATAGTAACAAAACCCTCGGGGAAGTTTTTATTTCATTTATTTTATTTTTTTAAATTTATTTGAACTCAGATTTAATTTGTGAGTATTGACCCCCGCTCTAATAAGGGTATATTTAGTTAGCTCGAGCTAAAAATTACAACAACTCTCTCAAATCATGCGCCTATTTGATAGTCACCGCAAATAGTATAAATTCATCCGCTATAAAATCACTTCCCCAGAGGTGTCTGACTCTGTTCTTGCTGACATCATAATTCCTTCGCATATCGGGAAAATCCGCGAGACACCGCAGTGGTTGAACTATAGGAAGTCCCAGGCAGCGCTACCTGTGACGACCCAGGCAACCTTCATCTCGCGGTTGGGTCACCTCACGGTCCTATTTCCACAGTCTCATTCATTTCTGTGTTTCACAAACAACTTCCCGTAGGTCCCCTGCGTCACCTCACCGATCTGCGTTTCAGAGGCCCATGACGATAATCGATGGTGATCGAATCTGGAATTAATTTCCTGTGTCCGACTCTGCAGAGATGTGTTTACGCTATCGAAGCTATTGGACATCTCCGATTCCATGCAGTTAAATTTTTTCTTCAGTCCTTCGTTAAAGGCTTCTTATTAAGTAGGTTACTTAACATGTATTTGGTCAACTCGGTCCAACTATTAATACAGGAACAAGTGCACAACTCTGCACAAGACTTCAATCAAATAAAGTGTATTTAGGACTCCATATTCATATAGACAAGTCTCTATTGAAAGAGAATGAAACTCCACAATATGTTATAATCTATTATATTATATCATGAACTACGATGTGCCATAACTCACAACGCAGCAATTCTGAGTGCAATCAAAAACAAATTTCAAAAAATAGGCTGCTTTGATTGCAATTATAGTAGAGGTCTTCATGGTCCGCCAAATTTGACGTCAAATCTTCGAAACTTGAGTTTTGAAGGGAGCCAATGCGCATGGCATCCGTGAATTATTGACGATTCGATTTACGACGGCTAATGGCGTCGAAAGTCAAACATTCGATGTCGAATAATTAAATGAAGAAGCGATCGTTGCGGCAGCTTTCCGAAGCTCTTGCTATCTAATAAGAACTCTCGAAATAAGGATAAGAACTGATTTGGTTTTCCCAGAAGCCGCTAGGAGCGCTAGCACATTTGGATTTTCGACGATTTGACGGTTGAATCGGACTATGAACACCCCTACTGTTGAAAACAACCACAGGGTTATATTAATAAAAGTACAAAAAATATTCATTCCTTGAGAGCACATTTGGACTTTTCAAATAGGTACACGCTAAAAAATAAATCCGTAGTAGTATAAGTATTGAGGTAAAATTATACAGCTGTCCTAAGCAAGAAAGGCGTATCTCAAATAATAATTATTGGAATTATGGAATTATGTATTATAATTATTCCAATTATTGGAATTATGGGTAGAAGCCTTTTTAGTTACCTATTCACCTTTCGCACTTTCTTTCAATGCGGAGGCATTAAATGGCAGGGATACTTGCCTCCCAAATACCCATAAGTTTTCATAAGAACATTCAGAAAATTAACCAAAAAATAGAGACAAGCCCTTTTCGCTTAGGGAACAACAAGCTCTTGAAAGGTGGATCTCAAAGAAATTCACAGGTTCTCCGACTTGAAACATTTATATGCAATTTTCGAACTGCAAATAATCAAAATTAACTGGAGCCAATTGACTGGAACATTAGGGGTGTCTTTTAACTTGGAGATAGGTCAGACGGCTACCTACTTAATTATTTTATAATAAAATACCTTTCTGCATCTAAATAGTTAAATTATCTTCATAACCCCATTGATCCCAAAACTCATGATTCAAATCTTGCTACTTTCCTAAGTAGGTATAATATATAACTATAAATATTTATAGTTATAGTTATATTATAACTATAAACTTGAATGAATGTACAGGAGGATGAAAATTATAGCAAACACTTACGTAAATTTAGAAAAACTAGATGAAAGTGGAAATTTTCGCTTTACAGCGTCGTCAGCCCGGGAAGACAATCATTTTCTTCCCGGGCTGACGACGCTGTAAAGCGAAAATTTCCACTTTCATCTAGTTTTTCTAAATTTACGTAAGCGTTTGCTATAATTTTCATCCTCCTGTACATTCATTCAAGTTCATATTTCACGCGAGTGTCTTTAGTTTCACCAGTCCATCGTATATAACTATAAATATATTTATATAACTACCGGCTAACCACCCCCTCCAGCTATTTTGTACACAGCTGCTTGCCAAAGTGGCGGACCATCGTTTTCTGTCATCCCTACGCCCTACTCCCAACCTGACCCGTGCAGAATTTCGGGCTTTGAAGGACCTCCAGACGGACTTGACTATAAAAATAATGAGGGCTGATAAGGGATCTACGGTGGTAATAATGGATACAGAGGACTATCACAGGGAAGCCATGAGGCAGCTGAGGGATACAGATACATATGAGCATTTATGTCGGGACCCAACGAGTCAATACAGAATGCAACTCTCACATCTACTAAAGTGCCGCCGACATGGTCGCATAGAGGGTCTTTCACAGGAAGATAGGCAGCTCATGATACCAGATGATCCCCGTGTTCCTGTATTTTACCTCTTGCCTAAAATCCACAAGGCGTACGAGTTTCCCCACACTCTACCACCTGGACGACCAATAGTGTCCAGCTATGACTCATTGACAGAACGCCTCTCAGCACTTGTGGACCACATTCTCCAGCCGTTGGCCTCTGCTCAGCCTTCATACCTGAAGGATTCGTACCACTTCCTGGAGTTGTTGCATGACCTAGAATTACCCTTAGGGTCCCCCCATCCAATGTTGTTGGTTACTGTGGATGTGACGGCTCTTTACACTTCCATTCGACATGAGGATGGCCTTCGAGCTGTTTGTGGTTTCCTGGACCAACGTGAAGACACCACAGAACAATCCTCTGACTTTGTGCTCACCCTAATTGAATTTATTCTCCAGCACAACTTTTTCAAATATGAGGGGGAATTCTACCTACAGACACAGGGCACAGCGATGGGTACCAGATTTGCGCCATCCTATGCAAACCTCTACATGGCCTCTATTGAACAAGACTTTCTGGCCTCCCGTCGCCTGGTTCCGTTGGTTTGGCGCCGCTACCTCGATGACATTTTTCTCATTTGGGAACATGGCAGGGATGAATTGGACGTCTTCCTCCAGGCCCTCAACAACTTTTCACCCCTCCGCTTCACTCACTCAGCCTCAACACAAATGGTGACGTTCTTGGATGTGGATGTGGCTCTCGAGAATTTACTCTTTAGAACAAAAGTACATGTAAAGACCACTAATGCTCAGATGTATCTCCAATATGGGAGTTGTCACCCCCCTCACGTTAAGCTATCAATACCTCGCGCCTTGTCAATACGGGGACACAGGATCTGTAACCAACCAGAGATCCTGGAACAATACCTGACATTCCTTTCATCAAAACTAAGCAAAAGGGGATACCCTTCTGCCGTGTTGCGACGTAGGATAATCCCAGCGCGAGTTGGATACCAGCCTCCAATACCGAGGGAGGAACGACGGGGACCTTTTCTGGTGACAACTTACTTCCCAGGCGTGCAGCGTATCAACACCTTCCTTCGAGAGCTGTACCCAATTTTGGCTCGAAATGCTCTGACGCGAGAGATTTTCCCGGAGACTCCAATGCTTTCATATCGCAGACCAAGAAACCTCGGTAATATGTTAACACATCATCAGGAGCGGGCGCCGCGTGAGCCTTTCTGCGGGTTGCAGCCTTGTGGGAAACCGCGCTGCAAACTCTGCGAAATTGTGACCCCATGTACCACCTTCAACACCCCCAATGGTCAGGAATACCCAGTGAAGGGCTCGGCACACTGCCAATCACTGAATTGCGTGTATCTTTTAGAGTGCTCCCAGTGTGCCGCTTTCTACATCGGGAAGGCAAGCCAGCTGAATCTTCGGATGAATAATCATCGCAGTGCAACGAGCCGTGGAGCGGGTCAGTCTGTTGCCGAACATGCAGCAGTTCATAACCTTCAATTCAACCAATGCTACCGGCTAAAGGTTCTTAACAAGTTACCGGACAAAACATCACCAATCAAACTGCATCTAACTGAACAGGCACATATATGGGTTCTGGGGGCCCTACACCCACCAGGCCTGAACATCTACAACACCTGACTGGCCCTCTCCACAAACACCCTTTTTTTTCTTTCCACGTTCACTTCATCGATTTCTTTTCCGTTGTTTGCTATTTTTTTAATTATTATTTGCCTATTTTTATTTGTATCTTTGGTTTTTTATTTTTTGTTCCTATTTTATCTTTATTTTTTATTTTCTACCATTCAACCCAACTATCACCTATTTTCCTCCTTCAATCCCCAACCAAAATCCCTATACCTGTATCTGTACCTACCTACCTCCTGAGACTCTCAACTTCCTCCATGTATGAAGTCAAGAACTGAGAGAATGTTAGCTTACCTGCCGCTTGCTGTCATGCTCACCACCACCATGACCAGGAGGAATCATTTGATTGATAACGTAAACACGAAACGCGTCTCAAGTGAGTCTTGTAACCCCTTTTTGTTATTTTATTTCTACCTAAAATTTAAAATATATAACTATAAATATAATATATTTATAGTTATATATTATATTCACCTAATAAATACTCGTACTTACATGAATGATAATATATTACTTTTTTCTGTGAAAACACTTCTTTCCAGAATAAAATGAACTGATTCCATTTAAAGTTAAGTATGTTAAAATCCTGTTAATGATAGTAAAAAAATTAAATTGTATGACAAATGCTCATCATCTAGGAATTAATAATGTGCGCCAAGTTTGTTTTACTCCGAAGAGGCCACAAAATACTAGGCAAGAAAGGCGTATCTCAAAAGACACTGCTTCTTTGCTTAGGAAAAGGAGATGGCTTAGGATTTGACACCATTTTTTAGATACGCCCATCTCCCTTGTCGTTTTTTGGTGCTCCAGCAGTGAGTTATGGTGGTTTTTACATAATCATAACATAAGATGGAGGAACTCCTAAAGATTCTATAACTGCGAAAAACCGACAAAACCTACGCATTTTTTGCTTAGGACGGCAGTATACATGACCTCATAATAACTTCGGAGATTTGAATGGTTCATATTTACGTACATCACAACAAAAAAACTTGTTCGATACATTTTCGGTGGAATTTTCACCAGAGCACAGAAAAATAACATTATTAATGTAGGGTTATGTGTATCAGCCTGCTCAGGTTGTGGGTGTCGTTTCCTGGAGCACTCTGATATATTTGCTTACTAACATAGAGAGAATGGGCTCTTTTATTATCCAGTTGATATAGAATTTGATGAAAAGCCTTCGTAAATATTTTTGAAAATAAATAGACGAAATCAAACAACAGAATTAAAATGTCTGTACAAAAACAAAGAACAGAAGATATTTCCGTTAGTATCGAGACTGGTAATTTACTGACGTGGAGCGAAACATTTCGGATCCCCCTACACAACAAAAACCCCGTTAACAACTCCCATAATCGTTGAATTTTGACGTTATAAAATCTTGGCCACACTCATTAAATAAATTAGCTTCGAAGAATGAGAAAATACAGGGAATAATGGTAATGAATGTATCAAGTAGGAATTGAAAACGGGCGGTTTTTGTTCACATCTGCTGCGTCGAGTTGCCGTTCCAAGTGTTGTTGTCATCGGATTTGTCGGAATCGTCGGCGAGCGTGTGGACGTTGCCGCGTTTCCGTATGGTCGTGCGGCTCCTGCTTGAAAAACCAATTACACCGGTTGATAAATAACACGCTAAAATACTTACCAAACACTTTGTAGATATCGTTTTTGATTCCAGAATGTACCTACTTCATGCATGATTGCATCGTGAATTGAAAGTACTAGTTGGAATAAATTGAACCACACAACTTCAATGTGTGTTCAACTGCGTGTTAGCGCATTTTCGAAGAAAAGGAAGCTATTGTTCTCGGTCCAAAATTTTCAAAACTCGAATTTCCGAAAACGGTTTATACAAATTCCGTTTCAGACCATCCTGAATTCACTGCCAAAAGACACCAAAAATCATATGTACCTATATATTTAATTGAAATAAAAAGTTCAAATTTTCACAAAAATTCTATCCCAGTAACCGAACCGAAAGGCTCCGTTCGTGGATGGGCAGAATCGGGCCACTTAAGGGGGGTTTGGGGGGATTTTTACCCGTAATTTCCAAAAATGAAACAGTCTGACAAGTAACACCCCATGTTGATAGATTTTTCAACACTGAACACGATGGTGATGTCAGAATTGTGATATCTTACTCTGTTCTCAAACTGGAGCACTTTGAAGGTGAAGAAACGTGGTTGTTACCTACTTGAGATGTTCTTCACGGTTCACCTGCTCTAAACTGACAACTACTATACTATTGATAGTTTTTGGCTCTCGTGGTGGGGGGAGGGGGTGTCATGATCGCCACAGGTTACCACTTGCCAGTGCCAATGAAATCAAACTAACAACTATCGATAGTAGTATCGTTTTCGAGATATAGCTCATTTCTATTTATGTTGACTGTTTATTTTATAGTTATGTTGACAAAGTTAGACAAAAATCGTGTCCCGCCCCTGATGTCATTCATCCACGTCATATCCGCTCATGAGATGATTTCAGCCTGGTTACTACAGGGAATGAAGTGGGTGTTGAGTTCAATAGCGGCAAAGAGGCTGAGACAAAACTCAACCGAACTAGGAAACGTTAAGATTCGTAAGTAGTTTCGAATACACACCCGTAGTTTAGTTGGGACGATGACGCTGTGGCCGTCGGGTCTGGCGCTGCTTGTCCGTTGTCAACGGCGGGACTCCGGCCACCTCCGATTATGAACGAGGAAAGGTAGTTCCCCATGTTCAGAAGAGGCGTGAAAACCGACCAAAACATGGCGACCATGGCATTGGCCCAACCGTTCGGTCTGGAATCGAGATTTCCTGAAACCTAAAACAAAAACTCTGCAAATTCTTGACACAAGCCGGGAATACACTTGCGCCGAGGCAGGCCGCGCACCGCACGCGCAGCCTCTGCGCGCCGCGAGGTGATGTGCCGCGATACGAATTTTCAAATTACAGCGAGGCACACAAGCTCGTCCATACTTTGCACCGTACAAGGCTGCCGCGGTCCGTGCTCACTTTGATGGACCGACAGTCGATGGCTCGGGCCGCGCACCGCACGCGGCAGACTGAGCCTGTTTGCCGCTGTGTTGGGGACCCGTACACACTTGAGCATCGCGGCGCGCCGAGGCTGAGCGTGCGGTGCGCGGCCTGCCTCGGCGCAAGTGTATTCCCGGCTTAAAACCGTGGATAGAAAGACGTGAAAAATATGGAGCATTGAGCAGCTTGCTGAAAGAGATGAAGATCGAAGATCCTTTGGCTTATCGAAATATTTTGAGAATGGACAGTGCCCATTTTGAGAATTTACTGCAAATGGTTGAAGGAATGCAAATGGTTGAAGGTGAAAACCCGAGCACAACTAAAAGGAATCGAACCTTGAACTGTCTCTCAGGTAGCGAGTAGCGAGTGGACAGTTTTGTGTGTCATCGACACTCGCCAACTATCTCACTCCCCCCTCTTCCAACTCGCCAGCTTGTAAACTCGCTCTGTGTAATCGTGGCTTTACTCGCTGCTCGCTAGCTAGTGAGCTTGTTGGCTAGTAAACTAGTCGTGTGTCAAGGCCTACTAGCGGCGAGTGGGTGCAAAAGCGGCCAGTATTGGATGCGACTCGGGAATCGAGTGTTGGTGACTTCACGAAATGTCGGAAGAAATAGTTCGTGCGGGAGTAGTTCTTTTTTTTTTTTTACTTCTTTCAATTTTGTTAAGTTCTTGTCGATAAACATCTTTAATTGATTTGATTTTTGCCTTCAATTGTTTCTCGTCCATTCCTCCAATTAATTGTTTTTCATTGAGCTCACCCAACAGACGTTTGAACACTTCATCTTTCAATTTCATGTTGCAATAGTTCTTATCCTTCAAATTCCACAGCAGAGGGTACTCCCTGTATAATTCGAGAAATTCCACAATATTCTGCACGGACCACTTCATTTCCGCAACCAAGGAAATCAACACAATAATGCGAAACACGTGAAAACCCGAGCACAACTAAAAGGAATCGAACCTTGAACTCGAACCTTCAACTGTCTCTCAGGTAGCGAGTAGCGAGTGGACAGTTTTGTGTGTCATCGACACTCGCCAACTATCTCACTCCCCCCTCTCCCAACTCGCCAGCTATCTGCTTGTAAACTCGCTCTGTGTAATCGCTGCTTAACTATTATTTATTAACTCTATATTTGAAAACCATGTGCTGTTTGAATCAGCTGAGCCAGTTTGAAAATTGACCCGACAGGCTGCCCCACGATTCACTCTCATGTTGACGACTTTCCATATGCTCCAACTTTGAGCCTTCATTGTGAACGATCGGCTGGTCGTACAAAGCCGTGGATGGTCTTGGAAAATTCTAAAAAAATAAACTCTATCTAAATATGAACAAAAAAAATACACCGCTCCATTTGAATTTTTCGAGTTTTGGAATTTTCAACATTTCAATATTCGTTTTGAACCCCTTCCCCTTGAACTAGGGTTATGAAAACGGCAAAGTGCCGCGGACGGCGTACGGACGGATTTCTTATAATTCGATTTTCTGAATCTAAGTATCTTAAAACGTAAACCAACAAATTTTGAGGAGGGGTTAAAAATTTTTTTTCTTAGTTCGATTCCAATGGTCCATTATCGAAGATAATAAACCAAAACTATTAGGTACGAATCACTTTCATGAACAGGAGAAGTGCCAATGAACTTGGACATGGATATATTTTTGTTTATTATCTTCGATAATGAACCACTGATAAAAACACATTTTTTAACCCCCCCTCAAAATTTGTTGGTTTACGTTTCAAGATACGTGGATTCAGAAAATCGAATAAAAGAAAAATCCGTTAGCGCACAGATTGGCCAGTTAGCGTTGAGCTAAAATTACGAAATTTTTTCTTAAAGGTTCGGACCAACCCACAATGATCCTTGAAGCTTTACATAACATTCGGATGAGGGAAAGAGGCTCAAAACGAATTTTGAAATTTTGAAAATTTCAAAATTCGAAAAATTCATGTGGAACGGTATAGTTTTCAATTCACATTTAGATAGAGTTTATTCCTTAGAATTTGTTAAGACCATCCACAGCTTTGTACGACCAGCCGTTCGTTCACAATGACGGCTCAAAGGTTGAGCCTGTCAACACGATCGTGAATCAAACGGTTGAAATACAGGTCAATTTTCATACTAACGAGCTGTTTGGAAGATCATATGGTTTTAGTGATGTCGAGTTTTTTGTTCTGAGGTACGTTTCATGCTACGGAAATGAAGGTAATTTTTGTTGGTAGGTACTTCTTTTATAGAAAAATTATTACCGACGTAGTATTAAAAACCCCAGAATTATATCGTATTAATTAATCATAAATACAAATTATAATAATAAATACAAATTATAATTACAAATAACTAACAATAAATGATAATAATTTTCGCTAGGTACTTGATACAATTATTAATAATTAGTGATAATTCATAATAATAATTAATCTAACATTTAGGATGTAGACATTCAGACCTAGTGATCTAGACAGAAGGGTGATCTGTACAAAGAAGATAATGAACCGTTGTGTCAAGAATTTGCTGAGTTTTTTTATTCGATTTTTTGAATCTACGTATCTTGAAACGTAAACCAACAAATTTTGAGGGGGGGTTGAAAAATATTTTTCTTTGGGCGATTCCAATGGTTCATTACGAAGATAATAAACCAAAATTAATAAATACTTTATGGAAACTAACCGGGAGGATGAGAAGGACAGCTGAAGGCAAAAGCTGTAGCGATCTGAGGTCTTCTTGATTTTCCTTCCACGTGAACTCTCTCCGAGGGAATGTGGTTGCTATCATGTACTCTCTGTGAAGGGAAAAAACAAAAACAAACATCATCAGTTAAATATATAGGGCGAGTAAATAATCCATGTTGGAAAGCGAGGAGTTCTAATATCCCACCTGAAAGGCAAAACTATATTGCTGTCAATGTACTGCCGGATTTGAGTGATTGTGGTGTCTGCGTCGAAAACGTGGGTTTTCGTCTCTCCAGACGGCAACCTGAACTGTATTCTAGCAGAATTCCTGCAATTGAGATTAAATACGTAACATTGGATTTTGTTAACGATATTTGGAAGTCTTTAGGCGAAATAGGTAAGTAGTTGAACGAAGAAACACTTTTATTTTAGAAAAAGAACATTCGAGAACTTACGAGAAGATACACACAAAAGAACGACACACACACAGAGAGTCTGGAGACTGGAGCAGTTCTACCAACTACTAATAACCTTACTTCTCCCATAGAGCATAATAAGTTAATTCCTCCATGAAGAGGATCAAACCTACAGATTTGGGACAGGTGAGTCGAATTCTTGAGAAAAACTGGCGTATCAACATTTTTGGCGATTTTTCTGTGTATGAGACGTAAAATATATCGTCACTCAAGATGGAATATGAAGTTTGATACATTTCCAATAGTAAACATTCGCGCCTGATCCATTGGTGAAATCAATTTTCAGATTCGGCAGCTAGTTTAGCTAGTATGAAACAACGTCACAGTCAACAGTGGAAGTAAGTTGGTAACTGCCAATGTGCCCAACAATTCTACCTACCAAGAAAGTGTGCTGAATTGGACGAGAAAATGAATCAGATGATGATAGGTACCTTCCTGGGTGAGTTACTACACTATCAACGTCAATATCGTTTCGATAGTGCATTTTTTTCATTGATATCCTCATAATATAATATATTATATTATAACTATCGATATCAGTATTCAAGGTGTCTCAACTTAAATCCGAAGGACTTCAGGTATCAATTGTACAACTTTTTTTAACAAGAGCACCTATTTGTCTAATTTTATATTTTTTGTGTATTTAAGTATTGGTATATAAAAAATAATTATTCATAATTTTACTCATCAAATGTCTGTAGAATGCAAAATCTTCAGTCGGTTGTGGCAAATTTAATGCTATCAAACATGCCAATCTAATAACAAACATCGATTTTGCTGAAAAATCGACCGTATTTTAACATGAATAATGTTTTTGCGGTGGCCTACCAGAGTTGAAAAGCGTAACGAAGTTTAAGTCACGAAATTATGTCACGAAGATTTTTAATGATTTTCACGTACAACCGAGCCGTTTCTAGGGAAATGAAACTTCTTTAGTTTTCAACGGACAAAAATCGTTCTCCATTCGTTGGAAAGCCTTTAATTTATGCATAAATTATATACTGCCAAAACCGCTGTAAATATCGAAGAAGCTGAGATACAGCCCTGAGTAAATAAAAAACGGGACAATATATCTACCTAACGGTATGCATCATGTATGTACTTGTTTTTTGTATCCCTGTTGTGTAGGTACTTGATTTTGTATCCCGAAGCTCGTTGATCGATGGGAACGCTCATACATACTGGTCAGAACAGATTGGGAACGGTGGGCTCTTGAGATGGGAACGCTCATACATGATGGTTTACGGCAGGGGTGGCCAACTGGCGGCCCGCGGGCCGCTTGCGGCCCGCTGTTGTGTTTTATGCGGCCCCCGAACAACTTTTTAAAAGTATTACGGTAGATATTTTTTAACAGAAATATAAAATACAAAATTTTCTACAAGAGTCCAGGTTAAGTTCAAATTGTATATTGAACATTAAAGTATGTTCAATATCCATAGCATTTGTTTATACATTAATTTATATAGCCTAAATTTCCCTTCAAGTTCTTGTGCGGCCCCTGCTTTTAGCGAAAGTATGGAAGTGGCCCTTTGGGCAAAAGAAGTTGGCCATCCCTGGTTTACGGGGACGGGCACGCTCGTACATAGGTACTACTTTCACCTTGGGAACGCTCGTACATGCACCCTTTTTTTTAATTCAGTCGATAATTTGTTTTGAGTACACCGTTGGAAAGCTAAGATATCAAGCATTTGTGTCCATAGACGACCCACAGCAAGAAAAATTACTAAAAGAGAGACAACCGAAAGAAAAACATCAAATTATCGGAAATTCTCAAAATGTGCACTTTTGTGTCGTTTTGTACACCCGCTCAAAAAATGTTGATTGTGCATCAGGAGATGGGAAATCTAACGCACTTTCCAACGGTGTAATTACATTTGAATTTATTTTACCGATTAAGAAAGTTATGGCCATTTTCAGTACTCAAGATTGAAAAAATCTTAAAGTGGAAAAAGTGGCCTTTAGAGTGGATTAAACATTAGACACTTTTTGTAGTAAATTAGTTTTGGAATTGATGCCTGAAGTCCTTCGGATTTAATTTGAGACACCTTGTATACAAGCTTCATGCTCTTCACATCCACACACATGAATGTAGTGGTGCACTCTGTACAAACTGTCAGTCAGTTAAGCCTACTAATAAAGCCAAATACCTAGGGGTCCACTTTGAAACCCATTTGAAGTTTGTAACCCAAATTCAAAGCATTAACTTGAAATTAAGAAAATTGTTGTATTTTTTCTCTAAACTCGCTCGAATTCTGAACATAGCCTTATTAAGACAAGTTTACTTCGCGCTAGTGGAATCTATATTAACTTATTGTTTGCCGGTTTGGAGTAGCACATATTTTCCCCATTTACAGCCAGTCTTTAAAACACAAAAAGCCATAATTGGAATAATAAGTAGAAAAAGGCGGCTTGAACATACAGACCAACTTTTCCTTGAACTAAAAATTCTTTCATTTCCTAAACTAATTTTATTCAATAACATTAAAAAAATAATAAAAACAGAGCCACCTCACGTTTCAAACAGGATTGTAATATTGAATATCCGCTCTATCGAACCACCTTTGCCCAAATATCTTACAAATGCCAAGGGATAAGATTCTTTAATACCCTCCCACCATCGTTAAAGCAGTTTATATTATATAATAGAACAACTAAGATTGTAAAAAGCCGTATCGTACTGTATCTAATGAGCGAAATCTAATAGTTATTTTACTTCTGTTGTATGATTGCATTTACTATGAACTACTACTACTATTACTATTGTAGTTATTTTACCTACTACCATTGTACTCTAACACTGTTCACTCTGTCTACCGGGAATCAGCTCATCTTCCAACGCGAGCAAATGCTCATATGGAGGATTAATTTCCTTGTCATGTCTGGCGGAGTGAGTATCCTTGGGAATAGGGATACGGGAAGCATTTATCAGCTACCTTTCCCAGGAATCCTCACTGCTATGTGTATATTTACATATGTAATTAGGTGTAAGACACCAATTTCTTTTCATAACAATGTGCCATTATTCATTTCGTACCATTCTCTGTGGAAATATACTCATTTCATTTCATTCCGGAGGTGGCAACGTGCTCCAGCAAGTCGTGTCTGCCAGCGTTTGCCCTTCCGTTTCCAGTGAGTAAGATCAACTCAAGGTGCACAGATTTATGATGTATACTTACACACTCGGAGGTTGTGGAGCTGAAGCTGCAGGAACTGAAGGAACTGAAGGAACAGCGGGAGTAAACGTCCTCGCCCGCTCTATCCGGTCTGCCCTGGAAAATATTGAATAGTAAATTTACTATTTTCTGCTGAATATTTGACAACAATTATTGTAAGTGGACACTAAAACGGTGTCAGACAACAGCTTAGCAACGAAAACCGCTGGGATTCTGTGTATCATATCATACAAGAGAACGCCAAACTGATTCCAATAACCAATGTTATGGTTAGCCAAAATTATCGTCTTGAGTTTCAAAGGGAGCCAACGCGCTTGCGCTTCGTCTGTTCGATTTCGACGGCTAAAGGAATAATCGATGGCTGACAAATAATCGAAATGCACCAGCGATCGTTGCGCCAGCTTTCAAAAGCTTGTGTTGAAAGATAAGGATAAAAACTAATTTGGTTTTCGCTGGAAGCCACGAGGGACGCCAGTGCATTTCGATTTTGGACGATTTGACGTGGAAACGGAGGGGAGCCACATGAACCCCACGTCTTCGATTTACGACGATTCGACGGTGAATACCCCTAATGTAGTTGACATACTACTTGTAATATCATTCTGATTATCCGAGGCAAGTCGATCCTAATAATATTGGAACTTTAAGTTCTGAGCGTACTTTCGAGCTAATTGTTTAAAACAATTTCGAAACAAGAACTATTGAGAGGTATTTCGGATCCAACCCTAGATTTCAGCGTTTTCTTATTGTTAGTGGTGTTGAACTATCGTTAGGACTATCGATACTATCGATAGTTTCTGACTATCGAAAACTATCGATAGTCTGCGGACAATGCCGCTTGTTTCGTGATCACTTAGTTGTCATGTTGGCGCTAAGAAACTGTTCAATAAGTTCTAAGGTGGTCGTCAATCATCATAAGCGCTGTAAAGTTCCGCGAGAATGTTGTGTCCTGGAACAGCAAACAGAATAAGAAAGCGCGGCTAAAGCATGTTCCATGTTTCTTGAATTTTAGCCGTAGGCTCCGAGCGAAAAGCAACCGGGGGTCCAGGGGGCTTGCCCCCTGGCGAGGCGCGCAGCCCCGAGTTTTCAAATATAATATAACACTAATTCCTTACTGTCACAATACTAAGACTAAGTATACTAGTAACAAATTATTACGTGTCACTTAGGCCATTATACAAATTTTGTATAATCTGAAATTAAATAGAAACATTAAAAAAGAACAAATCATAGGTAGGTAATGTGTCATAGGTAATAATAGGTAATGTGTCACTAACCTTAAGTTATTTTTGACATTTTATGTCTTTACTTTGCTACATAAACTCGAAAATGTAACGCGGGAATGTAACGCGGGAATGAAACGCGGGACATGTAACGGAGTTTCTGAAGATTTTCGCTTACAACCGATTCGTTGCACGGAACTTTATCTTCGCCAGTTATCATCGTACAAACATCGTTCACCACTCGTTGGATAGCTCTCGATTTACCTAACCATATCACGTTAACCACTGCGGAGTGCGTGGCCGACAAGCTGCGGTATGAGCGTGATTTTTTAAATAATTGTTTACACATAGGTGATCATTCTCAATAATTGATATTGTCAACACGAATGCAAGCTTCATATAAGTTTCTGATGGGAGGGGGCGCAAAGACATAAAATGTCCCTCGTGGTTGCGTACTTGTACGAAAGCTGTACCCACCGTTTGTGTTACGGTTTCATCCGATTTTAAATTTTTAATATTATTTAAAAAAATAACTTGAGGTAAGGATCATTTTGATACTAATAATTAGTAATTATTAGTATGAGTATTGGAATTATTCCAATACTCATAACTGCTTGAAGACCAAAAATTACCAGACAACATAATGCTAGGTACAAAAACATTGTGAATACAAAAGTGGCGCTGATCTTATACACAATTCAAGGACCCACGAGTTTATCACTAGTTCGGAACATTCTCAACAAAGTTCATTCAAAACAATTAGGTATCGTTCATTTCTAGCCTTCTTTCTGAATTGAATTTTCCAGTTCTTTCCTAGGCGAATATGGACAAACAAACAAAAAATTTACCTAATCAGACATATAGATCAAGTTCACCGAATCACTAACATTAAGCCTGGTTTCCACTGAGCGCGCATCGTTCGCGAACGTTTGCAGTTGTTCGCAAACAGGTAAACGCCGCGCAAAACGTTCGCGAACGCGTAGAGAAGGGTACTGTTTCCACTGCCCGCGCACGGCCAAACTATCAGTTGTTCTCGAGCATTCGCGAGTGATCCGAGTAATTCGTTTCAATTTCGAAATCAATAAAAACCCAAGAAAATAGTAAGTAACATTTCAAATCGTTCAAAATGCTGGATACTATTGGATACTAAGTTCGGAGAGAAGTACTATTGAAGCAGCACATATGGCTACCTTAGATAGTGCGGGTGCTGCTTCAATAGTACTTCTCTCCGAACTTAGTATCCAATAGTATCCAGCATTTTGAACGATTTGAAATGTTACTTACTATTTTCTTGGGTTTTTATTGATTTCGAAATTGAAATTGAAAAAAATTGTATTGTACATAGGACTAGTCCCTCATAGTGTACATCAAATGACTTAGGATTAATGACGTTATAAAAATACAATAAAATATAGAAAAAAAGAAGGAAGGAAGGACTTCTGCCATAAATATCGGAATATCGAAGTAGGAAGTATTGATGTTTGATTCCCGATAAATTTCAAGTATCGACATCAGGTTCCGATACTATCGACCATCGATATATCGATATTTTATCGTCGATATCCCATCCCTTCTAGAACCATCTAGAACTGGAAGAACCCCCAACCCTTTCGAGGAAGAACAAAATTCGTCGCGAACGAAATAACATGCGCGTGGGCATGTTTCCACTGGGCGCTCAACGAATGCAAATCCCTTTGATGATTCGCGGAAAAACCGACAGCCGTCGGATCAACCCCGCGCACGAACGAACAGTGTTTGGGAACAATGTTCGGCGCGGGTGAGTGTTTCAACTGCACGCGCATCACGATCGCAAACGTTTGCAAACCCTGTTCGCGAACGATGCGCGCTCAGTGGAAACCAGGCTTTATAGAAAAGGCCTTGGAAGGCAAAAAAATATGCGCCAGTATCTTCTTGGATGTGGCACAAGCGTTTGACAAGGTTTGGCACGAGGGCCTTGAATACAAATTGCACAGGGATCTCCCACGACAGTATTACTTACTCCTTATATCCTATATTCAGAACCGACATTTTAGAGTAAAGCAAGATGATCATTACTCCAGCTTGAAGCATGTAAAAGCTGGAGTCCCGCAAGGAAGATTTCTAGGTCCCGTACTTTACCTTTTGTACACACGGGATTTACCCATACTAGAAGACACAACTGTTGCTACTTTTGCAGATGACACGGATATCTTATCTGTTGGAAAAGATGTTGAAACCGCCACCCACGAATGACAAAAGTCCACTAATGAGATAGTCAAGTGGACTAAGATGTGGAAAATGAAGTCTGAACGAGTCGAAGTCAGTTCATGTCAACTTCACAAATCGAGAAATCTCAGGCCTAGATGTTGAGATCAACCTAACTAAGGTGCCGTACGCTGACAACGTCAAGTACCTGGGGATGACTCTCGACTCCAAACTTAATTGGAACTGTTGGTCGTACGAAGGTGCGGATGTTCTCAAAACATTCTAAACAATAAACTCTAACTAAATGTGAACTAAAAACTACAACGTTCTATATGAATTTTTCGAGTTTTGAAATTTTCAAAAATTCAAAATTCGTTTTGAACCCCTTCCCCTTGACCTAGGGTTACCTATGAAAAGTTTCGAGGATCATTGTGGGGTTGGTCGGAACCCGTAACAATAATTTCGGAATCTACGTATCTTTAAATTTTGAGGGGGGGTTAAAATTTTTTTTTCTTTGGGCGATTCCAATTATCGAAGATAATAAACCAAAATCAGAACGCAAAATCGACATGTAAGTGACGTAACCATAAGTCGTTTTTTGTTACCAAGGAACTTTTATATTTTTATTCAGCAATAAGCCTTTCGCATGTATAACGCATTTGAATACTTTCACTAAAGAAAACTCATGAAAGACGACGACTAACGACAACTGACAATACAAACAGAGGCCAGATTTGATGAGACATTGTTGAAAAGAGATGTTGAAAACGAGTTTTTGGAAAAAAACATCGATACTATCGGAAACCAAAACTATAGTTCAACACCACTACTTAATGTAGAGCTGTCTTTCAAACCTTCAACTGCTACTGTTAGTAATAGATATTCTGGAGATTCAGGACCAAGTTGGGGGACATTTCACGACTATTTCCTCTGAAGAATGTCCATAATTCAAGTTGACAATTGCACTCGAGTATGTCTAGTGTGCCTAAATTAGGCACTGTCGTGCCAATTATTAATATGGATCAGCAAGGAAGGAAGCCGAAGGCAGCTATATAGAATATAACCTTCACATCACCTACTTATCTTGGGCTATTTGGTCGAGGATCCTTTTCCTGGCCGCCTGCTCCTGAAGTGAATTTTTCTTCCTTTCTTCAAGAGCCTCTTTCATTTCCTGTTCTTGCCTGCTCAACTTCGCCTTGTGCATCTCCTGGCCGACACGTCTCCTTTCACG
Source organism: Stenodema calcarata (assembly GCA_963920205.1). Lineage (NCBI taxonomy): Eukaryota > Metazoa > Arthropoda > Insecta > Hemiptera > Miridae > Stenodema > Stenodema calcarata. The sequence goes on from OY986058.1 coordinate 26,718,832, forward strand.
TTCACGAGTCTTTTCTTTCTAAATGAGTATCAAAGATCCATAAACATACCATTTCCCAATGTAATTACCAATTGATGAAAACCGAATGATCAACTCGTTGCTTACTTCTATTTCTTCTTTCCGCTTCGCTTCATTCTTTTCGTTGATGAGCTGTTTGGCTTTTTCTACTCTGTCGTCCAACGGTGGAATTACTGAAACGGAACAGAACACGTTCATGCTCTCTTATCCAGGGAAGTATTTCAAGAATTAAATGACAATCAATCAATCAATCAATGTTTTTTTTTAATTTGTTATTTTAGGTTGCTCTGACCTTTACAACAAAAGGAATCGCATATACAAAAATAATGCTATACAAATACTATTTTGTATACCTTGTATTACAAGCATGGGCATAGACAGGGTATTGCAGGGATGCCCCCCCCCCCAGACTTTTGGGAACCCAGAAATAAATTGTGCTTAAGTTATTTAAAAGAAACACTAGAATTGAATGCGTAGGTAGGGACATGTAAAGGTATTATTGGAATTGGGAAACATGTCTTTTATGACACCTATCAAATTTCTTTTGTGAGCCAGAGTAATAATTCATAGTAGGTAAGTGAAGGTTCTATGTAAGTACCTAATATTGAAAACATTATTCGTATACAATGGGGGAGGACAGGCTGAATGATCTTTGTATGCTCAGCCTCCACTGGGATTTGGTGAAATTAAAAAAGGCAACCATTGTAGAAGAGCTGAAAATGATGCTGTCTTAAAAATTGTTCATTGCTGTTTTGTAGTAGGTACCTGTACTGACCCAATTACCTCAGTAACAAAGTATGTATAATGATGTCACACATTTGTATATACTTGATTACTATCAATAAAAGCAATACCAGAGCAAGACCAGAGTTACAGACGAAAACCGTTACCCCCGGCCAGTCACCTTAGGGCTTGGGGGAATCCCACACAACAAAGCAACTCCCTCAAAGGGGTACGTCTTTAAGGGAAAGAGACACCCTGTATAAACCCTTCGACAGCCAGGGGTAGTCAGTAACGCTCTGGACCAGTAGCTCTGGTCAAGGCACTGTCAAACTCACAAGTAGTTTTTCTTTATCCCCTCCAACTCTCAGCGAATGATATTACAATATCGGTGTCCTGAGACTTCCATTTCTTAAACCTTCAACCCTTAGCCGGTGGTATTGCGATATCGGTGTCCTGAGCGTTTTCCTTGAACCTTTTCTCTACTTCTTGCGGATGATACCACGGTATCGGTGTCCTATTAAAATGCTTCATTCCCTTCAACCCTAATAACCTAGCTGTTAGCGAGTAATCCTTAACCATAAAAATAGGAATAAGTAAAAATTGTAGGATCATCTTCCAACAAGAATTCCGATCCCTACAATACCTGTGTTGTATAATGAATCATGGCTATAAGAGCGAATTTTCGAAGAAATAATTGGTTTTATGCAAAATCTCTCCATTAACGAACATGATGATGTCCATGAAGAACGTTAGGATTAGAATGTTAATTTATTTAGTTAAGCACTATTCAATTATCTCTCATAATCATTACATGTCTCAACAATAGCTTATCAATTCTACCAGTATACACCACTATACCCTCTTTTGTTCAAAATTGTCAGCGTTCAAGCTAGGGATGCAACATCGGAACCAAATAATCGATTATAACATCAAATGATGAGTACTTATTTTAAACGCATGATTATTTGCTTTCCGATGTTTTCTTCGTCTATACGTAACGACCTATTGTTAAATTACAACGCCAATGAAGATAAAGGAATGCCAAAACTAATAAAATAGTGTTTTAGTAGAAATTGAGAGTACCATAAATTGAACCGATAAAAAGTGTATATTACAAGACTAGTGTTTTGGGACTAGTGTTTTGGGGAATAGAAATAAAAGTTTTGAAAGGATATCACCCTTCAAGCGATTCCGCTCTTGGGTCAGCGTCAGTCCCTGTTTTGAGAATAATCTTTCTGCCCGAATATATGCCACTTTTGGTTTATTATCTTCGATAATGATCCACTGAAATGAGAAAAAAAACTACCCCCCCCCCCTCCCAAAATTTGTCGGTTTGTTTCAAGTAGGGGGGTACCCCAGAGTCAAAAACAAATCGCTATTGTTACTACCTTCATGGAGGAGGATACCTCTTTCTCCATGGCTGAAGGATAAGTACCTGAAGGATAGGTGGTAACAACGACGGTTTGTCTTAATTTGTATTTATCGGTTTTCGAATACATCTGGATTTTGAAAGCATTTTTAAGCATATTAGATTTCATCAAATCCTGATGTATTCGAAAACCGATTAATCAGTAATAATATCGATTAATCGGTAATAATAATCAATAAATAAAAATAATCGGCCGCTAAACATAGATTAAAATTAATCGATTAATCGAAGTCAAATAATTGATAATCTGACTAATCGATTATTTATTTGCATCCCTAGTTCAAGCACTCAACTTTGGCGTACAAACAGCAGTAATCGAGGAAATTGTATTAAATATAAACAGGACTTGTGTGAACCATCCCTTGTATTATTATAATGATATTATTATTATTATAATACACAAAGCAGTGTCACCTTCATTTGGTTGCTGTGCGCTGATTGTTGATTTGGCCGTTTCATTGGTGGGTTCGGCTTTGGTGGAAGTTGACGATTCAGACGACGGTGGTTCTGGAGACACTGCAGAAGTTTAGGAACATTTTAATATGGTTTTGTGAGGTTTTCAATGAGTCAAATAATAATTATTATTATTATTGATTTCATACTAAGGAAACCGCTGGCCTCTAACGCCATAATATGGACGCACCTACAGGAGAACCTGGAATCCTTTTGGCTAATTGAGTTTCCCAATACATACTGTGATAAATCCAAAACCATACTGTCAAGAAAATCCTCTCGACCAGGCAGTCGTCCATCACAGCGGAAATTACTTTGTACCTACCTTCTTTCATACAATGTATGAAGTACGTCATACTTCATATTGATGCTGATATATCAGCTGTTGAAGCATTTCCACTTCACTGGAGCCAACCAGCTTTTGTTTTATTGCTTTTACTTACCTGATCTTATTGGATACAATACACAATGATCTTACTCGAATCGTGCTGTTCAATTTTCTCTCAAGTATTATAATTCTGATTTGTGAATTCCGAGTATTTCATCCTTGTCATTCTGACAATTTGCTTTGACACGGTACCGAGCTAGTAACCAAGCAGATTACACAGTGATATCTGAGGTAATAGAAACGAAGGACAGCGTGTCAACCTCTCAAACCAAGATTCTAGATACGAGACATCCGAGATACGAGGTATGTTGTGGTATAAAATAGTTACGAGGTTTGCCTTTTACTGAAATTCAAGCTAACCATGGTAGTGTTCATCCCGTGAGATTAGATCGTGTTCCTATTAGAAATCAATTTACGTGTATATTATCATCGGGAGTTTCTCATAGTTTTTTTTTATGCTCGTCAAATTACTTTCTCATTCTCTTGTCATTCTATTGTCGCGTATTCTAGGTCGTGAAGGAAATGTCCTGATACGAGATGCTATGAGATACGAGGGGATGAACACAGATTAGTGTGAGATACGAAGAGATATAATATCCGAGATTCTAGATACGAGTATGTGCGGCTGGCCACCGCACATTGTAAGAGACGATTTCTAGTTGTAAGAGACGATTTCTAGTTGTAAGAAACGATTTCTAGTTGTGAGAAACGATTCCTAGTTGTGAGACACGATTTCTAGTTGTGAGAAACGATTTCTAGTTGTGAGAAACGATTTCTAGTTGTGAGAAACGATTTCTAGTTGTAAGAAAAGATTTCTAGTTCTAAGAGACAATTTCTAGTTGTAAGAGACGATTTATAGTTGTAAGAATTGATTTCTAGTTGTAAGAAACGATTTCGAGTTGCGAGACACGATTTCTAGTTGTAAGAGACGATTTATAGTTGTATGAGACGATTTCTAGTTGTAAGAAATGATTTCTAGTTGTAAGAAACGATTTCTAGTTGTGAGAAACGAGTTCTAGTTGTGAGAAACGATTTCTAGTTGTGAGAAACAATTTCTAGTTGTGAGAAACAATTTCTAGTTGTGAGAAACGATTTCTAGTTGTGAGAAACTATTTCTAGTTGTAAGAGACGATTTGTAGTTGTGAGAAACGATTTCTAGTTGTGAGAAACGATTTCTAGTTGTGAGAAACGATTTCTAGTTGTGAGAAACGATTTCTAGTTGTCTAGTATTTTCAGTAAAAGGCAAACAATATAAATTACGCCAATATTTGATATGCATGTAGAACTGTAAAAAAAATATATATATATATATGCATAGTGTTATGATCTTGATGACTAGTGGAAGTATATGGATGCGTTGAATGACCAAATACTAGTCGGTGGTGTGACGGTTTTTTATTCCACGACGTTTCTGCCCAGGAACTGGGCCCTATTCATGTGGATATCTACAAGGAAAGTAGAATTAATATTATTTTGAACAACAATGTGGAGAACAGCAGAGATGGAATGCTTATTATGTATGTTACGACTAATGACATTTGTTGTAATAACATTGTACTAAGTGGGTACTTACATTATGAGATGAGGTAAATGTCACATCGGGGATTTTGAACAGGGGATAGCACACGGTAACAACAGAAGGTTAAGGGATGCAAGGTTACAAATACAGAGTCACAATTTCGGTGTCTTGGCCGAACCACGACCGACAACAGTTGTTGACATTATAATATAATAAATGTACGTAATTATATAAAAAAGTAGGGTAAGATTAGAAGTTTAACATTTATGCTAGTGGTCTAAGTAGGTAGGTAGGTAGTAAGTAGGTAATACAGTTACAAAAATTGTTGGCAAAAGTAGGTAGGTAATACAAACATTGTCAAAAATTGTTATGGAGAATAGTTGTTCTAAGTAGGTAGGTAATGTTGAATTGGAGGGGGGAATTGATTGTAGGTAGGTACTGTCTATTGAGAAACATGGAAGGACTAGAGAAATTACTTACTGTTGGCGATGTGTTAAAAGTTTTTGATAAATTGTTGCTAGACCGTTGGTGTCTTTTTTGAAGTTCATAGTTCTATCCTTATTTTTCAAAATGAAACCTACTTCTTTGATTTTTCGTTTTTTAGTATTAGTTTCTGAGCAACAAAACTGCCAATTATCAGTATTGGGATTATGTTTAGTTACAGCTATGTGTTTGGCTAAGGCTGTTGGGAACTGTAGATCCGGCTCATTACCAGTCATATTACGAGCTTTTTTGTTGTCGTTTTTGTGGCCTGTCATCCGTTTTTTTGTCAATTGCCTAGTTTCACCTATATATTTTAGATTACAGTCAGAGCAGTCAATGGAGTAAACTATGTCACTGATTTCGTCTCTTTGTTTTGGGTCCTTAAGTTGTGAGAACAGTCTCTTATTGTTATTGTGATTGGTAAATGCAATTTTTGTATTTGGGCTGTGTTTTTGAATTTTTTTCTTTATTTGTTGTGAAATTGGACCAACATATTTGAGAGATGCAAATTTTACATTATTAGTACCTGTAGTTTGTTGAGGGTTGGAACTGTTTAAAGGATTTTGGTTATGGTGATTCAATTGTGAGGGAGTACTGGCTTGTTGAGGGAGATTGTTAGTAGTGGGATTAGAAGAGGTGCGTTGTTGAGTTTGAGTAACTAAATAAATTATTTTCTTTATAAGTTTGATAGGATATCCATTTGTTAACAGTATTAATTTAACATCATTGATTATTCTATTGTGAAAACTAGGATGAGATAAGTTGATTCTTCTTGACAACAAATTCCTGGCTGTGTTAAATTTGTAAAGGTATGGTTGGTTAGAATGAAAATGGATCAACCTGCCGGAGTAGGTTGATTTTTGATAATAATCAGTTTTTATAGAACCATCTAAAAGTTTAATGATGTTTATGTCTAAGAATGGCAAGGAGTTATTGGTTTCCATTTCCAAGGTGAACTGTATGTGTGGTTGGCAATACTGGTTGAATTCCAAAAGCAGTTGGTCTACTATAGTCTCATCTACAATTAAAACACTGTCATCCACGTATTTCTTTGCCCATATTATTTTGTCACCAAATTTATTTATAACAGTCTTAAAACAATCATCAAGAACTAAGTCAGCTATGATTGGGCTAACTGGACTTCCCATTGGTACTCCTTTGATCTGTTTGAAGTATTTGGAGTCAAATTTGCAATAGTTGGAGTCGAGAATAAGATCAAGAATCTCATGGAACCTTTTCAAAGTTAGTTTGGGGTGATTAATTTGTACCCCCCAAAAACAACTCCGTTGTAAAAACTGGCCCGCCAAAAAACGTCAGCCGCAAAAAGGAATGATATCCATTTTGCCCGCCAGCCACATATATATAGGATGCTCGGTGCTTCGCACCTCGCTGTTGAGTGTGCATATAGAAACCTGATCCTCCTACCCCTAACCTCCACCGTCAATGTTTTCCTGTTCCCTGTCTCCTTCCCACAACCCCCTCTCACCCTTAGTTCCCCTCGGTTTCACCTAATATGTTTCCTCTGTTACACCGGCAGGGAGCTTTACGCTTCTTTCAATGCTGTTGGCGGGAGCTTTTTGCAAGGCTTCTGAGAATTAGATATACAGATAGTAGTGGTGATGATGAGTACTTGGTGCTGGTACAAAAGTAAAGTAATGAGCCATTTCAGGCTGCCTGACATTGCAAAAGCAAGGCGTCTAAGAACTATAATATAATTATAGAATATAATTATAATTAAATTAATTATAATTATAATTAAATTAATATATTTATATTTATAAATAATTATAATATATTTCTAAAATATATTTATAATATAATTGAAGCATTACTTCATTATAGGTGTACCACCACTGATTAATCGTGACCACCGGTAATACATATAATATCATAATATATTATAATTCTCAGAAGCCTTGCAAAAAGCTCCCGCCAACAGCATTGAAAGAAGCGTAAAGCTCCCTGCCGGTGTAACAGAGGAAACATATTAGGTGAAACCGAGGGGAACTAAGGGTGAGAGGGGGTTGTGGGAAGGAGACAGGGAACAGGAAACATTGACGGTGGAGGTTAGGGGTAGGAGGATCAGGTTTCTATATGCACACTCAACAGCGAGGTGCGAAGCACCGAGCATCCTATATATATGTGGCTGGCGGGCAAAATGGATATCATTCCTTTTTGCGGCTGACGTTTTTTGGCGGGCCAGTTTTTACAACGGAGTTGTTTTTGGGGGGATATCACATCTTTTTGCATGGCTAGTTTTCGAGTGGTACTTATACAATACGGTACAATTTAACAAAAGTACCTACGAGGTAACTAGTAAATTTTTTCCTAAATGAAGTTTTATTCTAGTCAAAATTTAATAAAAAATTAGTACGCCTTTTTGTTTCTTCTTTTTGTGACAAGAATAATTATTTTTTGGAAATTATTGTTTATCTGAAATGTGTTTGAAAAATAAGTAGTTTTAAAATTTTTGCGAATTGGTTAAATAGTAGTTTTAAAATTTTCGATTAATTAAAACAATCAACAATTTAAAAACAATTATTAAAATTTAATACAATTATTCTTATTATTAAATTTAAAAAAATAGAAAGAATTAGACATTTGAATAAATTTGAATTAGAAATTTTTTGAAAATTGGTTGCATTTTTTCTTGGGGATTGTGCAAATTTTTGTTGTTGAGAATCATTACAATAATTGTAATTATTGGTGTCGAAGAGAAAGAGGAAAGAGAAAGTTTGCAAAAGGTAAAACGCACGTTTTTACACCAACAATCGCGAATAACTCGAGAACCGTTGGGAAAAGTGACAAAGTGCGCTACCCTCATTCGAAAGCCCATAAAATTTCCTATCGATCCTTAAACAGGCGCCACTCTACGACAATTTTTCTGACCACCGTTCAACTTTGATGTTTTCGGAAATTAGCCAAATCAGTAGATGTGGAATTTATTCACGTATTTTTGGCTGTGGATTAGTCAAATCGATTGAGATTTAGTTCAAAATTATTGAGCATATTCTAGACAACCTAGCGGACATTTTAAGACCAACCGCACCAATTTTCATCAATATTTGCGGCAGTTGTTGTTGAAAATAGAAAAATCACCATAACTCCTTTATTTATCATCTTAGGAAGCATTTTTTGATCTCAAATTAAACAGTTTGAAAAGCTGAACACAACTAAAAAAGAAAATCTGAAAAAGCTTCAATTTTGAAGGAGTTATGACCATTTGAAATTCCTAAAAAACACTATTTCCCCCCTAATTGGGAGGGAAATGGGGGGAGGGAGAAAAAATGTTCAAAAGGCACTCCCTTGGAGCATAACAAACGTGTGTGCAAAATTTCAGCTCGATCCGATTTGTCTGCTGGGCTGTAGCCCCGTCAATGAACAACAACGACAACAACAACAACAACGAGAAGAAGAAGAAGAACACGAAAAACGTGAAAAATAGTGGTTTTAAAACTGTTATACCCCCGACACCTGATGTTCCCGAGAGCTGAAATTTGGTTTACGTCCTCACGTGCCCCTGGAGAGTTGGTGTACAAAAAATCAACTCTCGAGACACTCAGGGAGCCGCGCTACGATAGGGTGAAAACCCGAACTTGTTCCGTCGCGTAATCAGTGTCTCAGTCGCTTCGGTTTTTTGGGCTTCGGTTTTGTTGGCGGGCGGGACGCTCCCGCGTCCCTAGATTTGTGGCCAAAGTGTTTTTATGATTCTAGTTATCAGATCCAATGGAATAGAACTAAAAAGGGATACAGCATCTAAGGAGATTAATTTGAAACCTGTAGGTATGGTGACATTATTTAGGGATTCTTTTACTTCGAATGAATTGTTAACATTATAGTTGTCTTTTTCAATAAAGGGTTTTAACATATTAATGAGAAATTTTGACAATTTATAGTTAGGACTGTTTATAGTACTAATGATTGGTCTGAGTTGCTGTGGATCATTAGGTTTGTGTATCTTGGGAAGGCCATAAATTCTTGGTGCTACACATTTAAGGGAATATAAGTTGGTGTGTTCGCTTTTATCTATGACTTTGGTTTTGAATAGAGAATTAATTAATGCATTGGCATTACGTTCTAAGACTCTTGTAGGGTCAGATCTAAGGGGTTTGTATGAATCAGTGTCTAGTAATATGTTACTGATTCTGCCTTGGTATTCATCTTTGGACATAATAACTGTAACTGCTCCCTTGTCTGCTTTTAATATTAAAATGTTG